>CM022091.1:1410100-2010100 GCA_011114355.1 Carex littledalei | reverse complement strand
ATAAAAACTCTATGCCTAGAACAATCTCCATGCCTTTTGACTTTACTAAGCCATCAGAATTCACCACACTAGCTTCATTGGTGTATTTACAGTAAAAATTTCTACACCTGCTACACCTCTCTGTGCTTCTGGTACAAATTAAACTGCACCTTTTCTTAACAATAATAGGGTGACTGTATGAAAATGGGAGCTCACTGTATGCAAATTAATTTGTATCTGATTCAAAATTCCGAACTTCGATCAGCTGTTATCTGTCGTGCTTGTACCAGTTTACTGAGCATTAGTTGGTAGTCCTTGTGGTTTATTTCTCAACAAATTCTTTGTATAAAGAGAACCAAAGACAATTGCCTGATCACAGAAATAGCATAATATCACTCAGAAATAAAAATAGGAAAACAAAGGGAGGTTTCAAAGAGAAAAAGAGAGATAAATACTTACTCCTCCAAGCCATTGCATCCTGTCAAGGGGATGTGAAAAATATATGCAGGAAAGCACAATGCTCACCAGCTAAAAACAAAATATATATAGCATTGTTATGCACAAATTAAGGTAAATATTTCGACATATAAACATGTTGAGGAATGATAAACATTTTTATAATGCTGCACCTGTTTAGTTGTCATCACAATGGCAAATGTGAGAGCACCAAAGTGCCTTATGGTGTAGGATATGAAGAATTGACTAGCAGTTGCCACCTGCATTTTAAATAGAAACAAATAATTAATTGACATATTAAATGGTTGAATTATTTTTTCTTAATATTCTTCAAGTTTCTTACACAAGAGAGAACTGTAGCATCAAAGAAGCAGTCGGGGTGACGAAACATAAAATCAATGGCTGGGATAAACTTTCCATGGAAAATGAGCCCTATTCAATGAAGGATAATTTTATGTGGTTTTCAACTAATAAAATTAGAAAAAAAAATGTTTCAGGAGTATTTCATAGAACTTACAACATAAACTGATGAAGCAAGAGCAAGTAGTTGTGAAGAAAATTTGGTTTTGTATTTCCATTTCATAGCCCTTGAAAAGTTTGTCTTGAAATGTGCTTGTGAACCCATCAAACCTTAAATTATACAACATAAATCACAAATCAAATTGAATGAGATTCCAATGCCAAAAATTTGGGGTTGAAATTGTACCCTAGATAACCAAGCATAAGTGAGACGCCGCGCACTGTGCTTTCTCTTTTTGACTTCTCTGTGTTTATCATTGGCTGCATTTTTGACAAATAACAACATATTTCTTTCAAAATATAGTAAGAAAAATTAACAATTTCTACCATTGCTGTAAATTAAAAATTACTTACCTGGTTAAGAATAAATAGCGAGCAACCTATGGTCACAAACACCGCCAATGAGTAGTCCTTCACATAATATCTCTTTTGCATTATTACAGTTCCCCAAACCTGATAATAATTTTAAAAAATGGTGTAAAGATGAATAATGTGAGTTTTTTATATAGCAAATTAATGCTAGTTGCTTATATGAATGTCAAATTTGTATTACAAAAACTTGCCATGACAGGTATCATTTTTGCGCATTTTGCCAATGTCTGAACTGGAAAACTGACAAACTTGAGAGCCTGAATAAAATCCAAGATAACAACTTAGCTTTTTTTATTTATCTGAAAAGATACTTCACATGAAAATATGAAATTACATTTTAGCACTAAAAGGAGAATAAAATGGAACATGAAACTAACCTCATATTGACATGTAGTGGAAATTATGTTAGTTATAGACACACCACAGTATTTGTAAATTGGTGCTACTGGATTCACCGACTTATTAGTAGCCTAAGAACAATAGGAGAATGATTATCAGCGATTCACATAAACTTTACAATTAAAAAAATATATATATATAATACATAAGTTTTTTTACAGAAAATGTACCAGTAAAACAGCACCAGAGATGGTGGATGTTGTGATTCGGTTACAGAAAACAAGAAATATAGAAAATGTGAACTTTTCCTTGTTGTCTCCAGTTCCATATTCACCGGCCATGATCTTTTCCTGCATACGGAGAGGAACTTGCAATTGCATTACAAAATCTATGTAAGTTTTTACCCCAGGAAATTATATTATATCTCGCTGAGAATGGAAAATGGGAAAGGACATGTGGAAAAACCTGCAGGAAGCCATAGATGACAAGTGTGATCATGACACCGGCAACGGCAAAAGCACAGCTTAATGTGTGGTTCTCTTTCAACTGGGGTTGTGGCATCTCCACCATTGATCTTAATAGGCTGTTTAATCAAATTATAATTTGATTATTACTTGTGGTTCAACAATTTGGATCAAAGAGAGAGAGAGGAGAAGGGGCGGAAGAGAGGTGGCAAGGGAGGAAGGAGAGAGAACATTTTCTTTTTTCAGAAATTTTATGAGTTTGCTAAATTTGAAAAGATAAGAAACGGTCTTTAGGAAAGCTTGGTGATCCTGAATACTAGCAGTTAAGCAGTGATAAGGCTAAAAGATCGAATTTGTTAAGTTAGAGATAAAAGGATAAGTTTGCTCAGAAATTAATTTTTTAGGACCAAATTCTCTAAACGTTGGAAACATTCATCCTTTTCTGAACAACTCAATATATTCCACATTGTGATGGCTTAATTACCTAATATTTCTTAGAAGAAAAAAAATAAGCGTACCTTCTATATGCTGTATCTCTTGTATTAAATATAAACTCTAATATTTATAGATACTTTTTTTTAATAATAGGCTCCATCTAGAGTGGGAAAAATGGCACGACGGAGCCGGCTCCGTCACGGAACGGCACGGCACGCGTGTCATTCGCGTGCCGTGACCATTCGCGTGCCGTGACTATTCGCGTGCCGTGCTCATCTTTTGAAACTTTGACACAGCACGGCAAGGCACGTGAAAAATTTAGTCACGGCACGTAGTCACGCGAGTCACGTGTAATTAGAACCATTAAATATTGATTTAATGGTGAATCTTGAATAAACTAACCTAAATTATAATTAAATGGTCACGCGAGTAACGTATGGTCACGGCACGTTTAGGCACGACGTGACCATTCGCGTGCCGTGACCATCCCTTGACATCTTGGTCACGGCACAGCACGGCACGTGAAAAATTAACTTGGTCACGACACGGTACGGTACGAGACCAAAGTCACGGCACAGCACGGCACGTTTTTTCCACTCTAGCTCCATCCCGTTGGAGATTTTATGTAGTGTTTAATAAGACGAAACAATGGACGCTGAACTGTCGATGCCATCTATTTTTATTGTCCTTTTTCCTGCAAATATTGTGACCATTGTAAATTTGTAATTGATCGAAAAATTTGAATAAACACTTCCTGCCCCCTTACAGTTCTCTCAAGAATAATAAAAGGCTAGTAACAATATGTCAAAGTCAAGATTAAGGGGCAACAAATCAAATACAGGAGAGAACTTGAGCCATCTTCATAATAATTTTAGTTTGAGTGAGGCTATGGTGCTATGCATAGCACCAATGGCTAGTGTACTACGGCTCAATATGGTACTTTTTAAAATCCTAAAGGTCGATCCGAACCGTTCAATGTGATATCCATATGAATATGTACTTGCAAACTAAATTTTATATTTTTTTGAATTTTTTTACTATTTTTTTAGATAGGTAGAAAAATCAGTGTTTTCTGAAAATTCTGGACCATCAAAATTCTACCTATCTAAAAAAATAGTAAAAAAATTCGAAAAAATATAAAATTTAGTTTGCAAGTACATATTCATATGGTTATCACATTAAACGGTTCGGATCGACCGTTAGGATTTTAAAAAGTACCATATTGAGCCGTAGTACACTAGCCATCTGTGCTATGCATAGCACCATAGCCTCACTCTTTTTAGTTTCATGCAAACTTCCATATCTATATTCAGCTCCTTGTCAATAATAAGAAAATAAGTTGGAAGAATAATCACACAAAAAATAATTCATCCTTATATAAAGAAAATAAAATCTAAACAATCATCCCCTGCATGATCATATCACAACTTTGGATCTGCTCAATGTTACCTCCTAAGATCCAATGAAATATTAAGGTTATATTGAAAAAATAGATGGAAGAATTCCAAAAGCATTTGTCTATTTACAATGGCGATTAGGATATATTGTTAAAAATAAAAATATTCAACCCAGTGAATTTCTACTTTAGGGAAAGTAGAAACAATGTCAAAACTTCAACCTAGGAATGATGATTTGTTCCACCTGCGCTGCCAGTATACATATGTTTCCTAAACACTCACTGTCTACTGAATACTCTTTTTAAGTTGTTTCAAAATTTGGTCCTACGTGTAGTTAGCTGTTAGTTGCAGAGTTAGCACCTTGCAAATGAGTAACCAGAATAGGCTTATGAGGGATCTTATTTCTCCAAAAGCTTTTTGTGTACAGCCCAGAGAAGACAATTACCTGATCACCCAAAAATAGCAATTCAAAGTATTAAGCTTAGGAAAGGACTTATTTTTTAAAATTGCTCCAAATAATTGTACATAATTAGCTAATAAGACATGAGAATCACATATTTGCAATTAAGATTCACTTTTTATTTATTGTTTTTGAATTAAACCCAACCATTAAACTGGGGGTAAGTTAAAGAAAAAAATGACCAAATTACCCCTAACCATTTATATATAGACTATGCAAATCTTTTTAAGAGGCTAAATATATACTTCGCCCAAAATGGATAGCCTCTTGGTTCAGATTTTGTTGATCTTGAGTTAAGAAAAAGTTGCTACTAAGATTAAGGTTAAATTTGTCAATTTCATTGCACAGTCTTAAGCTTGAGCACCCGGTCCTAGTTATCCCAAACAATGTGGCATGCTAGATGCAAATACGAAAAATGGAGGTTATTACTTGCAACCACAATAAAAATAAGGTTCTATTTGCAAAAAAAACTTTATTTCGAGTTCATGCATAAAAGGAGGGAAGTAAAAAATAGATGCTTACAGCTCCAATCCACTGAACACTGCTTAAGGGATGGGAAAACCAGATGCACGAAAGCAATATGCTCACAAACTGTGATACAAATGTAGAAGTTACAATTATTCTTTGTACCCAAAAATTGCAGCGGAACCAAAACAAATGAAAATAATTGTACCTGTCTGGTTGTCATAACAGTGGCAAATGTAAGAGCACCAAAAGTTCTGATGGTGTATGAAATGAAGAATTGACTGGCTGTTGCTACCTGCCAGTAGAAAATATCTAGCCCATTAGCTCAGATTAGGAGAAACAACAACCACTTTGAGTCTAATATTTTAACTAGTTTTGTTTACTGTTACTAGCAAATGCCTTTTTTTTTTCTCTTTACCATAAATGGCACTATTGTCGAATCCATTTTTTCTATTCCTGATTGGCTTGTGTACCTATTAGTTGCATGACAAAGTAGAATTTGACCATAAAAAAAATTTGAGGTCAAGATCTGCTTGCAAACTTCAAGAAATAAGGGATATTCCATGCAAAAGTGGGTTGAACAGTGCTTAATTGCGGCTATCTGGGAATCAAGTCAATATGAGTATTGATGTATGTACTGTGAGGGTGCCATTTGGTAGTGATCAGTACAAGTAATATTGGTTGAATTAAAATCTTCAATTTTGTAGCCAATTTTGAGTAGGAATGCATGTAACCGTGAGGGTACCACTTGGTAGTGATCAGCAAAAGTAAATACCGGTCAAATTGAAATCTTCAATTTTACTTACACTGGAAAGAATAGCAACATCATAGAAGCAATCAGGGTGGCGAAACATAAAATCAATTGCTGGTAATAGCTGACCTTGCAATACAAGCCCTATTAAAGCAGCCAAAAATAAGAAATCAAATTGATCAAAAATGCATTAAAGTTCAATATATTTGATAAGTAAAGAAGCAGATCTACAAACTTATAATTGAAATAGCTACCACAGAGGCTGAGAAGGCATGAACAAGTAGTGGTATAGAATATTTGTGTTTGTATTTCCATACTATACCCTTTGAAGAGCTTGTCTTGTAATGTGCTTGTGAAGCCATCAAACCTTTAATACAATGCAATACTATAAACAGGAGCTTCAAATGACAATATGTACAATAGCTAAGATTGACAAATCATATCACAAAGCATACCCGAGGTATCCAAGCATAAGTGAAACCCCCGATACTGTGTTTTCCCTCCCCTTCTTTTGTAAAACTGTATCAGCCGATCCCTACATTTAATAGAGTTTAGATTTACATAATCAAACAAACAATCTGCCAAAAGACAATGCATAGGAGAAATGAAGAGAAATTAAGCACCGGGTAGAGAATGAAAATAAAGCAGCCGACTGTTACAACCACAGCAAGTAGATAATCCCTTCCATTATATTTCTTTTGCATTATAACTGTGCTCCATAGCTGAAAAAAGAAGGAAAATTACTACAGCATTTAAAGTATATCAATATTTCTAATTGTTTTCATTTGTTTTTTTTTATCTACAGAAAAGTTACCATAACAGGAATCATTTTTGCACATTTAGCAAGTGTCTGAACAGGGAAGCTGACATATTTCAGAGCCTGAAAGAATATTTAAATGTTACTATATTTATCCTTTTAGCTTGAACAGATTTAAATCTCACAGGATAAAAAATTTACCTCATACTGGCAAGTAGTAGTCAATATATTAGTCAGTGATATGCCGCAATATGAATAAACTGGAGCAATTGGATCAAAGGATTTATTACTTGCCTGGATAACAATTAAAAAAAAAATGTAACCAATTTAGAATTCAGATAAATCAAGTGAATTAAATCTAACAAGTTCATGTGTAGTTTAACCTACCATCAATACTATGGCAGATGCAATGGATGTCATTATACGGTTACAGAACACAAGGAAAAGAGAATATCTAAAATACTCTTTCTCAATTCCATATGGAACTCTCATTATCTTCTCCTGGAAATAGAATGAAATAGAAAGAGAGAAATGAAATCAAATCGAACAAACAATGAATCCATTAAACTTATCCGTTCACCAAATCGAATGAAATGGAAATGATGTGTCCACAAATAGAGGAGTTGAACCTGACAGACGCCATAGACTAGAAGCGTGCTCATAATTCCCGCCACGGCGAAGGCGCACTTAGCCACACGATTCTCTCTCCAGTTGAGTAGAACCATCTCTGCCATTTCCCCAGCACGGTGCTTAGTAGCGGAGCTACTGTCACAAATCGATTCTGGGAAACGGAAACCAAAGAATGGAGAGGGAAACAATGTGAATAGATTGGATCGAAGCGGGAGGGCAGATGCGGCCACGCGGCGGACCGAGATTGGGAGGAGAGGGAAGAAAATCGTGTAACGATTCTTAATTTCTCTAAAGAAGAGTGGTGAAAATCGATATTGAGTTGCGGAAGTAGAAGAGAGAAGCGAGAAGGAGAGAGACGCAGCAGATGGTACTGACAATGTCAGGAGCATTTTAAGTACCGTCTTTTTTATTAAAAGGAAAAACAAAAAAAATATGGACAATCAGGAACAATTTTGCTAGATTTTGAAAAGTAAAAAAAACATTATGATTTCTAACATTTAAGGACGATAGCTGGACGTTATAAATCATAATGTTCAATTAATCTGATCGTTAATGATCTCTAATTAACAAAAACCACTGTAGCTGGATATTTTGGTCTATAACGTCCAGCTACCGTTTTTATTTTTATTTTTAAATCTCACTTTCCCCTTCATGATATCAATAAGTCCAAATTGAAAACAAATACATTTTTCGCAAAAAGCTTAAGTTGATAGATAACATTAATTCTATCACCATCAGCCTTCTATACGAAATGAATATACATATATAACCATGGTTCTAAAACTCGGAATCGGAATCAGAATCGGATGAATCGGCCGGAATCGGAAGAATCGGATCGGTAACTCGGGTTTTTTTGGCAGAAGCCTTGTTTTGTAGCCAAAAAGTAGGAAAAAATTGATAAAAATAATTTGCAAAAAAACTATGTTAATTAAGACAATATTACACTCAATAATCCACTAATTATATAATGTATTACAAACATTACAAATAGAACACACTTTTATTGCCATAAGCTATGCCGAGCTGGCTGGATCATCTCATCGTCCTCTGTATTAAAATACGGATGGGGATATTGTTGTACAGAGCCAAAAAATGAAGACATTAATGTAGTGTCAAATGAAGAATTATTAGCATCCTCATATCCAACATATGGATTGTATGTACTAGAAAATTATGGATTACTACTTGAATTGTAGTCCGGTTGTACTCCATACGTAGATGAGCTTGAATTATATCCCCCACTAAACTCCGAGGTCCCATACATGCCATCATAAGAATTAATATTTCGATGCCTTGCTGTTAGTTCATTGACATCTCTATATCGTCTTCCTGTATGTTCACTATCTGAGGTTGGGCCCTGTGGTTGTTCCCTTTGCTGGTGGATTGGTTCAGAATCTGGGTTTTGAGTTTCCAGATACGTACTAGTGACACCATCTCCTGAATCACTACCACCGCTACCACTTCTTGAATTGTTATTATTGCCCTCATCATCAGGGACATCATCTAGCCACTCGTTGTCTCTATCATCAAGAACATCGTCTTCTTCTTCTCTGATATTAAAATACAAGTGATAGAATTAATTAACTATTTGTTTCACAAGTTTTAATGTATAAAAAGAAATTCCATCACCTGATCCAAGTTTGAAGCGGATCATCTTCATGGAATATTTGATCAAGATCAATTATCTGATTCGAATCATGATCATGTGTTCGTCTCAATTGTCTTTCTCTTAGGCGCATGTTGTAGTGGCAAAATACAAGATGCATAAGTCGGTTCATTTTCAAACGATTTCTTGTTTTTGTATGGATCAAAGCGAATGTGGACCAATTTCTCTCACAATGTGAGGAAGAGACCGTTTGGCTTAAAATTCGAATGGCAATAGGTGCTAAATTTGGATATTCTTCTCGTCCATAGATATTCCACCATTCAGCCGGAGGGCACAGTTTTGCTGCTGTTAACATTTTCTCGGTAGAAAATGTTCCTAATCTTTTACGATACCATTCAGCCTGCAAATAAATTTATTCTCATAATATATAAATATTAGAGAATAATAATAGTGAAAATTCCATATCAATAAAGTTTGGACAATAATAATTTACCTCTCTTTCTGAGCTAATTTGTTTGGACATATCAGGTTGTAATCTTTCAATGACATTTCTAAGGCCTCTCAATACTTCACTGTCATTTTGAACTGCTTGTGAGAATTGGAATCACGGATTGAGAAAATATCCTGAAAAGTTAATGATATTACATAAGTATTAATAAAAACAATAAAATAGCTTGCTATTTTAAATAAATATTTTACCTGCTGCATGTATATCTCGATGAAGTGTTTTTTCCCATCTTTTATCAATTATTTTCCACCAAGGTTTGCTGCGTCTTGCACCGAGACTCTTTTTGATTTGCTCTTTCGCACGATCTATTGCTTCATATAAAAAACCCATTTCGGCTTTATCGTCGCAATCAACCATTCGTAACACTTTAACTAGTGGCTCAAATAGTTGAATTGTCTCGCCAACAGAAATCCAATATCCTTCATTAAGCAAGAGATTTCTCACATTTTCAGCACCTTCTTTATCCTTCTTTGTTTTCAACTTTCGAACTTGTTCAATCCAATTTGACTTTAGACCCATCTGTACAAGTGCATCCTTAAATGTGTATATGCTCTGTAAAGTAATGAAATTTGTTGCAAAGCGTGTGATACCGGGCCTGAGCAACTCCCGATTGTTGGTAGCTTCATGCATCAAGTTAAGTGCCCACTGATGATTATATATAAAATTTGTAAAATTTTGTGCCTTTTGAACAACATCTTTTATTTCATCAGTGTTACCAATATCTTCTAACATGAGATCAATACAGTGGGCGGCACATGGTGTCCAAAATATGTGGCTGTAATGATCCATGAGAAGGCTTCCTGCTTTCTTAAAATTGGCACCATTGTCGGATACCACTTGGACAACACGAGTGGCACCAACTTCTTCAATCAAATCGCAAATGTAATTTGCACTTTTGTAATTATTCGTCGCATCAAAGGATTTCAAAAATACCGTTCCTTAGGTACAATAAACCAAAAAATTAATAATATTTCTTTTATTATTAGTGGTCCATCCATCACACATTATAGTACAACCAAAATCATCCCAGTGGCTATGAAAGTTTTTTATGTGGTTTTCAATCTCCCCAACCTCCATTGGTAGATATTTATTATAAATCTCATATGATTTTGGTGCACGGACACCAGTTCCACATTCCTGTGTTGCTTCAATGGCCTTTTTAAAGTAGGCACTATCTGCAACATGTGCAGGGATACCATCATGAACAAAGAACTTTGTCCACGCTCGACCTAAATATTGTTTTGCATCTTTTATACCCCTTAGCACAACATTAGAAATTTTGGGTTGTCGATTTGTTTGCTTTGAGTATAAATAATTATCGACTCTAGGTTGTCTATCAGACGGCCCGATCCCTACGTTCAACAGTCTCTTATTACGACCAAACCCTTCAGGCGCACGCATAGAAGCAGAGCGCCCTAACTCCGCTCTAGAAGAGCCTTCGCCCCCCTACGTTGAAATTGTTCAACCCTATGGGACTCTCTACTTTCTCTTAGAGCCCTATGAAGTTCGGGATCCGAGACATCCTCGTCCGATAAATTATCTGGGACTCTTGTCAACTCATCTGCTATTAATTCTTCTCGTGCTCTTGTTTTTTGTTTTTCTAGTTTTTTTCCTCGAACATGTTGATTAAATTGAGCTTGAATTTCTTTTGAAACTTGAGTACATATCATAACATCACCCTTTATCCCACCTAAATGTTGTTTTCCTCTATAAATTCCACCTGAAATGATTCTATGACACCACTTACATTTTACCTTTTTTTTATTAGCATCAACTGCTTCAAAGTGTTCCTAACCAACATCTTCTACTCTACATGTCGATTTGCCTCTATCAGCCATATCTAAATTAAGTAACAAGATATTATAAATTAATTATTATATCTATGATTTTAGTGTCGAAAAAAATTATGGAGAACAAAATTAGTAATTAACTTATGTTTGTATACTAAAATTTAACTAACAAAAAATTATGTACTATTCTAACATTAAATTTATACTAAGAAAATAAGTGTGCATGCCTTTTGATTTGCTGAAGTCGAGCAAATGGGTCGATGACCCCCTTGGCAGATATCTTAGAGCATCCTTAGCTTTATCTGCCTCAAATGGGAGGAAATGAATTAATACATGGGTAAACTATTTGAGACGATATATAAGCTATTATTGTATGTAAAAAAATTTGTTATAGTTGAGGGAAAAGATAGGAGTGCATAGTTGCAAAAGGGAACGTACAGATAGAATCTTAATTAGTTTGTGCCAAATGAACATAATAATGAATTACAATTAGGTGAACGTACAGATAGAATCCATAGTTCCAAACAGTTTTAGCATTTTGTGTTGAAAATGTTAAGTGCTTGGATTTTGTCACCTCATCATCAAAGACACTAAACAATTTAATTTTTAATAATCAGTAGGTCCTATGATTTTAGTGTCGAAAAAAATTATGGTAAACAAAATTAGTAATTAACTTAGGTTTGTATACTAAAATTTAACTAACAAAAAATTATGAACTATTCTAACATTAAATTTATACTAAGAAAATAACATAGAACGAAAAAAATTAACTAAAATCTAACATTAACTATCTATAATAAGAAAAATGTACTATATTTAATGTGTAATTAAATTATAGAGAAAAAAATATGAGAGCACCTGAATTAGTAGCGAAAGATATTGACAGTTGAATTAGTAGCGAAAGACTACGTGTGGAATTGATATTGCCAGTTTATAAAGAGATTTTTTTTTTGAAGTATTGGGCTATTGGCAGTGGCTGCTAATAGAACCATTTATAAAGAGAAAAATTGTTTTAACTGTTATTAGTGCGTACACTGTGTAGTCTATAAAGTCTATACTTCTATAGAGTCACATGCATTTTCTATACTTCTATAGAGTCACATGCAAGAAAAAACAAAAGAAACACTAGTAGCGCACTAATAATTGTCTGAGGGCCAGAAGCTAAAATTTGGACTTTTTTGTGATAAATTAATACATGATGAGGGCCTTTCACTAAAATGGCTCTTGACCCCATTTCCCCTGTCGCTGCCTCTTTCTTCCTTCCTTCCTCTCTTTCAATTTCTCTCCGCTCTCTCTTTCTCTCGCTGCCTCTTGACCCCATTTCCCCTGTCGCTCTCTCTTTTCTCTCCACTCTCTCCGCTCACTCACTCTCTCCTTTGCTCTCTCTTGCTCTCTGCCTTCGGGCCCTCCTCTCTGTGCTTGTGCTTGTTTGATTTCTTACTGGAGGCTTGGATCGGGTTCGTTTTTCCTCTTTTTCCCGCGCTTCTCCTCCGCCTTTCTTCTTCTGCGATTGAGACTCCTCCTACAAAATTCGAATGGCACAGCAGTCCAGGTTAGTGAGAATTGAATTTTTTTGCTTTAAATCGGCTCAACTCGGTGTAACTCGGCCGAAAAATCAGAAAATCGGCCGATTCCGTCACTGTTCATCCGATTTTTTCTGAGAAACTCGCATAGACCCGAGAATCAGGTAAAACTCGGCCCGATCCCGTCCGATTCCGAGTTGAATCAGCCGAGTTGACTCGGAATCGGCCGATTTTTTGAACCATGTATATAACTACAATTTCACTAAATTCAGTTACTTCAACCCAAAAAATTTCAATTTCAGAACGAAATGGAAATTTGCAAGACCTTACTAAACAGTAAGCTACACAATTAATTAATAATGTTATCAATTTATGAAATTCAGGTATTCCAGTGGCTCTTGACATTGAAGCGTTAAAACCCTTCTACATGTTCAATTTTTTTTTTTAAACTGATAGTGGCTACCAGTGAGTACAACTTAATGAAAAAAAACAACAACAAAATATACAACTAATTACAACCAATCATCAACAATTTTGTAACCACATTTTGGCCTCCTGTACCGCATAGTCTGCCGCCCATCTCGGTTGTGTATCGCTTGCTTCAAATATGTTCTTATTACGACATTTCCACAACATCCAACATCTAGCAAGGAAGTATACAGCCCACTGACTTCTTGATATAAATCTCCTGCAAGCTTGCCATGATCTTTGAAGCTTTTTTGTAAATTAGACCCTCCAAATTGCAAAATTCTGAAACCAAGATTTGAAGAGAATCTGACCCAAAAAATTCTTGCAAAGTTGCACCTAAAGAAGAGATGCATAACAGTCTCTATTGGGCAGTTCTAACAAACCTCGCATTGCAATTCACACTGCAACCCCCTGCTCAGCATGACATCGTGTGTTAGCAACTTGCCTCTAAGTAATAAGAAGGCGAATACCTGCACTGTTGGAGGTATTTTAAGGTATCAAATAAATGTAAACTTGTATTTTGTTTGGCCGCCTAATACCAGTACCTCATATGCTGATTTTGTCGAATACTCCTGATTTTTGGACCAATGCCATATCAATAAATCTTGTGTTGCCCCTGTAGCCGAACTAAAGGCGTGTAAACCCTGTTGCACTGCTTTTTGCAAGGACCAATTCCGATTAGAAGGTTGTGGTGCATCCAATGAAGCCATTATCGGGTGAGTCCAAAAATCAAACCAGTAAGAGATATCGGCACCAGTACCAATTATCCAACTGGTACACATATAAAAAATTGGCTTAATCTTGAGTAATTGCATTCAGAAGAAGGAACCTTGACGCATCAGAAAATTAAGTGTATACATGATATATTGAATTTGATTTATTTTCCATACCTGATGTTCGATATAGACCAGTAAGATAACTTCAAATTTTTGGTATAATTTAGCATAAAATCTTGTAAGTAATAGGTACAAGTGTATAGGTGTACAGGTAACTCATAAGTAATAGGTCAAAATTTCTCTTATTTTTTTTCTTTGATAACAAATAAAATAACCTATCTGAGGTGAAATATTTGAAATTAATACAATCTAAATCATAACGCAAGAAAGTTTTCATGAAAATTATAATGAATTCTCTAAGATCCACAAAATTATTTCATAGACACAAGAAAAATAAAAATATAATCAGAACTGTAAAGCTACTAAAATTTGATGAGCAGAATGAAAGATGAAATTTTTCGCACAAGATCAATATACCAAAATTTGATTTAAAGTATAAAAGAAAAATCGTTAATCTTAAACTCACCAGTGTGAAAATTCAGTTCTTCTTTCTTTTTCATTAGTGTTGCAAAAAGTGAGATTTCTTTAAAAAAAAATCGCAAATCAAAGCAATAAAAAAAACACTGTAGCTGGACGTTATTACGTCCAGCTACAGTGTTTTTTTGTTAATTATAGATCATTAGCGATCAGATTAACTAGACGTTATGATTTATAACGTCGAGCTACAGTGCCCTGGACGTTACAAAACATAACTTTCTTTCTATTTTCCAAAATCTAGCAAAACTATTCCTCATTGTCGATATTTTTTTTTTGTTTTTCCTATTAATAAAAAAACGGTTTTAAGTAGTGAGCTTTAAGTTAAAATAATGTGCGACTTTTTAAACTATGCATCGTATTTTTTGTGTATTATGAATTAAAAAATGGTCAAATGTATAATTACTCCTTGATATACACCTACGCTAAATTTGTCGCGCTAAAAGAATATTTAGATGACAATTTCTAGTTAGAGCATTTTCATTCCAACAAATGTTTTTTTTCAAGATAAAAAATTAACTTTTCTAACTTTAAATATCTAAAAAGAACTTTTAACGACTCCCAAAGTGGAACGCAGTTTCAAAAGTTGAGACGTTTGGACTTTATTTTTATTTAAAAATGTTTCTAAAAAGTGCGAAATTGTTCAAGTAAATATAAATTCAATTTTAAATTAAATAACAACTCGTGCTTTGTATAGTTTTCATGCTTGCAATATAGTACATAGAAACCAATTTTTTGTTATTTAACATCGGGAGAAGTATGAATTAAAAACTTAAGCCGATTTCAATGAGTTCCTGAATATTAAGCTATGACAATAATGTTCAAAAAGGAAATTGACAAACGCAATAATAATCAGGGAAAAATTAGAAAATTTAGAATGGGGGGGCTTAAACATTCACAATCTAAAAAGAAAAAAATGAAAGAAAGAAAGAAAAAAAAGAAAGAAAAAACAGAGAATTATGAGAAGGCTGCTTTAAATTTTTAAAAAAGAAAGAAAAAAATGACAAGACTCTGCTATAAACCAATTTGTTATTAACCCTGTCAAACAAAAACAGCTCGGAGAAAGAGAAATGCTCTTGTTCTGTTTTTCCGTGTTATCTATTTATTATTTATTTTGGCAAATAAATATTGGCGTCTTTGCCAATCATTCGAACAGAAATGATAAATAAAAGAAAAATATGAGAACCTTATTTACTGATCAAGGAGAACACTTTTTGAATGAGGATTAAATTTTTGTAAATGCAATGGAAGCAAACAATTACATTATTTGTCAGAAGCCAATTAGTTCATAGCTTCACACAGGAATTCAGATATAGTGCAGTACCTGATCGTGTAGCATGAGATCTAAGTCGTCGGTTTTAATCTGACACAAATCTTAAAGTGAACCTCTATATATATTTTAAATAGTTCCGAATTAATTTGGGTTCGGCTGGGAGTATAAAGCCCGATTTATTATTGAAGGCCCATACAAAGCCCAACCCAAGAACTGGAAGCCTATTTGCGTAGTAGTGCTTTCGATTAGGCCGGAATTTACCCAGTAAAAAGCCCAACCTATTTTTCAGATTACAATTTTTTTTTATAAATTAATGGTCTGATTGACATAACCGTTTGCGTCTTCGCTGCACCAAGATTTTTTGCTACACTTTCCAAAATATCACCTACTTATTAAAATTCGATTTTGTTTTAATCATAACGAACGCAGTGAAGAAACGAAACGGCTCTGTATTTGGCACTATACACTATGTTGTTACATTAAATGCAATTTCTTTTGGTCATAGAAAAGAGCGCACAGCAGGGAGAAACCGAAACGACTCTGATTTTGGATCTATATATACTGAATATATGAATTCTAATAAAAGAAATGTCAGTAATATGTAGTTAATTAGTTGTATACATGTCAGTAACAATTTTAAATTATTCTGAACGGGTTTAAAACAACAAGTATCTTCATGCATCTTGTATTAAATTGAGTTGCAAATGCATTAATCCCTTTTGGTTTACCAAAATATGAATTATACAATAAAAAACCAGGATCCGACATTATTTTCTTAGCTCCAACTCCTAGACCGACAAATATTGATAAAGTATTATTCTGTAAGCTCCTTTGTCGAATTAAAAATTACAATTAATACCGACTAACAAATAGCAATGATATCCATCTTCTTTCTTTTTCTTTTTTTCTGATGGTGAAATCTAAAGTAGCCACTAGCCATCGGCTTTTGATATATTGTTTTTTTTAATACTAAAGAAGCACACTCAAAAGTGGAGAAAACGAAGAGACTGTTCTATTGGCTTCATCACCTAGATGCGAGAGAGAATTTATAAGTTACTCAGTGATAAAGAAACGCGCATAGTGGAGGAAGCCGAAACGACTCTGTTTTTTAACCTATATTTATAGAACTATAGAAGGTGGTGCACGCCTCTCAAATCTCTTCATAGAAACTGAGAGAAAAAAAAGGGAGCAAATATGGCTGATCAAACCCCATCACTAACAGATAATAACAGGTTTAGTGTTAATATGGATGAAGTAGATTTGGCTGAGGAGGTAGCTAATTTGAGAATAAACGAGGTATGGCCGGCAGAGACGTATTACAATAATAATTATGCTTTTAACATTATCAATGCTAAGTGAGATTTCTGTATGCTTTTGATAGGATTTGGAGCCCTCAGATGCTTCTCTTCAGTCAAAACCGGGGTTTACTGATGTATTTCTTGAAAAGAAGGTGCCTAATATTGAATTGGATATGGTTTGATTTATGAAATATGATTCTCTAGCTTCTTTTTCCTCACGTCGGCTAATTAATTAACATTCAAATTCAGTTTAGTTGTAAACTATTTTTTGTATGAATTAAGCTAAGATGCAACTTGGTGGTAAACTTGTCTGAATCTACTCTGCTTGTTTGCTTTAATTAAATCGCATTGTTATCAATATTATGGTTGTGTTTCAGGGAAATGATGTTCCGTTGCCATGGACTACTTTGGAAGCGTCTTCCTTCCCTCAGGAATACATCACAATTGTGTGCTTGCAACTTTTTATTTTGTTACATTCTATTCATTACTATAAGCACATGGCACTAATGATTACATAATAGGGTGACCTCATCACATTTGTTTGCTGCTATGCCTTTGTACATTCATACTAGATTTGTTTCTTTCACATCTAAATTTATTCAAGTTAAGTGACAAGCTGGGTTGAAACATTCTAATTTTGAGTATTGTTCCAATCCCCTGAAATTTCATGTGGATCGATAGGTAATTCTTCTATTACTGTATGTCACTTAGAAAATCTGGTTGTTTTGCAGTTGTACAAAGCAGGTATTGAGAAGCCGACACCGATACAAGCACAATCATGGCCATTAGCAATGCTGGGAAGGGACATAATAGCAGTTGCTAAGAGGGGGTCTGGTAGAAAGCTGGGGTTTCTCATGCCGGGTTTTATACATGTTAGGCGTCTGCCCAATGTCCCCAAGAGAGGCCCCACAGTGCTTGTGCTTTGCCCGACTGTTGATATTTTGACCGAGGTTCAGATCGAGGCAGTGAAGTTCGGGGTAACTGCTGGGATAAGAATCAAGGTATTTCTTGCCTCATTGACTATTCATTGTCATACTTTTGTGGACATCATGATCCAAATTAAATATAATTAGAGTTAGTAAATTGTATAAACTGATCATATATAATTGAAACTGAAAACAGGAAATTTACGGATTGGTAAGGACGGTGCAGCAGGACCTGGAGGTAGGGGCAGATGTACTGGTGATGACAATGAGGCAACTGCTCGACAATTTGGAGATCGTAAAGCTCAGCCTGAAACATGTTGAGTACCTGGTTCTGTATGAGGCCGATCTCTTGCTCAAAGCGAGTGTTGAGCCCGAGATTCAAAAAATTCTTCAGTACCTCCCATCAAAACACCGCCAGACCCTTGTGTTTACCACCACCTGGCCAAGAGAGGCAAGAGATATTGCCTCCATACTCCTCCTTGACCCTGTTATGATCAGTGTCGGCAACACAACTGGAAGTGTTGATCCTGAGAGCGGTAAAGACTTAGAAAGTTTATGTGGTGCCAGTAATGCACTTATTCCCAGAGAATTGATGACTCCGGCCAAGAACAAACTTCTTGTTCTTGACATAAACGGGATACTTGCTGATATTGTCATGTTGGATTCTAGGTATTCTGAACAGGAACATATAATGATTAGAGGCAAATCTGGTAAGATTTTCTTATTTCTGATGCTGCAAAATTAGGGAAAAGACAAACATATTGAGTTGAAGTTATCTTTTTTTTCTTTGGTCAGTTTTCAAGAGGCCCTTGTGTGCTGATTTTCTGCAATTTTGTTTCACTAACTTTGAAGTCGGAATTTGGTCATCAAGAAACAAGTATTTTCTCCGAAATAATTTTTTTTTTACGTATTTTCTTCATTCGGTTATGTTTGTTGAAGCTGTAGATCATTTACTATTGTTTTATTTGCAGGAATAACCTACAAAAAGCTGTCAATTATCTCCTTGGAGATTTGAAAAATAAGCTACTGTTTTGTTGGGTACAAAACCTTCAACTTTCTTTTTTTTTTTGAAAAACTTGACAGTGGCAGTGAAGTGAAGTGAACCTTCAACATTCTTCAATCACACATTCTGCATGTTTTTTCCTTCATTTGTATTGATATTGTCTTTTTTATCTTTTTTTCGAAAGGTGATATGGTTGTTTTTTAGTTTTTCCTCTAATACTCACATTTATACAGGACCAATCCAAATGCACAGATACAAACTTGAAAAGTAAAGAAAACCGGCACAAGCCCGTGTTTTTCAAGGAATTACAAAAATTGTGGGACAAGGAAGAACCAGGTTTGCCGTGGAAGAGGGGGCGATTTACAAAAGCTAATACTCTTCTTGTGGATGATTCTCCTTACAAGGCCTTGCTCAATCCCGTACGTTACTAATTTTTTTTTTTTTTTGTTAACTTTCTTTGGGTTTATTAATTGCCAAAATTATTCATTTTATTTGCATCTTGGCATCAGTATCTTACAAAGGTAGTTTATGTCATCGCTTAGTAGCATCTGTTGGTACTTTAAAAAAAGGATGTTAAAAGTGAAATTTATAACAAAGATGATAATTGTGCATGCATGTTAATGCTAACTCAACCAAATTTGTTCTTACTTAAGTTAAGAAAAGCTTTTGATCCAGCATGTGTCTCTGTTAATTTGGATTTGGTTGAATTCAAGCGTATGTGGAAAAAAAAACTGAAAATAAGAAGAAGATAAGTTGAGGCTAAAAATATCCAACATTTAATAGAATGTACATAAGCATTCAGGGGCGGATCCAGGATTTTCATCAGGGGGATAAAAAATATCGAATCGGGTTTAAATAGCTAATCGGATTTAAATCCATTAACTAATTGGGTACTCGATAAATATATGCTTTAACTTATACTTTCCAATGCTTTCAATTGTAATTTTGGATACTCTTAACTTATAATTCTAATTATCAATCAAAATTCAACAAATTTATTTCAATTTTAATCCTAAATTTAATCCGAATTACAAATCAAACATTCAGAGGGGGGCAAAAAAAATTTCAAGGGAGACAAAGTTGGGTGTCTTTCAGTGATGACGAAATTTGAGTGTCTTTCAGTGTGATACGAACATAAGCAACAAAATTATTCACTTTATAACAATTTTACTTTTTAAAAATTTCTTTTTGGTTATTAATTTTAATACTTGTCTTGATTTCTATATATTGCAGCTATTCACAGCGATTTTCCCAAATCCTTACAGTTTCAAGAACAAAGAGGACAAATCTTTGGGTTTGTTATTTACTTCTTTCTTCTCCATTCTTTCAATTTGAAAAATCGAGCAGACAAGTCTAATAACTTAGTAACTAAATAACCATTTTAGTGCTACAAAAGCACAAGTTTAATCAGATAATTAATGGTCTAATGATATAACTACAATACTATTTATACCAAAAGTAGGATTAATTAATTAATGTACATTAATCAAACTTACTGTGGAATATATGATAACCTGTGCAAAATGTTTATATTTTTTAATTTCAAAGAATTAAATATTCGTTATAAGCAGGTGTAGGAGGAGCCCTCAGGATGTATTTGGAACTAGTAGCGAGAGCTGAGGATGTGCAGTGCTTTGTGAAAGACAACCCGTTTGGACAACCCGCCATAACAAAATCACACCCAGACTGGAAATATTACTTCCCGGCGATGTAAACCTTGAGAAATTCATGATTTCAAAATGATATTAAATTGTGTCATGCTGTTTCATTTAGACTTTAAATTGCTTTGTTTTATTTTGTGGCAAAAGGAACCTGGTTAGTTATATATTTAGTTGGTTGTTGTTTATTATAGATTTCTTTTTCATTATAAAAACAATGTATGTTTTAAAAAAAAAAAAATTCTAAGGAACAGTGATAACAGTATAGGATTCTTTAGTTTAATGTATTTTGTTAATCATGTCCCAGAAAATTTGAAAATTAAAAGACTTCCTTTTAGGTCCATTGTCATATTTTTCAAAAGAACTTAATGCTACGATTGTTTAAATTTTCAAATTTTCGCTGACATGAATATAAAAATGAATAAAAAAATGAATTAAAAAAATAAAGAAACTGTAACATTGTTGAATTCGTATCCTTTGCATTAACGGAACGTGCGTTAATAGATCTGAACTGTCTCATTGAGATCCGCACTAATATTAAAGGGCCTCGTGTGTTATAGGTGATTGAGATCCGCACTAATATTAAAGGGCCTCGTGTATTATAGGTGATTGAGATCCGCACTAATATTAAAGGGCCTCGTGTGTTATAGGCGTGGGCCGAATTGGCTCCGATTCTGATCAGACGGCTGAGATGTATTAAACTCAAAAGATGCTCTTTTGAGTTAATGCAGAAGATGTGGACTCAACATTGTTAGGGGTTCCTCGAAGATTTTTCAAAAGCAACCGTATCATTACTACTTGTCCTTCTAGTAAATCGGAAAACACTGTAATTTTACTTTTTATTTTTAAATTAATATTAAAATTACTGAAAATTACAAAACTGTCAGCATTAACACCTTAGCGGCTTAATAGCCTGAAATTTTTATTCATAATAAATAGAAAAAGAACAAATTAAAAATGGGAAAAGATACGGAAGAATTTAAAAAATGGAAAGGCATGTTTGACACAATACCATACAATAAAATCAGAGAAAATTGAAAAAAGAAAAAAGAAAATGATGGGACACCATACCACTAGGGGTGTAAACGGAGCGGATTCGGAGCGGATAATGCTAATACCAAATCCGTATCCGCCTTTCAATGAACGGATACGGATACGGATACGGATAGTAAACGGATATCAAAACTTAAAACCATATCCGCCTTAAACGGATACGGATACGGAGCGGATAATTTGCGGATACGGATTCGAATACGAATATCGAACGGATAATTGTCGGATATTGAGTTATATGAACTTTAAGATATAATTAATAATTAATAAAATTTAAATATAAAAATAAATGAATAATTGTAAGTTGATGGAGATATTAATGTTAGAAAGATGAGAGAATATAAGATATTTATTTTATTAATAGTGTGGTGTAGTGGTTTGTACCTTGGTTGTTTAGACTTTTACTTCACATGATATGGGTTCAAATCTCTTGAAGGCAAAATAATTTAAAACCTCACATGATACGGATACGGATACGGATACGGATACGGATAGTAAACGGATATCAAAATTTAAAACCATATCCGTATCCGTATCCGCATCTTCTACGGATAATTGATAATTATCCGTATCCGTATCCGCGATATCCGTATCCGTTTAAATCCGGATACGGATTATATGCGGATTCGGAGCGGATATCCGGCCGGATATCCGTGTCCGTTTACACCCCTACATACCACACCACAAAATCAGAATAATTGAAAAGGTTATATATATACAGAGGAGGGATCAAGTTACAACAAATTTGAGTTACAATAATCATTTTTTTCATTTTCAAAGTCTAAATCGTCGATCCAAACAGTTCAACATAATTATCTAAATAAAATGTGCTTGCAGATCAAATTTTACATTTTTTTTAATTTTTTTACTATTTATTAAGATGGGTACAAAATTCAATGGTCTGAATATGACTATTTTTTGTAAAATACTTAATAAATAGTAAAAAAATTCAAAAAAATGTTAAATTTAATCTGCAAGCACATTTTATTGTAGAGATCATGTTGAACGGTTTGGATTGACGATTTGGACTTTGAAAATGAAAAAAATGGTTGTTGTAACTTTTTTCAAACTTTGAGTTTGGTTCCGAACGTCTGGTCAGCATGTGAATTTATCCATTAATTTTTGGTCCGTCTTTCAATTTGTCTGTGTACTTGGCTATCTTGTATATTTGTAATTTTGTATGATACAAATGGGCATGAAGCACAACCAATGTTGTTAAATGCGGTTTTGTTCATGCATGCAGAAGGCCACTGCATACTACATATGCCTTATATGCGGATTTCCAAACGGACTTATATATGCAGATTTTAAAATAAGAATTCAGATATATATTCATATGCATGCATTTTATACTACATGTATATGTAGTATATGAGAAACTTCACTTAAACATATATATGTAGTATATATAGAGCTCCTCATATATAGTATATATATTCATATGGAAGCCCAGCGCATGTTTACAAGTATAATAAATAAATGTCCAACAACTGCTTTAATTCAAAAATGACTAATAGGCCATAAATGCAGCTCCTTTAATTGGAATTTCTTTGTACCCAATAGCCAATAATGGACCATAAATTTAGCTGCTCAAATTCTTCGGTCCAAATTAGTAATAAAATAATGTAAACACTGAATTCTCCGTCTGAAGTAACCGGTATAATAGCACTTCTTTAGTCCCAACTCTTAAAAACAAAAGAAAGAAACTTTTTGAGAGCCTATGAAAGAAACTGCATGGAATATGAGAAACTTCACTTAACTGGACTTGTGTCCGGATGAGTATAAAGAATTGGGTTGGGTTTTACTACATATCCAACCCTTTTTTTATTAATAAATGTTTGATCATAACTTGGAATTTTTAATTAATTAAAATAAATAACATTGTATGGACCGTATGGTATAATGTGGTATGTATGCAGTCTGTATGGACTGCATATGTAGCTATATATGCAAAACAGCATATATGGGACTGCATGAAGATCTTCATGTAGTTTCCGACTGCATAAGCATATGCGGCTGCATTTAACAACACTGACTACAATAATGGATTTTCCTCATCCGGGTTTCGAACCTATGACCTCCCACATGAGAGACATGTGCCTTTGCCGCTAGATCAAAGATTGGTTCTTTATCCGTTCAGTATTTGATTCATATTCGAAAAATTAGATACGAATATATGTATCTGAATATCAAGGTAAATGCAGATACATATATAGTTTTAAGTTTTAATTATCCGTATCTAAATAGTAGATATATATCATATAACGAGGGATCCAATTACACCATTTTATGATGACACATCTTGACATCATATGTTTATAAGTCAATTTTGTGATTTTAAAATCCAAACAGTTGATCCGAACTATTCAACATGATCACTGATATGTATTTTGGGTATATGATTTGATGGTCTATTTCGTACACTTTTTGCTTTAAATTTATAGAACCCTAAATACGCAAAGTTAGATTGAATTGCAAGTGCACAATCTACTAAAGTAATTAATTCTAAACTAGTGCAAATAAGTAAAAATGGGAGTTTTGTTACAAATCACAAATTTTTGGGTTTAATACCCGAGAGAGTTGGTTTGTAACAAATGCTAAATAAAAGGTAAATAAAAGAGGGGTTGTGATCAATTAAACGAAGTCTAGGGGCTTTTGGTCTACAATAACTTGGTCAGTTCACTACTCGATATGTTCTCTAAATTCATGTTTCGTCTTGATAGGAATTCCAACTAAGTTGGCCTATTTCTACCTAGAATCAATATTTTTTTCGTGTTTCATGCCTATCATGTTAATGTACCTCGTCTTAGGACTGTCACTACCTAATAGGGTTATTTAATTGAAGGCAAAATACTACCATTACTTTTTACCGATAACTAGATATACTCTAAGTCCCCCTATTGAGAAGTACTCGTAAATTGGTTTCCCACAACTTTCCATGTCCAACCTTTGGTTCTATTAGTCCGGGGTAGACTCGACTTGGTCCATCTCATCTATTATCTCTAAGGTTATTCTTGTACATAATTTGGTCTTATCTACACCCTTGAAGTCAAGATGTTGTCAATCTCCGCAAGGTGTGGTTTCAAAAACACAAATCATGCATAACTCACAAATATATAAAGCAAGAACCAAACATCAATTCAAAACAATCATCATAAAGAGAACATCCAAGTAAATAAACTAACACAAGTTCATGATACAACCTAAGCCCCTAGAGAGGAAACTAGCCTCTCATGGGTGCAATAACAAAAACATCCATGATAAAGAACAAGTAAACAACACAAATAAAATGAGTAAATAACAAAGGGAAATAGAATACACCAATTCCCAAGCTACGCCTCAGTTCTTCTTTGTAAAGTCTCCTTGAAAGTCGCATTGAATTCACTTGAGAATGATGAGAAAATGATGGAGGAAGAGGTGCTAAGGTTCAATGGAAGAGAAATGTGTAATGGAAGGTGGCTTGATGTGAATCCCCAATGGGGAGATGTCTCTTCTCCTGCTGCTTATCTCCTATTTTATAGTCATTTTCGTGACTTGGGAAACAATCAGACATAATCTGGAAGTGAATCGGGCAAAGATTGCATCATTAAGGCAAGAAATCTAGAGATTTGTGCGGGTGCCTATGCGGGCACAGGGGGTAGCACAGATTTTTCTGGAAATTTTCTGATTTTCTTGTTGGCTTGCTGGAGGTTTGTGCGGCTAAGAGAGATCTCACGTATTGAGACTAAGGCCGCATTTCTTCTCTGTTTTTCAGCAAGATCATGGATGAGACTCCAAGTGAGGTTGTGCGGCCTCACAAAGTGCCCCAAAGGCCGCACAAATGGTGTAAATGCTCCAAAATCTGCATTTTATTTGGACAAATGTAGTAACTTGGTTTTTGGCATAATTCTAGACTAAATTATATTAAAATACAAAAAAATTAGTTAAGTATTTGAGGTTAAACCCTTGCTAAAAGTATATATAATTGAGGCTCATCAATCACCATATTAAAATGTGCTTGGAGACCAAGTTTTACATTTTTTGGAAATTGTTTACTATTGTTTTAAAATTTTTAAAAATCGTGGTTTTTCAATAGTCCAAAATTGTTTGAAAACAACAATTTGTACACATCTTAATAAATACTAAATAAATTCCAAAAAATGGTACCATTCAATTCTAGATCTTCATAATTATTTAGGGTCCTTTTTTTATTATTAGAGTGCTATTGTAATTAGAATTACTGTTCTGGTACGAAAATGGTACCATAGTTACAATGTCTACTGGATTACATCAAATTTATCATCATCTACTGGTTTACATAAAAAAGATATCAACTAGAACTACCAACATATATCACATAATAGTTTCTAGTAATTTCTGAAAACAAAACAATTTTAGATTCTACTCAGAATTCAGCATCATCCAAATCTGGTCCAGACCCAGTGGTTGGAACCAGCACTAGATCCTCTTCCCTTGAATAATTATTCACGGTATTGTTTGGCAACTTATTTTTGTGCCCTAATGGTTTAGGTAATTCAGTGTGGATAGCAGCTAAAATAGGTGGATCAGCATAAGGACCTCTGAGCCAACCTTGGGCGATGAAGTGAGCAGCAGCCTCTGTTAAATGGATCCCGTCCCAATTCAGATAAGTTGATGGATCCTGACAAGCGCTTACACCCGGCATGCCACATCCCTTGCTTACATTAAAGTTATACTGACCTCCTCCTCCACAACATACTCGTAGTGGTGTGTCTATGAATCCTACAGTATAATGATAAATAATGAGAATCATGAAATAACTTCACACCTGTCCTTTTTAATTTCAGATTAATAAATCTGGTAAGAAAGAGAAACTTTTGAAGCCACTGTTTAATCCTACAACATTAATGGTAAAAGATAACATACCAAAGTGCTTAGGGGACTTGAGAATTTCAGTTATGGGACGATAATACTCTGCATTGATGAGTCGCACGTGCGGGTATTTCAACCTAATCCGATTGACAGCTTTATGCAGGAGCTTATTTTGGTACAGTGACAATTCATTGTATTTTCTCAGGCACCCGGTATGAGGGTCATAATCCGTTTCATTTTTGCTCTGGTGCGCCGAAAGAGTCGATGGTAAGCACCCATATGGCACATTCTCTGGTACCACAATAGTCAATGCTCCTTCACAGATTACTCTCTACAAGATACAATAAATTTAAGGGATAGAACGGTACCACTGAGTTTATAGTGTTCTGTTATATTTAATAGAACTTAGAGAAGAAAATATTAAAATAAGTGACAACGCCAACAAAAGAAGATCGAAATAAGAGGAAAAGATAATTCAATAATAACCTCAATTGCATTTGAAATGACTTTAACAAGAGATGGAATATAGCTTTTAACATCAGCCAAGGACTTCCCACCCAAAATGGCAAAGGTAAAGTCGTTTATACCAAATTCTCCAACAATTACGAGTGATTTACGAAAGAATTTCCTACAAGCTATAAATAGAACGGGTGATTAATTCATTAAATAATTGATGAAAGTGTGCTTTTGGGTCTTTAGCTATTCCACTTGGTTCAGTCAGAAGCAAGATCCTTTATTGGTTAGGTCAATTCACTGAATTATTATACTTGGTATATAAACGGTTACTCCTCCAATTAGATATAATGGCGTCGCATTGAATCATAACTGATCCGAATGTCACATAGGCAGCATGTCATTGAAGGAGTACTTTGCTCGCATGCTATCATGAACTAACACCATGCCTTCACCAGGCGATCGACCGCCTGATGAGTTGACTAATAATTCCCGTGATACAACGTTAAAACAGAGATGCATACTTTCAAATGAAGTGCAAAGGGAAGGCTTCAACTCCCTGAACCATCCAAGTTGAACATTTAGTGTTGTATTTAAAAGAAAAGGAGATGTCACATTGTTTTTCACAAAGAAGGAATAGTCTAGTCCCGTTGCACCGCCAACCGCAAAGTTCATGCCATGCTGGAAGCTTCCATTATGAGCCAAGTAAGTTGGAAGAAACGGTAGATCTAATGCTTGGGCTGATTAGATAAAACAATATTAAAATTAATAAAAGAGTTTTTCATAGTACGTACGCAATGCATATTTGTCAGATCAACAGTTTTTCATAAATGATTGCAAATTGTTGGACTTTCACAGATCCATAAAGTGTCAAATATCCCTTCTTTTGGCCAAGGATCCATCAACTTCATATCATATCTGAGGTAACTCACTAAATGAAGTCATTAGCCCACACGATCCCAACTGTCCAATTACACCCGCAAGTAGATTTATAGATAGTGGGCAGTCTTGACTCTTGAGATTGTAACAAACGATTCGGATGTTGCTGATTTCAGCGTCTACCTCAGAGAATATGAAGTCTCGATCCTTTTCCCTAACTTCTTTTAATTAACAAAAAAATATATATAAATTAAGACATGCCTGCTTTATAACATTCTGTGCCAGTGCCAGTTGATCTTGCCAGTAAATCATGAGATTGTTTTTCCTTTTCCTACTCTTTTCTTTCCTGGGGTGGACTTTATTGTAAAAGATTCTCTATTACGGTACCGGGGAGGATCTGAATTCCTTCTTTTTTTGGGTTAATTTTCTATGTGCCCTTCAACTCTAGTTAATTTTCTTTTCTTATTTACCTTTCATGTTAACACATTTAAGTTAATTCTTAGATATAAATAACAGATTTTTCTGGACTGAAAATCAATTAAAAAGTTCGTACAGCAAGTAGGATGGATAAAGATGATGGAAGAGAAACGCAAGCCTTTGAAGTCATAAAAGGAATGGAGCTTGCGTGAGTGCCTTTGAAGTCAAAACCAATGTTTGATCTGATGACTCCAAAATAAAATAGAGAATGCATGAAAAAAGATCCCTTTCATTTTGAAATGTTCAGAAAAAGCTCCTTTGTCTTTGAAGAAGGAGACAAACCTTCTTTCTTTTCAATCCTCCGCTTTTTCTACTGATGGCGTGAAGCGGTATGCTCCATCCGCAACCAAACCTCAGTACCTCACCAATAACTAAGATGAACTGACAGCTTCCTTCGCAAAAGACAAAAGAAGATTAACTTCCCGTACTATTTGAGAAGATCAGAGATTAATTTAAAGATCGAAGAGAGGAGATGGGTATAACGGGAATTTTCAATTTACTTAAGAAGGACTTCTAAGAGTTCACGGATAAATCTGATAAATTAAAGTGTTTAGGGAGAAATAGAAAAATGGATTGCAGTTAAAGAACATATAAGAAATTAAGTTTTTTTATGGAAGAATTTTATATATACCACTCAAAAACGGTGAAATTATGTATTTATCATCTAAATTTATGTAATTACGTATTAATTATTTAAAAATCTAATAACTCACATATTTATCCAATTAATAATAAAATGAGATTAATTAAGCTTAATATTATATAAAATATAATTAATAAGTTACTAATATCTTCTCCTTCTCTACCCTTTCCTCTTTTGCGCACATATTGCCCTTTTGTCTTTTTTGACATAATTTTCCTCTTTTAGTTGAAATTCTCTCATTATCTTGTATCTCCAGCTGAAACTCGTCTAAAAACAAGGTAACCACTCCACTTTTTCAAACAGAACAACTCGTACTGAAATCGATGTTGATATCGCAATCAGTTATCAAAGTAGTAACTGAGTTTGACAATCTGCATTTTGTTACTGACTCAGTTAAAAATAGTGTGTCTTTTAGTTGATGGGAACTCCAAGGGTCATTTCATTTCTGATTATTTTCGGTGCTCGATTTCACTAGAGTGAATGAAAAATCATGTTATTGTTTCCACTGGACATGTCCATTTCAGAATATTTTTGTTGGTTAAATATAAAATTTTATACCAGCTTGTTTATTTTTAATCTCTTAGATTGGATATAAAGGATAAGGTCTAAGGAGAGAAAGAGATGGTGTTAAGTTAATTCTTGATTAATTATAGTTTTAAGAATATTTAATATAATTAATCTGAATTTTGGATATATTTGATATATACTAAAGTTATATTGAATAATTTTTGAGTTATTAGATTTTTAGATTATAAATATGTAATTACAGAAATTTGGATGATAAATATGTAATTTTATAGTTTTTGAATGGTATATATGAAATTTCTCTTTTTTTAGTGGAAACACGCAGGTTGAGAGTGGACTTATCCAGTTAAGGGACATTGTGTTATCCAATATATGACATAACAACAACTGAGTTAAAGTACCCTAATTACCTAATATATGTGAAATAAAAAAAATGGGAAAAACAAATATTAAGAATGGTTTGCAAAATCGGAATAGGAATCATAATTGGTTACTTGATTGTGGAAAATGAATCGGTCGAAATTGGAAATCCAGATTTTTTTTTTTGTCAGAAGTTTGTATTGTACTAAAAAAATAGAAAAAATTGGTGAAACATAAATTTGTCAAAAATTGAGGTGCTGGTTAGAAAAATTGATGGGTCTAATATTGATCCCTTGAAAAAAGGAAAAAAATTAAGGCAAACAAAACAAAACAAAAATAAAATGGAGGTGTCCAATTGAATTAAAATGGAGAAGAGGAAAAACAAGAAGAAAATAATTTAAAGAGAAATGGAACTGGACTCGGCCAATATTCTTCATAATGGAGAGCGAGAAAAATGAACAAGAGACCTTCTCCCTAACGGGAGAAATTTGGGTCCGATGGGTATCGGACCCAAAGTGAGTTCGACGGGTTCGTTCACCATCCGATCTGTTTTAGGATTTTTGCCCGCAACTTTCATGTCTGTTTTGAAATTCGTGCGTGCGAAAATCTTGAAGTAGATCGGACGGTCCCAAACCCATCGGACCCAAGCCTTTCTCCTCCCTAACCTGTCGTGAACAAAAAAACAACCAAGCTGCTGGGAATCGGCCATTAAGGCTCTGATCGGAAAGAGACTAAATCGCTTAAAACGCGAAATGGAAACCTAATCGGAAGCGAAGTAATTACAAGAGAAGAATTCAAGAACTCGTGCGAAAAACGGAGGTACTTGGCCAGAATTGATTCTACGGAGGCAAAATGACAGTCTAACCCTTCTTGTTTTATGTTTTTACTTTTCACATGAAACCTAAACTTCTACAGTTAAGTGGCATGGATCTTCAATTTAACAAAATATGTGGCCTGTTTAAAATTCATTAACAATGAAATCATCTGATCAGCTGAAGCATTTTAATCAACAAACTTCAAATCAAATCATCTCTATTGAAATCATTTGAAATTTTACAGAAAATCCCTTTGATTTGTTTAATCCTTATGTCTTAGTTGTCCCGCAAACACCAATAATGAATAATATTGTTGATTAATTATGCATTGCATGAAATATGTAGAAAGTACTCTTACCAATGAAATCCAGTATCAATCTCCCATCAGAGCAGCGACCGGTTGGATGATGAAAGAAGTTCATACCATAAGGTGGGTAAGCTGACACGATGGGCCCAAGTGTCAGATTCCGTGCTAGTTAGGGCCTGTTCGTTTGTCACGGGATTGTGCGGGATGAGATTTGACGGGTTCGGGAATCCACTTTTTTATTTGCGGGAATCCATACTCATAAATATGCACGGGAATAATTATGGGAATATACTAAATGAGTGTTCGGTTGTACCGTGGGAATAGTTGTGGAAAATTATATCTGCTTTCTAAATTTGATGATATCAATACAATAATTATTAATTAAATCAAATAAACAATAACATAACAATACTTATTAATTATTATTTTATAAAATATAAATAATTTTATAATTAAATAAGAATTATTAAATGAAATGGAAAACATAAAATAAAAAATATTTATAAACAAATAAAAACAATTAAGAAAACATAAACATTTATAAAAATTTATAAAAAATAAATAAATTTTTATAAGAATTTATAAACAAAATATTTAAAATGTGTTGTAAAAAAAATATTTTGTAATGTTTGACTTGGTTGGAAAACCAATGAGTCACTCATATATTTACTCATCTTGAAAGAACTAATTAATAAATGACAGGTAGTTGGAGTTGTGAGACACAGAGCAAGATTATTTCAAAACATAACATTTGTATCAAATTAGCATTTATTGCTACAATAAATGAGAATAAAATGACTGTATCTCCTTTTTTGAGCTAGCTGTTGGCATAAAACAAAAAATATGTATAGCATTTGTTGAGCTAGCCGTTGGCATAAAACAAAAATTCAGATATAGCATTTATTGAGCATTTGTTGGTATAATTAAGTGAGCTAGCCGTTGGATAAAACAAAACATCTATATATATATATAGACCACATGTAGATGAAAATGACTCAACCAATTTCATCATTATCCTTTTATATACACCCTTCTATATACACGTAAGAAAAACATATGGATCATTTCCATTTACGGAGAATGGACAATGATCATGATGAATATACAAGCGTGGTTTTTCCTTACGTAGAGAGAAACTTGTTCGAACCAACTCCTTGTCATACTTCAATTTTAACGGGATTCATGTTTGTAAATGAAGTTCTAGACGGACATGAGTGTCGTTGCAAACGAGAATTTCGAATGGAGACTTTCGTCTTTCGCGCTTTCGTCAAATTGTTAAGAGAGAAGCAGCTACTTTCCGACGGATTGTTAAAGGTGGAAGAGCAAGTAGCAATGTTCTTGTACACTCTTGCCAAAAATGCAAGCAATCGTAGTGTGCAAGAACGATTTCAACATTCGGGTGATACTGTGAGTCGTCATTTTCATAGTGTGTTGAATGCTATCAATCAACTGTCCTCCGAGCTTATCATTCCACCTCCTCTTCGCATGCCTCAATTTATTGCATCTCGTGGAGAGTTTTATCCTTTCTTTAAGGTACTTTTTATTTGAATTATTTGACATAAAATTGTTCTACCATATAATATCATAAAACTTACTAACTAGTAATTAATTGTTACATATATATAGGATTGCATTGGTGCTATTGACGGAACTCATATTCCAATAAGCATAGATGAAAATAAGCAAGATCCCTACCGAAATAGAAAACAAACATTATCACAAAATGTGATGGTTGTGTGTGATTTTAATAATCGGTTTACATATGTAATGGCTGGATGGGAAGGATCAGCATCCGATACAACCGTATTGAAGAGTGCACTAGATGATGGATTTACGGTACCGCAAGGCAAATATTATTTAGTTGATGCCGGTTATGCAAATACCCCAAAGTTTCTTGCGCCATATCGAGGTATCCGGTATCATTTGCGGGAGCAAGGTCTAGCAAATGAACGGCCGCAAAATTATAAAGAGCTTTTTAATCTTCGGCATGCAAAACTAAGAAATCATATCGAACGTATCATTGGCATATTAAAGATGCGATTTCCTATTTTAAAAGTTGCAACATATCATACAATAGACACACAAAGTGATTTGGTCAATGCATCATGTATTCTCCATAATTTTATTGTTAATCACAATGGAGATACAAATTGGACTACAAATGCAGCATATCATACAATAGAACAAGATGAAATTGTTGATGTACCGGATGGAGATGAAGAGTATGGAGAAGATGTTGAGGCACTAAACGATCTACGCCGTGCAGGACATCAAATAAGAGAAGCAATTGCTATGGATATGTGGAATGATTATGTTAGACATAGAAGAAGTAGAGACTAATTAATGTTTTATATATTTTATTTAGAAGAAGTAGAGACTCAGATGTATCATGTATCTTTTAGCATATCTATTAATTATTTTGGCAAGATAGAGGACATCAAACCAATCACATTAGACCCAAATTTTGAATATTTATGATTTTTTAATCATTTATAAGGCATTTATGAAGTTCATCTCCTGAAAATACAAAATCAGCAAAATTCCAGAACAGCCCTAAATGAAATAAAAATAGAAAATGATACGTCTGAGTTGATTTTGATAAAACTGTTGTATGAGCACATACTACATACTCCAATGAAACACACTAAAAAAAAAATTCTCAATTTAGAATTTTCTACAATTTATGGTGAGTGTTTAAAGTTCATACTTTGAAAATGGGACTAGTTCAGAAAAAAATCAGCATACTGTCATTCATAAATGACACTATTCATCCTATTGGATGGCCACATAAAAATTTAAGATTGAATATGCATAAATTTTGAGTTTTGCTGGTCACATCCATGCAAAGAACATCCAATTTGGTTTAGCCAATTAATCATGGTAAAAATAACAAATCAGCATGTCAGCAGGGGCAATATGGTCAACACCAATCAGATTTTATGCTAATTACCTCTCAACTCTTGCAACTCTTTCTTATTTACCCCTCATATAATTAATCTCATGTTAATTCTAATTAAATTATTTATATCTTAATTTACCTCATTTAAATAGTCTCATGTTAAAGACTTCGGACACTTCTGTATCATGCAGGAAACAGGCCTTCTATCATTGGCATCTTTTCAATGTTTGCTTGATATTTTAGCAAAGGATAGAATATTATATGCTTAAATCAGCACTCACTCTTTTTATTTGAGAGTCAAATATCATCTAATCAGTACCTTTGATTTTGATAAAAATATTTGTATCATCTTCAAACCTAGTACCGTCTTTGCCTCTTCAAACCTTGTACCAGCACCAATCCGTATTAGTCCGGTACACTTATACCAGCATCAGTCCAGTACGCTTGTACCAGTACCAACCCGGTACACAATTGTGCTTGATGAACTTATATTTGAATTCCTAAAACTTATCCTTTCGACCAAGATAATTTTAGTGACCATACAAGAAAACCTGATATACATATGGCCATATATAAATTAGCTCACATCCAAAAATTAAGCAAAAAAACGAACAATAAATAAATTGCTTTCAATTTATGTTTGATAGAAACCTAATATGCATATAGCCATATATAAACCTATCTTGCGTACCAGATTGAAATACATCATTGCAGCCATTATTCATACCAAAGTGGCATCATTAGGAGACCCTCTAAAACTATCCAGAAACCAGCATCACACAAAAACATGAATCATGAATCCTTATTTGAGTAAAAGAAAAAGAGAAAATCAAAACCAAAAGAAAATAAGAGAATACAACGTTATCTATTTAAACGACACAATCATGAAAGCAATATTACCACATTCACAGAATTTACAAAGCACACCTCAACCTTAATATATTTACAATTTGGTCCCTCAATTTAACAGCAACACAAAGCATTCAGTAAATAGGAAAAAAATACAACAATGCTATAACAAAGAGTTCCATTTAGATCCAAGTGTTCTGAAGAATGCAAAGTAGATGAAAATAGATGAAAATTTAGTGCTCGGTACTGTTTTAATTAGATCCAAGTGTTCCATTTAAACCTAATAACACATACCAGAGAAAATATTAAGTACAAATATACATAATACAATAATGCAAAGAATACAAATAGGCTTACATAACTTATCCATACATGAAATCAGCAAAATTCCAGAACAGCCCTAAATGAAATAAACACCAATTCTCTTACCACTTCACTATTATCTTCACAAAATTCCAGAACAGCCCTAAAATTCCAGAACAGCCCTAATCAGCAAATTTCCAAAATATAACACCAATTCTCTTACCACTTCACTATTATCTTCACAAAAGTAATAACCATAAACACTAATATTTCCAAAAGACATGCTACTTACCTTACTGTTTGGACTTGTACACATCAACCATCAACTTGATCCATTCTGCCCTTCTTTCTTCAGAAATACATATGAATGCCTCACGGGTCTCGGGCTTAGCAATGAACATATCACATGCATAAACAAAATCCGCCATCTCATAACCCGGGATGCTACATTCGTATGCCTCAATTGCCGCCGCAACTGAAAACTTGTCCGCACGCTCAGTACTCTTAATTGCATTCTTCTCCATTATAGCACAATATTGAGACGTCTCTTCCCTCTTGTATGCCAAATAATTCTCGTGAAATTCAGACATAGCCTTTCTCTTTCTAGTCTTGTTTGTCCTCCTAGGTGACGGAACTCTACCAGAGGGAGGCGTGTCACCAACAATTGGAGCTTGGGATGGTACTTGTACTTGTCCTTGAGTAGAGCTTGGATCAAATGCTTGTGTATTAAGAAAATCTTCATCAAAATCCATATGATTTAAACCTCCCGGAGCGGGTATAGTGGGACTAGGAGAGTCCCAGTCAAATTGATTCTCACGATTTGCATAATAATTACTTCCACGACGACGCGAGCCATTCGCAATACATCCTGAAATTTTTGATACAAAAGGCTAAATCAATCAAAACAGAATATATATATATATATAACCTATAAAGAATGTATGTTTTTAATATGTTAATTAATTATAATCTCATACCGGAGTATAAGTCATGTAAGTCATCATAGTATGGAAAAGATTTGTTATACCACCTTTTAGCCTCCTTATCTGTTTGCAAAATAGGTGTCCACACTTCTTCGGTAGCAACAACCATTTTTCTCGTAGAGTCCCATCCGAAACCACTTTGATCTCTCAATCGTTGTATAGTTTTGTATTGTTTTTTAAGAGTGCGTTCTTGCTCTCTAAGCTGCTTCACCGATAAACTTGAATCTATAAACTTTGCCTTGAATCTTCGCCCCATTTCATTCCATGCAACCTTACTCCATGCATTCTGTTGACGTGTACCGGGTCTATTAAATTCAACAAGCAATTCCACTAGGAATGCCTTTTGCAACTCATTCCAAGCTGCCCTATTGTTGGCCTCATTTTCATTTCCTGCATATCAAAAGAAAATTTTGTTATCCAATAACTATAGAAGATTATATTTTCATGTTTACCATAATTGCAGTAAAATTTACTCTATTTAAAGTGAGTAGTTAACTTGGGTGAATGGTACTGTCGGTTTCATGTACCAATAGAAACACAAGTTTTTAGTTGGGAACTTAGGTAGCTAAAACTAATCTTCTCCACACCTAAACATAACTCCTTATACAACACTGGAAATTCATCTCAAACCTAAACATAGCTCCTTATACAAGTACATAGAATTCTTAACACAAAATTAAGTTTACTAGTATTACACATATGTATGCACATTGGTACCTGAAAGTTACAGAAGAGACCGACTCAACATGGCATAATAAAAATAGAATAATTAAATATGAAATCTAATAAGATCAATAAAAAAAGAGTAGTTTGTCGATTGTAAGATATATAAAAATAAAAACCCTACTCATAGGCTTCCAGTAACAAAAAAGGCATTTTATCAAACACCTTTTGTGCACATTACAATACAAAGCATAATACACATCTAAATCAGTACTTCATATATTTCATGCATTTATTTCAAAAATTTATGTCAAAACACTTAGATATTTGCACACCTTGCAAGATAAGTCGTAGCATCAATCTCAGAAAGAAAAACACAAAATCCAACATCAATCATCAGTTATGAACTTATTTATTAGAACATTCACCCAATTGTACCTTCTCTGGTATGTCTTCTTTTTACAAGAAAGTTATTAACTGAAATAAAAACCAACGATAAATATTATCCAAAAAAAATTTCAGAAGAATTTCTCAAAAATTCTTCAGACACATTTTGTCAAACACCTTATGTGCACCTTGTAATGCCTAGCTAAGATTAAAAATAGTAAGACCAACTTGTACCTTCTCCAGCCATGGCCAAAGTGAGATGCCAAGAGCTATTTGGATATGTAAAGTAAATTATTTGTTCTTTCTCTCCTTCTCCTCTGCAAAACAAGCTAGTTGAGTCTTCTCCTTCTCCTCTGCAAAACAAGCTAGTTGAGTCTATGGCAGCTTATTTATATCGAGGGCTTGTATTTTTTTGCTGAAATTTCCCGCGCAATCGCCTCTCGTTGGAGTTTCGCGCCGAATCTGTTGAGAAAAAAGAGAGGCGATTGGAGCGAATGACTCAGCTCTTTCGTCGTGGGAAAAAAAATATCATGTCTGACTTCATTTTCGTTTTCCCAAAAATTTACGTTAGATGGGATTGAAAATAGGAAAACAGACCCCATCCCATTTCAAACGAATTTGTCATCCGAACGGGTTATTGGAAATTTACCCCCGTCAGCCCAAATTTCCATTCATTCCCGTGGGAAATTAGTCATCCGAACAGGCCCTAAGTAGGTTTCCTGTATCGGCATATGAGTTGCCGAAGCTAAAAATTGATGTTATGTGTGTTTTGCCATGGCTAAGACATATTGGCATAGATAACAGGAGTAGAAGCATTAGCTTCATTGCAGATGTAATGAAGTAATGAATTTTGAATTATCGATTTCCAATCTTGCATTCATATAATTAAGAAAGACATGGCATGTGCAGTTCCTTGCATTATCTTCAAGAATTAAATTTTCGCCCTTCAATGCACATGAAATACAGTTGATTTGATTGGGGGCCATTAAGAAGATGTGATTGATCACAAAACAAGCATTTCATTCATTTAACAGGTAATAGTAGTAGTCCCTACCAGTGTTTTAAAATTCGGTTATATTCGGTGAATATATTGCCGTATATTCCTGTTTAGTATCCGGCCAAATAGAAAATAGCTATTCGGACCGAATATTGAATTCATGTTTTAAAAAAATTAAAAAACATTCAAAACCCATTAAAAGAGTTCCGGACCCGAATCCATAACCATTAAATGAGTTCCAGACCCGCCAGGTAGGTGTTATCTTCAAGCGTCTCACTCAGAAGTCTTTTATAACCTCTCTACATGCTGCTTTATTGTATTTATGTAATGTGAGATTAAATATTTAATAAAAAATCTGCATATTCGGCCGCATACCGTATATACCGTATACAGTGGCCTTCCGAATACCGCATGAGAACCGAATATTAAAACACTGGTCCCTACACATATATTAGAATTGTCTATTGGATTTTGTTCTCAAAAGAATGATATTTATTTAGAACAAATTATTTTTTTTAATTATATTTGTTGTAAAACAATTTTATCTTCAAGTAGAAATATAAATATTTTTTTTTTCAAAACAATTCGATTTACCACATTAAAGTTTCTACAGAGAAATACAAACATATATTTTAGCGCCATAAATGAATCATATACTTACTGTTGATAGTCAAGCTGTAGCCGTATCCATTTTTAATTTTATTAAACAGATACAAATACAAATTGAATATTGAACACGTAAAGGATACAAATACGAATATAATCTGAATATTAAAATAAAATCATCATATATATCACTACAAAAAAATACACATTATATGTACACACGTAAAATTAACAATACAATATTGATGCAACAACTTTATTAGTTAAAAAAATACATATTAATTAAATAAATTAACCACGAATTATTATCATATTATTAATCAAAATATACTAAGAATTATATATCTTAGTAAAAGATGAAATATTAGTAGGTGTACTTAAAACTTATTGGGTTTGTAATAAAGATCTATATTATACTTCGAAACCCCAAATTAAAGTGATATATGAGCCTCTAAAACAGATATCTGAATTTTTTTTTTAAATCCCAATCAGAATAATTATTTGTATATGTATCTATATCCATAAATGTTGCCGAGTTGAAAATTGTATACATATTGCTTTTAATTTTTTTTTTTTGAAAGTTTCGTATAGACTACGAAGTCGTGAGAAAAGCTAAAACTCTACTGTGAAAATTATAATTTTCACTTTTTGTACAGAGGCAATTAATTAGAATCAATGATCAATGCATGACAAGGTCCACAGAATATCAACTCATCTGGCTGAATACAAAGGAATTGACACAATTGAAATGCTAATTCGGAGTATTACTAAAATTATAATTTGCAAATCATATTTTATGATATTGTTTTTTTTCTTAAAAAGGCTCTCTGGTTTTTCATGCAAGTCTACTTTCTTTCATTTGAGAAAAAAAAAATTCTATTTATAATTAAGAGGGTTTTATTCTAAAAGTTGTTGAAAAATGAAATATGCAATACAATCATTTATACAAGGAAATGAAACCCAAAAAAAATAAGTGAAAAAAGCAATAAATGAAGAAATAATAGGTAGCACAGTTAGTTAGAAAAAAAAAAATCTTAAAACTATGAGTTACTCAAAGATTGAGAATTCAATTACTCTTCGTAACTTTACAACTTATGCAAAGGTTTTCAAAATAAATAAATGAACAAGTTATTTAATAGATGATAAAAAAACTAGAATTAAAAAATGATAAGGCTTTGCATCAACATGCATTCCAAATTCCCAATTCCCAATTCCCAATCAAGTGGGGCTCAAGTTGTTTCGTCCGTTCCCCTATGGCCCGATCCATGTACCTTTTTCTCAGCATTGGTCCTATTTGCTCCTACGGCTCCATCTATGGCACCGATCACTGAAAAGGAGCAAAAATGAGATTCAAATTAGCTGAAATTTGAGATACATGAACAGTATTTTTGGAATTTTTGAAACTCCGAATCCAGTTGTTCAACTTTTTCTGTGCACGCATCTCGAAACAGTTCAACGGCTAGATTCGGGATTTCAGGTATTTCAGTGTTAATATTCATGATTTTAGATTTCAGCAGATTTGGATCCGCAAAAATGGGGAGCATTTATTTCATTGTATATCCTCAAAAATATTTAAATTACGTGTCACCCATCTAAAATTCTTAATATTTTACCCTTCTAAATTTCAAAAATTCACTAAATAATTCAATTTATTGCATTTAAATTCAAAACATTGAAGTCAATATATATTTTTGCTTTGATGAGGGATCAAGTTACAACAAAGTTACAACATTTATTTTTTTCATTTTCAAAGTCCAAATCGTCGATTCAAACTGTTCAACATGATCTCCACAATAAAATGTGCTTGCTGATCAAATTTTATATTTTTTTGAATTTTTTTACTATTTATTAAGTATTTTACAAAAACTAGTCAAATTCAGATCATTGAATTTTATATCAATCGTAATAAATAGTAAAAAAATTCAAAAAAATGTAAAATTTGATTGCAAGCACATTTTATTGTGGAGATCATGTTGAATGGTTTGGATCGACGATTTGGACTTTGAAAATGAAAAAAATGAATGTTGTAACTTTGTTGTAACTCAAAATTGTTGTAACTTGATCCCTCCTCTTGATATTATTCTGGCCTATATGTTTCTTTTTTGGTTTTATTTAGGTTTTTTTTTTGTTGATATGTGGATGCCTTTTCCATTTCTTATCAGAAATTCTACAAGCAAAAGTTCGGTTTAGTATGTTCTACTTTCGGATAATTGTATATGAGTTTGTGCCAATTTTAAATGAAGCCGTACCTGTATGAAAAATTAATTACAATCAAGCGAACATAGAAAGATTATCCTTATTTCATCATACTAGTATCGTGCCCGTGCGTTGCAACGGGTACATATTACAAGAAAAAAAAATCTCATACAAGATCAGATGAGCCGAAATCAATAGCCTTCAATGTAGAATCATCATCTTTCGACGCAAAGAGAAAATTCTGAAAAATAAAAATCATAAAAACCTCAGTTTTGAGTATTTTAAGACCAGTACCAAATAAATTTTATGTACCCGTGCGTTGCAACGGAACATAATATAAGATTGAACATTAAGATTGCATAGAGAGACAAATAATAAATAACAATAAGCTTTATTTTCAGTTTAACATAGTGTATATATAGGAGCTAGGGTGTGTGGAGTTGTAAAAACTTTTATATTATTTTAATACAATTGTTAGCAAATTCTAACCTTAAAAAATAACAGTAAAAAAAACAATAACAAATGAAAAAAAAACGATCAAATATAACATGAAAAAAATTCTTTGAGTACCAAATAAATTTTATCGCCTCATTTTATTTTGACCAGAGACATCCTGATAGCTCGAAGATAAGACCATAAAAGTTAAAAAGAGTGCATGCATATATGTGTCATTTACAAAGCAATTTACTGTATAAAGAACATGTAGAATCTTCACAGAGAACTAACCTCCCGTACGATGTAGAAATAAAGCTCATGCGTTGTTAGTGCGAGCATTATCAGATCCGCGTCCTAATAAAATAAATAACATAACATGAGTCAGGTCAACTGCAAAAAAAAAATTATTAACAGTCTTTCTTGGTGGATGTACAATCATAAGTAAAAAGAATGATATTTCTGTAAATATGGAATATTATGCTAAGATGCTAACAAAACAGGAGCAGCGCCATAACTTTTCAAGAATTCGATCCTTGCATACAAACTAAATAAAAGGGCAATAACGAAAAGAAAGGTAAATTTATAATGACATGTAAATTATTTTTTTCTGCAAAATCAAACAAGAAAAAAGAAGCCTTACCAAACCGTACAAACAATGCCTCAAATTGGAGTTGTAACCATTAGAATTTTGCTGAGATCTGATAAAAGACATAATCTTGTGCTCTCCTTCACCGGGGACATTTGCATTTGAGAGAATTACCTTCAAAAGAGTATATATGTCATTCAATTATGTATTAATTATTTAGAACTTTCTATCTTTCATCTTTCATGTATTATTTAGAACGATATATGATCTGCAAAATACCAAATATGAACAAGATTCAAATAGTTAGTATACTCTTACCATTCCCGTGATTTTATCGCCTCATGTAGATTAAAATACTCAAAGATCGAGGTTAGCATTTGTTATTCTCCCCTTTCGCTACAGCTCCAAATCCTTCCCTTAGAAAGGCGGCTCCCCTCTGCTTATTGTTTGAACGATTCAATTGATTTGTTTACAAATAAAATTGGAAATGTGTATATAGAAACAATATTGATCCATTTAAGTGAAAAAGAACAATATGGAAATCAATATCGTACTGTTTGGACAATTTTAGTGATTTATTAACTTTCTATTCATTATTTCATTGGTCCATTTATGGGAAAAAATATTGATTTCCATTGTGCTTAATTGAACAAGAAGAATAAGGAATCACATTTTTATTGTTTGCATAATTGAGTGTAGGGAAAATAAGGAAATATATTCCTTGTAGATAAATATCATAAAAACTTGAATTGTTCTAAATTTAATTGTAACATATAGTGTGGCTGTATGTGTGGCGAGATTTCTTTTAACTAAATATAAACTTCTACACATAAAAGAGATGTATTTAATCAAAAGATGACAGATTATGTGATTGGAGGGCTGATATTAAATCTGAAATTTCATCTTTCAATTGTAGCCGTTGGCGGATCAGGACATCAACGTACTTAATAATGGAATGGAGATATAAGCTGTAAAAGCAACAAAAAAAATTAATTAAAATCAAACGAACATAGAAATAAAATCATTTCTTATTTCACTCACGTATGAAAAATTATCAGTAATTAATGAACAAAGAATTCACGATATAAAATGCAAGGGAACACAGAAATATATGAACTCCGAACAATCAATCAATCTAGTAAAGAATAGTGTTTTTTGTATGAGAGGTTGCATGTTTTAAAGTTGGATGAAATTATTTATGAAGATTGCAAATTTAAAAGTTTGATAGCACAAGTAACATACCAGCATTCCGGGGCGGTAGGCTGACACAATCGGCGCATTTGATAGCACAAGTAACATACCAGCATTTTTTCTTAGAACAGTTCTCCATGCAAGTGTTGCAATTTGGTAGCTTCAAATCCCTCTTTGCTGTCACCATCTCTGTCCCCAACAGGAGCAATATCAGTGCCGAAACCAGCATCACATATGCACCGCGAGGCACCACCATTTTTGTTTCTTTCAATCAATTCCTTTGAAGTTCCTCTCTTTCTCTCTCATTATTTTTAGTTTTCTGTTTGTTGGTTTGTTTACTTACCAGTGGCGAATCCACGTACAGTGAATGGGGGTCAATTGATCTCCATTCATTTTCAATTTTTTTTGTATTTATACCTTATTTTAATATTGTTAAACTAAAATATTATGAATAGTGTGAAATTGACCCCATTCGTAGTATAAATTTTTTATATGCTTGACTCTCATTCACGTTTAACCTCCATAGTTAGAAAGTCTGGCTCCGCCCCTGTTACTTACGATGCTATATATATACAGGATGCCTCTTTTTAAGGGGCTCTATGGAGGAACAGTTGCATGTAGGCATGGTTGGAGCCAAATATATGGAACAAATGGGTCAACTGAGCTCACTTTTTCTCATTTTCTAACAAGAAAAGGCCGTCGTTTGTGAATTGGAAAATTCTTTTAGGCTTTTTAAATGGTTTTACATAGGCAATTACATTGCAGAATTTCTCCAGTATTAAAACCATAGTTTGCAATATCTAACAAAATATTTTACTAAATATAAAATAGGTAAGGTTAGAGTTTGCAACAGTATGTTTAGGATGGATCTTAATGCAAATCAAGAGGTGTTTAGCTCTCTTTATGATTTTATTAGAGTTGGCGGCGAAGTGCCGCAAACGATTGTATTAAAGTAGAAAAATATTTACAGCCCAGGAGTACCTGGTTTATCCTCATGTATATTTATGATTTTAAAATTTAAATTATGTATTTTGAAATTTAATTGAATTTTATTGTGTCTTAAAAAAATTATATAATTCAGCCTCCTCATAAAATGTTAAATATGTGAACTTTTAACTTGGTAATTAGAATTGCACTTTGTAGTCATAAAGACTTGGATTTAGATTCCAAGCTATTACATATTATGGGTTACGCGCTGAGTATAATTAAATCAGATCATTTTGTGTTCTGATACAGAGTGTACCAGGTCATTTCGAATTTGATATCATCCAAGTTTGAGTTGATTCAGATTTTGATAATCATTTTTTCATATTGATTGATCACTACCAAGAAGCATTGTTTCATTTGCATTGCGGCACATGTAACAAATGTTCAGAATGATCCAACCCCTTCGTATCAAGTTATCCAATGTCAGTATTTTATTTTGGAGCAGCAACCAAGTAAATATGAGCACTCTTGAAGGAACTTTAATTTTCCATATGTTGCCTATTTTGCCCTCAATCATTGGTCCTTCACACATCATTGTGTAATATGAGGGAGCAGCTTGGGTCCGATGCCCATCGGACTCAAATTTGGGTCTGATGGGTTTCAGGACCGTCCGATCTGTTTTAAGATTTGTGAGCTTGAATTTTAAAGCAGACGTGAAAGTTGCGGGAGCGAATCTTAAAGCAGATCGGACGGTCATCGAACCCATCGAACTCACTTTCAGTCCAGAAGCGTTCCTGTGCATGTTCGTTTACAGTGGTTGTTTTAAGCTTTATTAATAAATCAAACTGTTGCATGATAACTGTGATTTATGATGAATAAATATTTTTTCAGTGAAGAATACATCTGTAAAAATAAATTAGCATTTTTTTTAAATAGAGAATGTCCTGAACTCTAGAACCTATTTAATTTAAATATTTTTTTTGTGAAATTGAATATTTATCTCTATATAAAGAGACGAGTATCATCACCATTTGTTCTAGGCTTATGATTCATCAAGTCAACAATATTTGCATATAACTAACAAAATTGACAAATACACATAAATGGCACAAAAAGATATAAGACAATCTTTTCAGACAAGTCAATAAGTCTTTAGAAGATTGTATGGTAATTGTATAAAACAAAAAAAAAAGGAGAGGTGCACAAATTTCATATTTCAAAGAAACTATAAAAAGTCTTCTTTGAAAGGAAAAAGTGAGGAGGATATTTCTTCTTTCTCTTGATATTCCGCAGGAGCTTAAACAATTTCGGCGCTCGTTACCTGGTCAAAAAATACAAATAATAGTTATATTTTATGTGAACCATAATATATTTTAAAATTTTATTTTATATCCCTTTCGAATATAACTTACAAGATAAATCGACCATATGTGCATTTTCCTGTTCGATTACAGTTGAACAAAAATTAAACAACACTGTATTGGATTGTCCAGTTTCAAGTGATTTTATATGGCTTAGGTTCTCTTAAAGATCATATGGTGGATCAATTTCATTCTTTTCTATCATATATATATATCAGTAGGCTAGTACTGTTATAGATCATAAAACTTTTAGACAGCCGGAACTAGAGTGGGAAAAATGGCACGGTGGAGTTGGTTCTGTCACGGAACGGCACGGTTATGGTACGGCGGAACGGAACGGTACGCGTGTCAGTTACGTGCCGTGACTCGCGTGTCCTGTGCCATGACTATTCGCGTGCCGTGCTCATCTTTTGAAACTTTGGCACGGCATGGCACAGCACGGCACGGCACGGCACGTGAAAGATTTAGTCACGGCACGACACGTAGTCACGTGAGTCACGTGTAATTAGGACCATTAGATATTGATTTAATGGTGAATCTTGAATAAACTAATCTAAATTATGATTAAATGGTCACGCAAGTCACGTATGGTCACGACACGTTTAGGCACGGCGTGACTCACGTGACGTGACCATTCGCGTGCCGTGACCATCTTTTGACATTTTGGTCACGGCACGTGAAAAATTAACTTAGTCACAGCACAGCACGAGACCAAAGTCACAACGTATTAATCACGGCACAACACGACACGTTTTTTCCAATCTAGCCGGAACTATGTACGCAACCAATTTATATTATACATATATGTGGACACATTATTGGTGTCCTATATAAGTGCACCATATATTTGTTGGAGTGAAGGCGGTTCAAAGGACATTGTATTTGATCAGAACTATTTCATTCTTGTCAAAATTTGTGCACACTTGATCTGAATAAATTTTAAAGTTGTTCGTGCGAATCTTAATGTAAATTGAATGGCTCTGATCGGACAGCGGACCAAATTGACTAAATTTGATCCGATGTCCATCGGACTGCCCTTGATTTTATATTTGTTAAGATGTGTGTTAAAATTAGTCAAAATTATAACCCCATTTTACAGAAGCATAGATTCGTCATTCTTATATGCAACAAATTGTATATTTGCCTCATCTTGTGAAGCCTAAAACACACGGTGGAGCAAATCTTTTGTTCCATCAATAGCACCACCGATAGTATCGGTAACAGCAAAAACGCCGTTACGGGTAGTTTGAATAGCTGTTTGCCAACCTGACACATGAAAACAACACAGATTATATCCCGCAATATTTAAAAAAACAAAAAAAAAATGTTGTAGGCGATTAACATACTGCCCAATTGAAAAATAAATTATTCCTGCTCCTTGTCACAGTAACAAGATTCGCGAATAATTCGAATTTGAGCACCCTGTGAATCAATCAACGAATAAAACGTTAATTCGCGAATTAAACGAATTATTCGTGAATTATTTACGAATTTTAAGAATTTTCTGTTTTATTTGCGTTAAATTCGCAAAAATTCGTTGCGCCTTGATTTTGAAATCTGGAGAAATTTTGAAATCGTGAGGTATTCACGTCTTTCTAGGCCAGCTGGACCATCACGTGTTACAGCTCCAAAACTTTTTCAACCTCCTGAGATCCTCTCCAATTTTAAAAGAATTCATTGCATGATTAACGAAGATCTAACGGTTGGATCTGAAATTAATGGTTTAAATCTTTTTAGAACCATCCAACTAAATCTGAAAAATAGAAGAGGAACTTTAAGTGTTAAGCATCTCTGACTAGACAGAGTTAGTGGGTTTTAAAGTTTAAACTTGATGTTCTGTGTCTCCTTTTTGCTTCCTTGTTGTACCGAATCATTTCCGAATTATACCCGAATCACGAACTTTTGACCCCGCCGAACCGAATCCGAATTTTTTGTTTGTCACTATGCTCCTGGTAGCCACATAGACAATAGAGTAAAAAAAGCTCTGTATATGATTTGTGCGCTGCATAAAGCAAAAAATGCTCTGTCAATTCTTTACCCGTTATGAAAGGTCGACCAAGTGAATGTTTGGAAATGCTATGCTCACATTACCATCCAACCAAACCATCCATGTATTATCTTTTTTTTCCTTTTTATATATTCTCAAAACAAAATTCAAATGTTAGCGAGTCAAGTAGTTGCGCTCACCGGTGCTAGGATCGGAGCCGGAAATGGTTTCGTTCAAAGGGAGACACCAGAAGCATTTAAAATGGCAAGTATACTCCCTCCAGCTCTTAATGCATTCGCTATAGCACTCCGAGCAAGGTGGTTGTTTCTTAAACTGATGATACTGCACATGCTCATCATCATCATCATCAACAGCCCTAGTAACAGTTGCAATTGCGGCTAACAGGGAAGATACAAGAAGGATAATTGCTAATGCCCGAGAAAGCGCCATGGCGGTTCCCTTTTCCTCCTTTTTTTAGTTGTTTCTCTCAATAGCAGCCTGTCTCTGTTTTTATAGTCTGGTTACTGGTATTAGTTATTTTTAACCCAGGTTGTTGAATAACCAATCAGGCTATAAGGCGAGAAATTAAGAACACACTTTTTACTGATAATTCTAAACAGAAAACCAAATTTTTCTATGAATAGTAAGAAAAGTATCTCTAGTACCTCAACGTGACATGAGTGTACAAATAAGAAGGCAGACGGGCGGATCCAGGATTTCGTCGGGGGGGTGGGGGCAAAAAAAATTAATCAATTGGGTACTCGACAAAAAACAATACTTTAACTTATAATTTCCAATGCTTTGACTTGTAATTTCTGATGTTCTCACTTATAATTCTAATTACCAATCAAAATTCAATAGATTTATTTCAATTTTAACCCTAAATTAAACTCGAATTAAAAATAAAACGTCCAAAGAGGAGCAAAAAAAAAATTCCAAGGGGAACAAAGTCGGTCGGAACCGATAAATTTCTACTAAAATCAAAATCCAGAGGAGACAGCTGCCCCCTAGAACACTCTGAGTCTGCCCCTGAAGGCAGAGGAGGTAAACAAAATATATGTGTTTTCAAGAAATGGATAGCTTGTAAAGCATACTAACTAAAAAAGTACTCTAGAATGTTTAAAATATGACATTTTATTAATTAAGAAGTGGAATTCTCGAAAATATTATTTGCACTGAGGAAATGATATATCATTTTTGCACGAAGAAATAAATCTAACAGCGAAATATCAGTCAGACAAAAAGATAATTTTAATTTAGAATGTGCAGCATTTTGTCAGTGATCTATATATAAATTCACTTTTGTGAGAATTGAAATGTGCCGCATTTAGAAATTTGCAGTATTTTGTCTGTGAGATGGATGAGAATTAAAATTTGGAATCTTGTAATTATGGGATAGTGATTATTTTTTGGACTATATTTCATGTACTTAATTCCTACCACTTTTGATAATTTACTTTGTATACATGTTTTTATACTCTAATAGCTATATATGATTGGAGGCTTCAAAGTGTGAGTATAGATCAAATTAATCATGATATGTGAACAATTTTTTCTTTTGAGTAAAGATTAGAGGTTCAAGTCACCAACTATTCAATATCTATAAAGGATTGTCTTTTTCTGATTTCGAACCTGCAATCTCCCACACGGAGCAATTCACATCCTCCTAGGTACCTAAAAAGGGAATCTTTTACAATTAGTGGATCCGGACCATTCTTTTTAACTTGGCATGAATCTCAAAGCCCAATTATACTACCTCCTGCGCTAGCTCGAATCCCAAACCGCCTGAGAGTAAATCTCAAACCGTAAAGTGAGAGAAATCTTCTACGATGCCTGAGACGATATTGATCTCAACGGAGAACATTACTTTTGTTACTGTACCGATTCTATGATATGTGAATAATTCAAATATATGTTAGGCAAACGTCTCAAATCCACATAGTTACCAGCCCAAATGCACTCTGCAATTAATCCAAATTACAATTTTCACACCCATTATCATAATTAGGATAAAATTTTGTTTAGGTAAGTAAAATTCGGAACGCGAATTTAACTGAATTCAAAAGTACCAAATTCGAGTAAAAGTGGTTTTTCATTTCCTGAAGAAATCATTCTAATTCCAACTCATTGTAGATATTTTCTTTCATAAAGAAATGCCAAGCACATTATTACTTTTTATTTATATGAGAATTTATATCTTTATTCTTATATTAAGTCTGTAGATGTTTTGATCGGTCAACGATTTTAATTAAAAGATGAAATTTCAGATTGAATATTAGCATTTCTATCAAATATTCTGATTCTATGCATCTTTTTTGTCTTCTTTACGTGTAGAAGTCTAAATTTATTTAGACACGTACTCGCTGCATGCAAATTGTATCATCTTTCTGATTAGTCCTGATTTCTTTCCATTGTTTAAATGTCATTTAATAATTTTTTATTTTATTAATAATTAATTGGTTATGTCTTCATTTTTTTTATTTTTTTTATTATTTGAGGAATATTATTTGTCATTTAATATATTATTTTGTATGAAAACTTTTTTACAAAAATATGTAAAAAGAACAAAAGAACATATATATTATTTAGACTAATTTTTTTATTAAAATATATTAGTTTGTATGAAAAAAATTTCTCTTACAATATTTTCTTATGAAATACCGTGAAATTTAGCAATTTAAATCATTCTGTTGTCCCCTCTTGTATTGCCAAGTATGAGAACGGAGTAGGTCCGATGCTCATCGGACCTACTTTTAAGTTCAACGAGCATCATGATCGTCCGATCTAATTTAAGATTTGTGTGCACAAAAACTGAAACAGATACGCAAAAAGTTTAAAGCATTCCGTACGAATCTTAAAGAAAATCGACGGTGATTAAACCCATCGAACCAGAATAGGTCCAATGCCCATCGGACCTACTCTCAAGTGGTAAGTATAGGTACTTGGCGCTCAAGTCGTGAGATCTACCGCTAACCAGCGGCAATTACTCCATTAGCGCTAATTGATCGGATTAATTATCCCTAGTTTTTACCCGGAACTTATCGGGTTTAAAAAGTTTCAGATACTACCTGTTATCCACTAAGTCAACCCGATTAACAAAACTTGACGCCCAAACAAGTAGTAAGATTAAATCACCGAGCGAGCGAGCGATCTCATCTCCTGCATTCTTACTGTTCTCCTCCAAGATTATCAAAATTCATTAATGGCGTCTCTGATTGGCCCACCGGTGCTCTCCTGCGTCTCCAACTACTCCCTCCCTTCCACCCAAGAAACTATCCAAGAAACCGCACCTGATCCATTTATCGCCTTGCTCGATGCTGGCTTTGGTGTAAAGGCTCAAAGCGAAGAACCAATAAGAGGCCTCACTGAACAAGGCTCAGCCACCTTCCTCGCCTCTGGCAACCCTTGCGTTGACTTCTTCTTCCAGGTCGTCCCCAACACCCCCTCAACCAAAGTCGTCAGCCTCTTAACCGCTGCATGGAAGCACGACCCCTTGACCGCTTTGAAGCTCCTCTGCCATCTCCGAGGTGTGCGTGGGACTGGCAAGTCTGACAAGGAGCGGTTCTATGACGGTGCACTCTGGCTGCACCGCAACCACCCAAAGACTTTAGCTTTGAATGTGGCATCTTTCGCGGAGTTCGGTTACATGAAGGATCTCTTGGAGATATTGTTCCGGATTTTGCATGGAGATGATATTCGAGAAAAGATAAAGAATGAACTAAAGCAGCCTCAGGGTATCAAGAAATGTGCCAGCTCACCCAGGGCCCACATCAAGATCTCGAAGATGTTGAAGCGGAAGCATGCGCGGATATCTAGCCTGACGTGGGCACAGGTAGCTAGTCTACCCGAGAAAGCCACACTAGCGGATTACATTGCTGCCAAGTTTATGGAGGTACTATGATATCCTGAAATTTTATCTAAATTTCATTTATTATATTTTTCGTCACAATTTCCATAAATTTCTATAAGTTTCTGTTCTATAATTTTGGTTCACCTACTATCAATGCATCTTTTATAATGGATGAAGGTCACCTTATTGTATATAGAATTCAAAATTAGACCTTATTCTCAAATTCAAGTTCAAAATTGCCTATTTAGGTTCTAGTCTCATACAAATACAATCCATTCGAGGGTATAAAAAGAACCATATTATCTTAATTTCAATATCTCTTCAAACTGTTTTAGTTTAATGACCACTTCATAATCATCTAATTAATTAAGTTATTATTCAAAAATCAACTTTTCATTTGCAAGATCTTTTGTTTGAAAATGGATTAAGCTTCTTGGTAGAAATTCAGCAATCTTTGACCTTTAATATCAAATACTAGTTTATCGGATTCGATACAAATTTGCTAAGAAAATACCCATCAAAACCAAGTTTAAAAAAGTTTTCCAATTAGTAGATTTTTTTTTCACAATTACTCATTTTGCTTCCAAATTTAAATTTGAACAAATCCCAAAATGTCAAGTAAAATCAGCAATCAATTCCTAATTAATTGATCTCCTCATTTTTTTAATCAAACCGGAGTTGAACTCTTATACAAAACCAAGTAAATTCAGTTTAAGAAAGCATTAGAATTTTTAAAACTTTCAGCCATGTTAAGAAATGAAGAAATTGACCCAACAGAGCGGTATACCAGAGATCTCAAGCAAAACCAAGTTTCTTCAAATTCAGCTTATATAACACAGATTTATTTTTGGAGAAAAGAGGAAGAGTTTACTCACATAAGTCATTTGATTTATACATTTGATTCTCCTTAATCAGATATGAAAACAGAAAAGAGACCGGTGGCCATTGAATTTAATTTAAAAATTTCTGTTCAGCTCTTGAAGTTTCCAGCATTTCTGTAGAAGAACAGTATTTTTTTAAAATAATGCCTAACAAATTTCAAAATGTTACAGGTTCAGAAAAAGAATTCAAGCAAGAAGTTGGAGCTGGCTGGTTCAGATCCAAAACTGGAATCCAATGAAAAAACTGTTAAAACAAAGGTGTCAAAGCCTAAGAATTTCAAGAAGCAGAGGAAGACGATATCTCTGGCCAAGAAGGCCCTTTCCGGGTACACAAAAGACTCAAAATATCGGTTCCTTTACGAAAGGGTTGCTGAGTTCTTTGCTGCCATGCTGGCATCTGATGTGAAGCAGCTAAATTCTGGAAAGATCCAGAAAATTGGTCTGGCGGCCAAGTGGTGTCCGTCTCTTGACAAGTCGTTCGACCGCTCAACGCTCCTTTGTGAAGCCATTGCACGGCTTATGTTCCCTCGCAACTCTGATCCAGAATATGAATCCCTTGCTGAAGAGCACTATGTTTACCGGATCAGAAGACGGCTGAGGAGAGAGGTTCTGGTACCAATCCGGAAGGTTCTTGAGTTGCCCGAAGTGTACATGAGTGCACAACGGTGGGCTGACCTTCCATACAGTCGTGTCGCCTCTGTGGCTATGATGCGGTGCAAGAAGCACTTCAAGAAGCATGACGAAGAGCGTTTTAATGAGTACCTCTTAAAGGTAGAAGATGGGAAGGCAAAGATCTCAGCTGGTGCACTCCTTCCGCATGAGATTGCTGCTCCTGCATATCGAGGTGAGGATGACAAGGTGGCTGAGCTTCAGTGGCAGCGAATGGTCGATGATTTGCTTCAAAAGGGAACACTTTCAAATTGCATTGCCGTGTGTGATGTGTCGGGTAGTATGATTGGGACCCCCATGAAAGTGTGTGTAGCTCTTGGAGTCCTTGTCTCCGAGCTAAGCGAGGAGCCATGGAAAGGGAAAGTTATCACATTCCATGAAAGTCCGTCAATCCAAATAATCCGGGGCGAGTCATTGAAGGAGAAGATGCATTTTGTACGAAGGATGGCTTGGGGAGGTAGTACCAACTTCCAACGGGTGTTCGATCAGGTACTCGACACAGCAGTACAAGCTCAGATTAAGCCAGAAGGGATGGTCAAAAGAGTGTTTGTTTTCTCTGACATGGAGTTTCACGTGGCTACAGGAGAATATCCTTGGTGGTCATCGGGCGATGAAGACAACGTAACACAGAATGCGCCTTGGGAAACAGATTATGAGGTAATATGTCAGAAGTTTGCGGCAAGAGGGTATGGTGATGTGGTACCAGAGATTGTGTTTTGGAATTTGAGAGACTCGAGATCGACACCGGTAAAGGCCAATCAGAAGGGAGTAGCACTTGTAAGCGGATTTTCGAAGAATTTGCTGAAACTTTTCTTGGAAGGGAAATCTACGCCATCTCCTGAAGAGGTAATGATGGATGCGATTTCAGGCGAAGAGTATCAGAAGCTGGTTGTCTTTGATTAGGGAATTTGTTAGATAAACAGATTAGGTACCTTTTGTTGTTGTTTTTTTTTTTCTTTTTGTTGTTAATATCTTTACTTTGGTATATTAATGAAACCCAAGTCAGTGCCTATGATTTCCCAAGTGTGACTGTTTGATTAGATGCAATATAAATCAAGAATTAGAAAAATTTGGGCTATATTAAAATTGGTAAAAAAAAAAATACATTTTTTAAAATTATTTTTATACTATTTTTTAGATAGATGAAAGATCATTACTTTTGAATGGTCTAGAATTGTTAGATTAGGTGATTTTCTATATATCTAAAAAATAGTATAAAGATTAAAAGAAATGTAAAATGCTGTCCAAGTACATTTTTATATTGAAATCATGTTGAACGGCTTGATCGACTATTTCATTAGTTGGTCTTAAGTTTAATAAATATGTAAGAGTGTATTTTTAGTTTCATCTTTTTATTCTAATAATAAATTTAATTTGGATATTGTAGAATGTTTAAATAATGACATTTTATTTAGAAGTGGAATTCTTGAAAACAAGGTCGGACATTTTTATTATTTGCACCGAGGACATGATATATGTTATTTTTTTATGTTAGTGGTTTAAATGTCTATTAACGATTATATTTTTAATTAAAAATATATTTACAACATGTCAATTGATTCTCTCTATCATAATATATGTCATTTTTGCACGGAGTATATAGTACTACCCTCCTTTTTCAAAAAAATCTCTTTTCTAAAATTATTAACAAAATGTTCACATAAATCTCATATTTCTCCCCTTCTCTCCCTTCTCCTTCCTTTCAATTACTCACATTGTGGTGCAGAAAAATAAAAACAAAACCGTGAAAATGTTGTGATATAGATACATACAGTCAATACAAAAAAAACAAATAAATTAAACCCCAAGCTTTAGATGGTTGTACATTTAAGTTACAATTTCGAACCTTGTGTAATGTTTCAAAGAAAAATGAACTTCGACAATTAAGAGAAAGGGTGGGATATAAATTGTCTTATGAGAGAGTTCAAATGCAATATGGTTTTGTACTCCAATTATGCTCCACATCCTTATCTCTGTTTTCCAAAATCTGAATAGTCGATCCGAACCACTGAACACTTCATAATAAAATATGTTTGGAGATCAAATTTTATATTTTTTGGATTTTTTTTTTTTACTATTTTTAAGTAGGTACAATATCACTTTTTTTATGGTCCAGAATCTCCCGAAAACAGTGATATTGTACCTATCTAAAAAAATAGTAAAAAAATTTCAAAAAATATAAAATTTGGTCTCTAATCATATTTTATAATTAAGATAATGTTGAGCAGTTCGGATCGACTTTCAGACTTTGAAAAATTGAGATAAGAATGTGAAGCATAATTGGAGCACACAACTATGGTGCATTTGAACCCTCCTCTTGTCTCATACTGCCTGATTGACCAACATGCAAATTTATTGGTATGTTGAATTAACAGTAAAATTAGTGAAGCATAGTTACTGTCCTTGTATTGATATGTTGAAGCCAGTTTGGTACTAACTGGTTGCACGAACACCTTCTTTTTGCATACCGAGTTATTTTTTGGATTACTTAATTACTGATATCATTATCTAAATTCTCAATTCAAACTTGGTCATTTCTTATCAGGAGACGTGTTGGGTTGACTCAAATTTCAACTACCATTATATTTTGTTCTATGAAAAACAGGACATTAATTATGTACAATTTCCCGTTATCTATATATAAATTCACTTTCGTGAGAATTTCAATGTACCGCATTCAGAAATATAAGAATATTTTGTGTGTGAGATGGATGAGAATTAAAATTTTAAATCTTGTACTATAAATTGAAACAGTCATGTACGTCACTACAATTTTGATATTTAATTTAATTTGTATGCATTTTTGTACACTCTAATGTAAGAGGTAGTGTTTATTAGCCATATATGATTGGATGCTATAAAGTGATAATATATATCAAATCATGAGCTGTGAACAATTTAAATATTTGAGAGGCAATTAGGCAAACGTCTGAAGTTCATATAGTTAATTACCAGCACAAATATATGTACTGGTTCCAATTACAATCTTGTTTCTTTCATAAGCTAATTGGCTTAAGAAGAATGTTTGGCATCATCATAATTAGGATAAAAGTTTGTTTAGGCATGTAAAATTTGGAACGCGATTTTCATTGAATTCAAAGTGTACCAAATTCGAGTAATAGTAAATTTTTATTTCTGAAGAAAATTATCCTAGTTCAAACTCATTGTAGATATTTCTTTCACAAAGAAATGCCAAGCACATTTTTACAAAATTTCCCTTCTTACTTTAGCAATTTAGATCATTTTGTTGTCCCCAATGTTATCAGAATGTGACCGGAAACCCGGTAAAGCTTCAAGTTAACGGTTTACTAGTCGAACTGATGGTTCAACCGGTTCAATTATATTGTTGGTTTATTTAAATACCTATATATATATGAGATATGAGAGTTATTATAAAAAAATCATATCCTTTTGTATAATATTTGTAAAAATTCATACATACATATTAAATAATATAAGAAAGTATTTATAAATATATTCAAAATTTAACATTTAAATAAAATAATAATACTGATTTTATTAAAAAAATGATTGAATGTTTTCTAAGGTGGACAAAGCTTCTATTTTGTTTGATAATTTGCAAAACTAATTAATTATATCTTAATAAAAATATAAAACTTCAACAACAAAAATGAAAATTAGAGAGAATTAAATACGTTGAGACGTTTTATCATATATACATAAATGATTCTCTTAGAATATCCAAAATTTTGAGGACTTATGTGTAAATTTTATAGAATAAAATAAATCATAGCATAGAATGCACCTTACTGACTTTACATGTGATGATGTACGGATGTAAGAAGCTAGCCAATAACAATCTCTTACTTCTCTCTCATATTTAATGCAAGAAAAAAATTGTACAAAAGTGAACCAGTATAAAACCGGGTTTCTTAAACCGAGTTACTCGTTTTCTTAATAAAAACCGGGCCATTAAACCGATTTCTAGCAGTTCAATAACATAAACGGTCTCCTAATCAAACCAAATCGGAAAGGACTCTGGTTCCGGTTTAATCCAGTCCAACCGACCCGGTCCGGTCCGATTCTGATAACACTGGTTGTCCCCCATGTATTTCCATGTACTAGTATCGTGCCCGTGCGTTGCAACGGAGACGTATTATAAGATTTAACATTTAAAAGAAACAACAACAAATGACTACTTTAATTCAATAATGTTCTTTGCATGTCAATGCATACACAATTATTTTTTCAGAATTATTTACAACACAAATGAAAAATATATACTAAATTTGAAGTTATATGTTGCTAGACAACAAAAACAAAAATAAACAACAAAAATAACTTGTATGTTGCTAGACAACCTAGATGAAAAATGTACAAAGACAAAGCATTTCAGCTTACAATATATGCAACATACTATTATAAAAAAAAAGTAAAAAATCAAAACAAGAAAAAAGAAGTAGAAAGGAGAAAATAAGAAAATGAGAATCACCTTGAACCCAAATGGAAGGAAACCGGTGACATTTGCAACAAGAAAGGACATTGCAATATCTTCACAATCCTGCAGGAAAATTTAAATAAAAGAAATATAAATTTGTAAGAATATTAGCCATTGAATCAGTGAAAAAAAATTACACTTCCTTTTTCCACTTTGCTATTGTCTCCATGTTTTCACTAAAACCTAGAATCAGAGTTACCAAAATCCAAAACTAAACAAATTCATTATTTTTAAAATATAATGTCTTACGCATCATTTGTGATAAGCCAAAATTATATCTATTGAAACCTAGGATTTGTTATGTGAATTAAGCCAAGTTTTGTTGCGATTAGGTTTGATTAGGTTAGAAATGTCCGAAAGTTCAAGTTACTGCCCTAGTTATGTTTATTTTACAGGTAATCAAGTGTTTGGAGCTTAACGGAGCAAAACGGGTGATTTGTAGCAAGTCAGCACGAAGATTGGAGAATCTGTCAATGTTGTTGCGGCCCGAAGTGAAGTTCATTGCGGCCCGAAACAAAACAAGTCAGGGCCTTATCATTCCTGCACATTCATTGCGGCCCGCAACCATACCCATTGCGGTCCGCAATAACTTCTACAGTTTTTTGCACGACAAACCATAACTGCCTCCACTCATTGCAGCCCGCAAGAGATGTTATTGTGGCCCGCAATAAGTCGGTTCAGCGCCCGAATTTGCTATTTTTAGTGATTTATTTTGAGATTTTGTGGGGGGTATAAAAAAAGAAAACTGGTAAAACAGATGAGGGACGTTTTTTAGACAGAATTTCTGGTTTTAACAAGGAGAAGAAAGGAAGAGAGAAGAAGGAAGAAGAAGAACATCATTGATCAACCGGTTTTATTATTTTCTTTCCTTTGGAACTCTTTTAACTCTTTTAATTTCATTTGTGCTTTAGCCATGACTGGCTAAAGGCTTTTCTAGGGTTAATTAGGGCTGTACTTGAAACTTTTGTTATGATTTAGTTGGTTTATTTTATATGTTCTTGTTCTTTGTTATGATCTATTCTTTATTTTAATTGATTGTGAAGACTTAATCGAAATCGCATGAAACCTTAGGATTTGGTATTTGCAATTGAGAAATTGAATATTAAGTCCTGACCATAAAGAATAGGGTATTTGATAGGTTAAGTACCGAGAGGTGACGCTTGTCTTATACGGGCTTTGCCTAATAGTTTAGACAAATTGTGCCAAGTACCGAGAGGTGAAAGACGGTTTTCTAGATTAATTGGGACAGTAAGAACTTAATGACTTTAGATTAGCATAGCCAAGTACCGAGAGGTGACGTTTATTCTAATTTGAAGATGGTATTAATATAGAAATATCACTTTGTACCTACAATCTCCAACTGTGCCTTCATAATTAAAAGAACAAATTAAATAAACCAATTAGTCATAATACTAGTGGATAGGAACCCTAAGAAACCCTAATTTCTCATATTTGTTAAAAATCAAATTTTGCTTTAAAACTTTAATTTAATTCAGTTTAATCAAAACCAAACCAACCTTTTGAACAAACAAAAAACCTTTTTATTTCCTTTTACTAAATTAAATTGTTAGGTTAGAAAAGATATTCCAACTTGTCCCTGTGGAGACGATCCCTAAGTACTACTTGACAAGGTTGTACACTTGCAACCGAATTGAGTATAACTAGGATTTATTACTTGTATTGCAAAATTTACATCAATTTGCTGTTGAATTGACTGCTTGAGCCTCCGTTGAGCTGATCATTGAGTATTTTCCTTCTGCCAGACTTGTTGATGAGAGGCTATGATCCTAAATTTGAAAAAAGACACCAAGATTAAAGGTATACAAGTCTATAACTTATTTGAAAAGAGGCTCTGTGGAATGAAAGTAAATAATGCATGGTGCTAACTTTGAAATCGATCCAGCTGTAGGGCCCAAGTTACCGGCCGAGCAGACAACTTTTATGTTGTTATTGACTGTATGAAATGATCCGATAGCTATCTTGTCTTTGAAATAATCCCCCGGTTCCCGCCCAAGGAGACAGACAGGACGTGAACACTATCGACGATAGCTGCATCAAAAGTCGCAAGAATGTCGGCATTGAAACACTAACCCCCGTTCACAGGAGGTGTTCGATTGTATCAATCATGTCAGAAAAACAAGAACACCAAACTCCCAAGAATCACCCTTCCCTCCCTATTTTATTTCATGGATAAAGAAATTTACAGAGTTTTTTTATGCTTAATACATTCTGTCACCTATATCTCTATTTATCATTCTTACATGATCCTCTAAATTAGAAACTAAATATTACATTTGAGAGTAATACCAAACTTAGACAATTACAGCAATCTAATTATAATTATTCAATCTGTCTACGCATTCTTCCTTTATTCCTCTGTTTTTCCTAATCTGTCCCAGATTTGATTCAGCAGCTTTGTTTCCTAAATTGCACCCGAGTGACAGCTTGCTTCTTCCACACTCCTCCTCAAGCTGATACGTATATGTCTTTCATTCCTAGCCTATCAATAGACTCACTGAAGTTCTTACTTGACACAGGTTTTGTTAACACATCCGCCAGTTGTTCACTGGATCGCACAAACGGCATTGATATAATTTTTGCTTCTAATTTTTCTTTGATAAAATGCCGGTCAACTTCTATATGTTTGGTTCTATCGTGTTGAACTGGGTTGTGAGAAATATCTATTGCTGCTTTGTTATCACAAAATAACTTCATTTCTGATTGTGGTTCGAATCCTAGTTCTTTTAAGAATTTCTTTAGCCACAATAATTCACAAATCACCTTGACCATGCCCCGGAATTCTGATTCTGCACTTGGAAGAGTTACTACATTTTGTTTTTTTTATTTCCATGTAACCAAATTTCCTCCCACAAAGGTAAAATAACCTGCTGTTGATCGCCGATCTATCACACATCCTGCCCAATCTCCATCACTATATGCTACTACCTGTAGATGCGAATTTTTTCTGAACACTATGCCTCTCCCTGGTGTACCCTTCAAATACCTGATGATTCTCATTACAGCTTCTAAATGTTCTTCCTTAGGAGAGTGCATAAATTGACTTACCACACTTACAGCATATGCTATGTCGGGCCTTGTGTGGGACAAATAAATAAGTTTTCCTACCAATTTCTGGTATCTCTCTACACTTGTAGGGGTGTGATCAGTGTAAGCTTCTAATTTTACATTTGGAATCATTGGTGTATCAACCGGTTTGCAATCTAACATTCCAACTTCATATAAGAGATCAAGTATATATTTTCTTTGTGATAAGAAAACTCCCTCTTTATTTCGGGTTACCTCTATTCCAAGGAAATATTTTAAACCTCCCAAATTTTTCATTTCAAATTCCCTGGACAATCTTGCTTCTAATTCTTTTATTTCCTCTGTGTCATTCCCAGTTATGATCATATCATCGACGTAAATTATTAGGATAGCAATTTTATTTTGACCCCTCTTATAAAACATCGTGTGATCTGAGTCACTCTGAGTATACCCATACCTTTTCATGGCTTGACTGAACTTTCCGAACCAAGCTCTTGGTGATTGCTTTAAGCCATATAAAGTCCTCTTTAATTTGCACACCTTCTTTGTTGTATTCGATACCTGGTATCCAGGTGGTAACTCCATGTATATCTCTTCCTCTAGTTCTCCGTGTAGAAATGCATTCTTTACGTCGAATTGATGCAGGGGCCATTCTAAGTTTGCTGCAATAGATAATATAACTCTAACAGAACTAACTTTAGCAACGGGAGAGAATGTTTCTTGAAAATCAATTCCATAGGTCTGAGTATATCCTTTCGCTACGAGTCTTGCTTTGTACCTTTCTATTTTTCCTTGTGCATCATATTTTATAGTGTATACCCATTTGCACCCCACCGCCTTTTTTCCAGTAGGTAAATCAGTTATTTCCCAGGTATTATTTTTTTCTAATGCCTCCATTTCTATATCCATTGCTTTTATCCATTTTGGGTCTTTTATGGCTTCTTCCAATTTTTCAGGAACAGTTATGGATGATATTTGATTTACAAAACCTTTTAATGGTTCACTTAAGTGATTTGTAGAGGTGTATTTTGCAATTGGATATTTTTCTTTACTTGTACCATCTTCTGGTACGTACCGTTTTGGTGGTTTTCCCCTATTTTCCCTTGGTGGTAATTTAAATGAATGTTCAGGAGAACTAACCTCAAAAATTTCCTCAAGAGACTCAGGCCGTGGTGGTATTGGATTGTCAGATTGTATTATCTCGTCTTCAAGGTGCAGTTCTTCTGACTCTATTTCGGGTTCTGTATGTAGTTCTATTTCAGGTTCGGGTTCTGTGTGGTTTGACTCCAATTGTGGCACCGATGTATGTGTGTTTGGCTCAGGATTAGTTGCACCATTTTGTATAATTAATTCATAGGTTAGAAAATTAAAATCCAATTCCGTTGTTGTGTTAGTGCTCTCCTCCTGAATTGGATTTTGGAAGTTTTTATAAAACAATTCATGCTCTACAAACGTTATATCTAGTGTAGTAAAAAATCCAATTCCGTTGTTGTGTTAGTGCTCTCCTCCTGAATTGGATTTTGGAAGTTTTTATAAAACAATTCATGCTCTACAAACGTTATATCTAGTGTAGTAAAAAATTTCCTTGTATTTGGACTATAACACTTGTACCCTTTTTGATTTTGTCCTATTCCTAAAAAAACACATTTTTCTGCCCTCGGTTCAAGTTTTGATCTTAAGTGTTTTTGGAGGTGAACATATACGGTGCATCCGAAGACTTTAGGTGCCAAGTTAAGTACAGAATTAAGGTGTGTAGAAAATACTTGTAAAGGTGTTTTAAAATCATTTACCCGGGTTGGAGTTCGATTCATGAGATATATTGCAAATGTTATCGCATTATCCCAAAAAATATTTGGTATGCCACTTTCAATTAATAGAGCCCTTGTGATCTCGAGAATGTGCTTATTTTTCCGTTCTGCGACGCCATTCTGTTGTGGGGTTCCAACACATGATGTCTCGTGTATTATCCCTTTGCTTTGGAAAAGTGTTTGTAATTCATGATTTATATATTCTGTCCCATTATCACTTCGAATTACTTTGATGGTTTTGTCAAATTGTGTCTTAATCATGGTTATAAAAATTTTAAAAATTTCCTTCACTTCATCTTTGGTTTTTGTTCGCTCTCAAATGAGAGGTACAGAGCTTCACTACAGCCTAAGCTGTAGAGTTTAAACCCTATTCAACTCTTGACGAAGATCGCAAGTGTACGATCCTGTCGTGTAGTTAGATCGGGTGTCGATCCACAGGGACGGTTTAATTTCTGAATCTAAACTATTCCTAGTTAGGTACTAGAAGTTTGAATGTTTAGGGTTTGTTTGTCTAATCCTAAGGTGTATGAACAAATCGAATGAAATGAAAGAATGAATGAACAATCGTATGAACAATGTATGAACAATGTATGAACAAGTAATGAATCAACTAAATGTTTGTATTTTGTACTATGGTATAAAAGGGTGTTTCAAGGATTTCAGATTTCATCTTCAACTTTGCTGCTCAGGACCTGCCACGCGACCCGCATACTCTCGTATGCGACCCTTGTGACGCGACCCGCGTGGCCCTTAAGCGCCCTGGACCTGGCACGCGACCCGCAAGCTGTCGCTTGCGACCCGCGTGCTATGTCACGCGACCCGCATGGCCCCTTGAGCTGAGTCTGCACATGTCAGAAACTTGTTGTTTAAGTCGTGTAAGGCTAGATTGACCGTACCTAGTGTCACTGAACCTCAACTTTCGTGTGTTGGCTTAGCAGACCTGGTTTGGAAATGCAATTTCACCTTCTCAGGTTTAATCAAGCTGTTTGATCTAAACCTAAGTTCTCAGTTCTGTTTACTAAAGGTATCCATAAGCTGAGCAAGAGCAAGTAGAAACTTTCACCTTTCGGCTACTTATTGACCTCACCTTTCGGTTCTCAGACCTACCTCAAGTACTTAACCTAATTTGCAAGAAACATCAAGCCTTTGGTACAAGAAGAAATGCCAAAGGCATTCAACAGTAGACAATCAAGAATCAAACAATTCAGATCAAGCAATCTCAAATAGTACAAGAATCAAAGAAACACGAAATAACAATAAGAATCAATCCATGTGCATAATCAAACAAAGTATCAGACTACAAATCCAAACCCTCGAAACAAAAAATCTACTCAGACATGAGTGAAATCAAAGTAAAAGAAAGAAAGAGAAAGCAAATCATAGTGAGAGAAGGAGGAGTGAAGAGGATCGAGGCTTCTGGAATCTTCTTCTCTAAGTCTTCACTCCAGATCAGCTCCAGATCGCCTCTCCTCTTCCCTGGCGCCAAGCCTTCTCTTCAAAATCGGATCTGAACTGTCTCTGGTGAAAATCGTGGATTAATGGCTCCTCCCTTCTGTTGCCAGGCCTTCTGTATATATAGTTTCCTTCGTGGGCCTCAATTGGGCCTGGCTCAGTTAACTCGACGCGACCCGCATGAGTTTGCATGCGACCCGCGTCAGGCAGCACCGATGTGAGCGATGAGGGTCGCGTCTGAGGTCGTGTCTGGGCTGCGATGCGACCCGCGTCATGTGGCATGCGGGTCGCATGGGGGATGGTCAGAACTTGCCTGTTTTCGCCTATTTCCTGCAAATCAACCACAAACTGCAGCAGTACCATATTCTATTTGATTTTCAATATAAACTATGCAATTTAGTGGTCAAGAACATAAGGTCTGGTCTGAAAATAGGTCGAAATAATAGATGAAATATAGACATATCAAATTCCCCCAAGCTTACCCTTTGCTTGTCCTCAAGCAAATATGTACTTTCAAACCGGGTTTGGAATCTAAATGCAAGCTAAATGCCTAAAATGTGAAAATTTACTCGATTGACTCAATTAAGAAACTGAAGAATCTTTTTGCTATGACTTGGACTCACCTTGGTCAATTTTTATTCACCTCACAAATTGATTAACAAAACCTCAAACTCTAAATGTTTCAAAACTTGCAAAGCTGATTACTTGAATTTGTCGATTTATCATTCTTTCACTAAATTATGCCCTCGTTTGTAGGAGATCTACCCTTTTTGCCCCCCCAAGCTTGGATCAAGCTTAGGTCAGAAAGTTGCGGACTTCGTGTGTTGATATGTGCAAAAATTTTATTCTTTCATTTCTAATTGGGAGACGAGCTCAAAGGCGCCCATTCAAGGCTTATTGCCAGTACTCTTATTTTCTCCATCTTTTCATCTCTTTTTTTTTTTGTTATTTTCTTTTTCTCTTTTGTTTTCTTGTTTTCTCTTTTTTTTTTTTTTTATTTGCACATACCATGAATACACACATCCACTAGCGTTCATTCACACCAACGGATATCCCAACCTTTCTTTATTTGAAATCCCTATTTCCATATTTGAAAGGCACAATTCGGTTTCTAAATTCTATCTCAACATTCAAGTATCCATTTTTGTACAAGTCTCAAACCATTTGTTCCTAATCAGTTCTATTTGGTCAATTATGAGGTTAGTTCTAATTTCCCAAAGTCATCTCAATCATATAAAAATTTTCAAACAGGTCCCTAATTGAAACAATCAAGCAAATTTTTCACCTAAAGATGCAAAGAAAAGTAAACATGACCTAAGTAAAATCAAAATAAATCCTAAAACACAAAAGTAAATCCTAAGATACAAAAGTCTCCCCCCCAAGCTTAGCCTGAGCATTGTCCTCAATGCTTCAAGACTGAAAGATAAAGAGAAGTAAAAGCAAAGGGGAAAGGGAAAACATACCCGCTCAATCATCGGTGGGAGGATCAAGCCACCAAGCTCTGAACTGCTCCTCCAGTGTGCCCATCCGCGTCTGAAGATCAGAAAGAGCGTCACCCTGCTCGCGCCTCATGTCGTAAAGGAAGTCGCAACGTTTCGATGCGCCCCCTCCAAAAAGCCGTCTGTTCAAGTCGACGCGGGTCGCGTCAGGGTTTCTTTTTGGTATTTTTACAAAAGGAAAAACAACTGGAAATCTAATCTAACACTAATCAACATCTAAATCTAATCTAAATGAAATGCAACTAAACGAACTGGCTTGGGCTGCCTCCCAAGAAGCGCTTGTTTTAGGTCTCAAGCTCGACCTTCCTTTCTCTAATCTTCGACTGGTGCAAGATCAGAAAGATCCTGCTCGAAACGCTCATTGTGGGGGTGATCAGCAATGTAATGCTTGAGCCGCTGACCATTGACCTTGAAGGTCCCACATTCCTCACTCCAAATGTCAATCGCACCAAACGGGTACACTTTCTTCACGACAAAGGGACCGGACCACCTTGACTTCAACTTCCCAGGAAAGAGTCGCAATCTTGAGTTGAACAAAAGGACAAGATCACCCTTTTGGAAGTCGCGAGTCGTGATGTGCTTGTCATGAAGTCGCTTGGTCTTTTCCTTGTAGATCCTCGCATTCTCGTAAGAGTGAAGTCGCATCTCTTCCAACTCATGCAGGTCGAGGATTCGCTTTTCGCCAGCAGCTAGCATGTCCATGTTGACCGCTCGTGTGGCCCAGAACGCCTTGTGCTCGATTTCCACAGGTAAATGACACGATTTCCCGTATACCAATTTGAAAGGGCTCATCACAAGTGTCGACCAAGGCTTTTGCGTCTTTGAAAAGAGAAGGCCAAAAGAAGCCGGATTGCAAGACCTTGGCGGCTGTCTTGGAGAAAGAAGCATGGCCTCCATAGGCGGATGAATGGCAATGCTCAAGGATGGATCGTGTCTCATCGTGTGGCACACAGCGTCTGAAGATGCCATCGACTCCTACCTTGAAAAGAAAAGGCTCGTCCCAAAAATAGTACTTTGCATCAGATTTGAGCTTCTTCTTTTGTTGGTAGGTCATGGTGTGAGGTACAAACCCGGAAGCAATGAAGTTGGCAATGTCAGCATACCAAGGGTCTGATTGATTGCTTACGCGGGTCGCATCGACGGCATGTAGTGCGGAGGCAGAGAAGAGTTGTTCATCAGGGAACGAGTCATTGATTGGCAAGTTGGCAGAGCCCTCATCTTCCAAACGAAGTCTGGATAGATGGTCAGCCACGGTGTTTTCGACTCCCTTCTTGTCCCTGATCTCAAGATCGAACTCTTGCAAGAGAAGAATCCACCTGATCAATCGAGGTTTGGCATCCTGTTTGCTCAACAAATACCGCAAGGCGGCATGGTCAGTGTAGACGATGATCTTGGAGCCAACCAGATACGACCTAAACTTGTCGAGAGCGAACACAACGGCGAGAAGTTCCTTCTCAGTTGTTGTGTAATTCATCTGGGCTGGATCTAGCACCTTGCTAGCATAGTAAATAGCACACGGCTTCTTTTCTTTCCTTTGCCCCAGAACCGCTCCGACAGCATAGTCGCTCGCGTCGCACATGATCTCGAAAGGAAGAGACCAGTCAGGTGGTTGCAAAATTGGTGCTGAGATGAGGGCTTTCTTCAAATCGCAAAAAGACTTGACACAATCGTCGGTGAAAACGAAGTCGGAATCTTTGATGAGCAGATTGGTCAGTGGTTTCGCGATCTTGGAGAAGTCTTTGATGAACCTGCGGTAAAAACATGCATGTCCAAGGAAGCTTCGAATGCCCTTGACGTTTGTCGGAATCTCGAGTTTCTCAATCACCTCGATCTTTGCCTTGTCGACTTCAATTCCTTTTGAGGTCACAACATGTCCAAGGACAACCCCAGTTTGGACCATGAAGTGACACTTTTCCCAATTCAAAATCAGATGGACTTCCTCACATCTTTTCAAAATCTTGCACAAGTTGATCAAACACGAGTCAAAACATGCACCGTACACGAAAAAGTCATCCATGAAAATCTCAACTTCTGTCTCGATGAAATCAGAGAAGATGGCCATCATGGCTCGCTGAAAGGTTGCTGGTGCATTACACAGACCAAAGGGCATCCTACGGTATGCGTACGTACCGTAGGGACAAGTGAAAGTGGTCATCTCTTGGTCCTGAGGGTGAATTGGAATTTGGAAGAAGCCAGAGTAACCATCCAAATAACAAAAATAAGAATGGTTAGCAAGCCTCTCCAAAAGCTGGTCAACGAATGGCAAAGGGAAGTGGTCTTTGCGTGTGGCCGCATTGAGTTTTCTGTAGTCAATGCACATTCGATAACCATTCACCACTCGTGTTTGAATCAACTCGTTCTTCTCGTTTCTCACCACCGTTGTTCCACCTTTCTTTGGCACCACGTGCACTGGGCTCACCCACTTACTGTCAGAGATAGGGTAAATGATACCGGCGTCCAGAAGCTTGAGGATCTCCTTCTTGACTACCTCTTTCAGATTTGGGTTGAGCCGTCTTTGATGTTCAACCGATGGCTTATGGCCTTCCTCCAGAAAAATCCTGTGTGAACAAATGGATGGACTGATCCCCTTCAGGTCATTGATGGAATACCCGATTGCGCCACGATGAAGCTTCAGTTTCTCCAAGAGTTTGGCGGTTTGATCGGGATTCAGACTGGCATTGACAATGAATGGGAAGGAATGATCTGGACCGAGAAATTCATACCGGAGGTTGGCTGGCAGGGGCTTGAGTTCAGGAGTTGGCCCCCTTGTCTCAGTCTGGATGCGGGTCGCATCAGATGTCGTGCGGGTCGCATAAAGTGAAATGTCGTCGCATGCTGACCTATCCGACTCGCTTTCGGTTTCCAGGTCCTCAGACTTTGGCACGCGGGTCGCATGAGATGTCATGCGGGTCGCGTCAGGGTCTTCCAGGTCAGCTGTTTTCACTTCTGCTCCTCTGACTTCCTTGAGTTTGCCGATTTCTTCGTTTGGTTCAAACAAGAATTCAGTGTGTTCTTTCGTGCTTTCATGGATCCGATCAAGGAAGTAATCTTCTACCAAATCTGTTAGGCATTTTTCGTGCACATCCACTCGGGAACAAGATTCGGCAGAAGGGTACTTCATAGCTTGATCAATTTGGAAACACACTCTCTCTCCTCCAAAGTTCAAGGTCAGTGTTCCTTGAGACACATCGATGATTGCACCCGCTGTCCTGAGAAAAGGTCGTCCCAGAATGATGGGGACTTCCTTGTCCTCTTCCATTTCCATGACTACAAAGTCAACGGGTACAAAGTACTTACCGACCTGAACTGGTACGTCTTCCACTATGCCAAGTGGCAATCGTACTGAGGAGTCTGATAGCTGCAACGTCATTCGCGTGGGTCTGAGCTCTCCTACTCCCATTCGATCGAAAATCGTGCGTGGCATGAGGCTCACGCTAGCTCCCAAGTCACATAGAGCTCGTTTGATCGTGGCCTTGCCGATGATGCAAGGAATGGAAAACTTCCCAGGGTCGTTCAGTTTGGGAGGTAGGTCGCTCTTCAGAATGGCACTGCATTGTTCCGTCAGTTTCACCGTTTCATTGCCCCCCAAGCTTCGTTTGTTGGATAAGATATCCTTCAGGAATTTTGCGTAAGAGGGCATTTGAGTCAAAGCCTCGGTGAATGGGATCGTGATGTGCAGTCCTTTCAGGACTTCTGTGAATTTCGCGAATTGTGCGTCCAGTTTGGTTGCAGCTAGTCTTCGGGGAAAAGGCACAGGTGGCCTGTAGGGTGGAGGCTTGTCAGCTGGAGGTTTCTCAGCCTCTTTCTTCTTCCCTCTGTCAGGCTCTTCCACGCGGGTCGCATCTGGTGGCACGCGGGTCGCGTCCACAGACCCTTCAGGTGGCGATGCGGGTCGACTTGGCTTGATGCGACCTGGATCCTCGTGATCTTCCGAGGGCGACGCGGGTCGCGTGTGATTGCACGCGGGTCGCGTCTCAATGGTGTGGGTCACATCCGATGGAGTCAGATCTGCTAGAAAGGCTGGTTCTTCGTATTGGGTCCCACTTCGCAGCGTGGTCGCCTTAGCTTCGCTTCTGGGGTTGGGTTCTGGCTGAGCTGGCAGCTTTCCAGGTTGAGGTTGGCTTGAGGTGACGATGTGACTCAGCTGCTCCAACAACTTGTTTTGAGCCGCCATCTGAGTTTGTTGAGCAGCCATCTGAGTGGACATGCTCTGCATCTGTTCCCACATCATCTGATTCATTTTCCCTTGCTCGTGTGTGAAATCGGTCGCATAGGGAGGCACATACGGTTTGGAAGGACCGGCTTGAGGTGCTCGCGTGTTCTGATTGGGAAATGATGCGTTCTGATAGAAGTTCTTGTTGGAGTTGTTATTGGAAGAGGGATTGTTCCAATTGTTGTTGCTGGAAGACGGATGATTGAAAGAATTGTTGTTGTCACTGGAAGACGGATTGTGAAACGAGTTGTTGAAAGGGGGTCTAGGAGCACGATTGTTTGGTGCAACGTTATTCTGATTCCACCTCCAGTTTTGTTGCTCAATTGGATCCTTGGAGTAGGATCGGTTGAAAGGAGGCTTTGGAAAAAATGAAGGTTCGTTGTTCAAAGAATTTACCTGCATGTTGCTCTCTTCGACCTCCGCCAATGGACATTGCTCGTAGCTGTGGCTCTCGTCTCCACACATGACACAACTCTGCGGTTGTTGCTCGACTGCCTTCACACTCAGTTTGTCCATCGCCCTTTGCATGCTTCCATCTTGGCGTTCATGGCAGTGAATTGATCGACCTCGAACTTGCCGCCACCTCTTGGTCGGGCGTTGTCGCGGCCGGACCACTGTTGGTTCTGTGCCATGTGGTCGATCAGGTTCATGGCTTCAAGAGGCTCTCGAGACATCAATGCTCCACCTGCAACTGCATCTACAGAAGAACGAGTGCTCTCTGTCAAACCATCATAAAATGTTTGGATCAACAACCAATCAGGTATACCATGGTGGGGACAAGAATACTGCAACTCTCTAAACCTTTCCCAAGACTCATTGAGGGGCTCATCTAACAATTGCCTAAAGCTGGTCAGTTCGTTCCTCACCTTGGCAGTTCTTTTGTGAGGGAAAAACCTAGTCAAAAACAACTTAGATAATTCCCTCCAGTTGGTGATCGAATCCCTAGGTAACGACCCTAACCATTTCTTAGCTTTTCCCTAAGAGTAAAAGGAAAAAGAGCCAGTTTGGTGTAATCGGTGGTTGCTCCATTGGTCTTGATGGTTGTGATGCACTCGAGAAAGGTCTGGAGGTGAGCATGAGGATCCTCGTGATCCATGCCATGGAAGGTGTTCTGCTGGACCATGTTGACCACTCCTGGATTGAAATTCGGTTGTTGGCCAGGAATTCGTGGCAACCTGATGGCGCCTCTGACATCTCCAGCTCGTGGCACGTTGAATTCTCGAAGTGTCCTTGGCATGAAGACATCCGTCTCATCATCTTCTGGGTCAGTCAGGACTTCTTCCTCTCTTTCTCTTTCTCTTTCCTCCCTGCCATCTCTGCTCGGGTGTTCTGACATCTCTTCAACTCGGGCCGCGTGCGAAGTCACGCGGGTCGCGTCTGATGTGATGCGGGTCGCGTCAAGAGATGGCTGAGCAGGAACAGTCTCGTCTGGAGGAGTTTCGTCAAAAAGTGGCCCTCTGCTTCTCAGTTGGTATTTCAGTCTGAATTTACCTGCAGGAGGTTGTTCAAAAGCCAGCTTTCAGTTAAAGAAAAGAAAAATAAAAGATACAGATTAAAATCTAGATTAACTAAGAAAAGTAAAAATTCAGAAAATGAAAGCCGTCCCCGGCAACGGCGCCAAAAACTTGTTCGCTCTCAAATGAGAGGTACAGAGCTTCACTACAGCCTAAGCTGTAGAGTTTAAACCCTATTCAACTCTTGACGAAGATCGCAAGTGTACGATCCTGTCGTGTAGTTAGATCGGGTGTCGATCCACAGGGACGGTTTAATTTCTGAATCTAAACTATTCCTAGTTAGGTACTAGAAGTTTGAATGTTTAGGGTTTGTTTGTCTAATCCTAAGGTGTATGAACAAATCGAATGAAATGAAAGAATGAATGAACAATCGTATGAACAATGTATGAACAAGTAATGAATCAACTAAATGTTTGTATTTTGTACTTGTTTGACCCTAAAAAGTTACTAGCTAGCAGTCAGTACAATGAGTAGCTACTTTGGGGATAATAAAAAATGTTTATAAAATATCAAAGGGCCACACAACAACCTATTAAATTCTTGGTGATAAACTACATGTGAAACCTGGAATTTTGGTGTGCATGATAGTCAGCAATTAATTCTTCAAGGATTAAACACTACATGTATAACATTCTGGGTGCAAAACATGGCAGCACCTAGCAAATTCCAGTCTCAAAACACTTTGGGTGCAAATTGGGTACACAGAACCCAAGCCTTACAGCCTGGGCCCGCCGGTCAGTGAAACAAGATGAAATTCGCTGGTTCAACAATCTAGATGCACTCGGCGCATTAAAATTAAGTACATGAACCAAATCAACAGTGGATAGGCTCATCGTGCACCACATCTATCCAAACCCGAGAGAGATTTGAAGCTGGCGCTATTAACCCAAGTGACCCCCTCGTTCTTCGTACACTCGGAACACAGTGAACCGATATGTGCCCTATGCACGGCTCACGATGCTCCCAGCGCACTCGAGAAGAGGTTTAAAAGAATGAGCACAGTACTAACTCCCTCGGTAAGACTGGAGAGTGGGCCCCGCAATGTCAGTCTTCCCTTTCTCTTCTCTCCTCCCGTTTAATGGTGAACGATTTAAAGAAAAGAAGAAAAATTGCGCAGCAAGAGAGACAGTCACCTCGACCCTTCTTAAAACTCGGGCTATGCTCAGTGAAACGATGGCATGAAGCGAGTTAATTTAATCTCTTACTGAGCTACTCGCGGGAATTAAGAAAGAAGAAAGGAGGTCGAATCTGGGGTTCGAGAAAGCACTGCATAAAGGATGAAATTGATGCTAGGCACCCGCTTCTCACCTCATTGCGAAACTCTACAGCAATTCAATTGTAAGAAAAGGGATTCGGATCAAAGGAAAAGAGAAACCCGAAAGGAAACGGGTCTAACCCAAATTGAGACAGACTAAAGGCAGCTGTGGTCTTTTAAAGCTCTGAGCTGTGTTATCAGGGTCACAGAGACTCATTACCACCTTCAGCTCGATGTGTATTTATGAAAGATACTTGAAATGGAAGGTGACACCTAACGGGTCATGAAAGAAGATATACACCCAATCAGAAAACGGAAATTGACAAAGGAGGGGATACAATGGTACACAAGGCATGCTAAGGCTTACATTGTGCCTGCTTGGTGCTGCCTTTTGAGTGGCTGTGACACACTATACGTGTTATAGACCATGATAAGTCGGTTTGACCTAAAGAGCATCGTATTGCACTGACCTCTGTACCCCTGCGCTAAATTGGCTCTATGCACAGCTAGCCTGACATTCAAGCAAGCTGCCAAAGGAGAAAGATCCATTCTCCCATGCATGAGGAAAATCACTCATCAATACATGAAAATCTCGGCCGTTGAGTGCATTAGATCAAAAGGCTGATATCCATTCGTGATTTAGATCGCCAACATGGCTAATGATGATTGGTTTGAGCTCCTGCATACTTGGTTTAACACCTCACGATCAAATCTGAAGCATTAAAAATAAATTGAAGAAAAGAGAGGGCAAGGATGAAGCCAACATGGCCCTATGCCTAAACCCAAAAACCTCTTGCTCTAGCCTATATAAGAGCATCAAATTAAAGAAGAAAAAAAAGGAGGAGATATACAACAACACTACCACCAGATAGAGAAGAAAGCACCACTGCTGAATATACAAAAACACACAAATCTTCCCTCTCTCTAATAGGCTAGCTAGAAAAGGAAAGAAAAAGAAGAGACTTGTTCTTCTCAACAGTAAAAAGATTAGGTAATTAATACCTAAATCATGTAGGCTCTAAGGAGCCAAGCAATGTTCATTTTAATGAAATAAAGTTCTTTGAAATTCATGCATTTCTTCTTTTATTTTGTTTTTCGGGTTTGTTCTTAATTCCTTTGCTTTCTCCCATTATTTGTTTGGAGCTTCTAAAAATCAATGAAATGAGAAGACTATGTGACATCTTAGCTTGTCTCATAACAAGCTAAGCATGTTTAGTCTAATGATCAACAAAAAAATATATATACTTTTGCCTTTATTGTCTCAATAAAAATGTTAAATGAAAATAAAAAAAGAGGGAGTTTGTTGATTTCTTTAGTTAATAAGATCTGACCTCATTTGAATATTATCAATATTTTAGCATATAACAAAAAAAGATATCTAAATAAAAAGTTGCAAGCTTTTTTCTTGACATTTCCTTCTTTTATTATCAACTCTTTTTAATTCTTTTAAAGTAATTAAGTAGCAAAAATATGAGAGTTGAGCTAGCTAGCTTCCTCTCATATTGGAGCTATTTGGCTATTTTAATGAAGAATTAAAAAGGGAATTAAAAGTGACAACAAGAAAAATACACACAAAGGGGTTGAAAAGGTTAAGCTAGCTAGCTTCCTCTCAATCTTTATTAAATGATCCAAGGGCCCATGATTCATGTATAAAGATTAAATCTTTCATGCAAGTGTACTAGATTACACCTTGTAGAGGATTAAATCGATATATGTGAATATGGTGAAAGATAGAGGATGTAGATGCAAATAGACAGCAAATATAAGTGCATTATGTCATTTGTATTCTCTTCCTATGATATCTTAATGATTTTGCCCTATAATCAAGTGAAAAGATCATATGATGCATAATTTTGATAAGACTAGGGGCTTCCCTGCAAATTTCCAGACTCTGACAATTTGTGAATGTTGAAAGATGAATTTTTGGAGCTTTGATCTTCCATTCTTTCTTTTACTGGTACAAGGCAGCAGCTACCAAACCAAGGAAAAGGGTTCTGATTTTAATCAGTCAGTTCAGCATGTGTTGACACCTCTGTACCAGTCTTTGGTACAACACCAAGGTCAAGTCCAGCAGCCAAGCATGGTTTACAGGCTGCTGGCACAGTGGTATACCCCAACAGACCAGATCTGACCTCTGTCTGCAAACTGAACCGCACAAAGCACAATGAAAATAAAAATGAAAAACAAATTACACAGTCAGATAAAGGACTTCAAAACACATAAAATTGACACAAACTTTGCATTTTTCTGATCTTATTTCGAATTGATATGAATTTTCAAAGTTCATGTTTAAAAAAAAAAACAGAAAAATCAGCAATGAGCTGCTGCTGGTAAAATGAACATTACAAGTTGGTTAAAAATCCAAATCAAAAAATCAATATCATGGTTAGATAGAAAACTTCAAAATACATGAAATAGACATTAACTTTACATTTTTCTGACCTTGTTTCAATTTATTATGAATTTTCAAAAAATCAGCTTGTCAAAAATAGAAATCCAGCAATTAATTTGGTAAAATTACCTTCAATGCCCTTTGCAGAAATAGATACTTTAAAAATCAAAATAAAACCTGTAAAAATCACAAAATTCATTCTAAGTATAATATAAACACCCTTCTATGAATTAATGACAAGAAATCATAATACTTCTCATAAAAACAGAGGACTTGAATTAATGCAAAAATTGATAAAATATGAAATTTTGTAAAGCCCATGTTTATTAATACTCCAAAACCGAAATTCATAATTGAAGAACAAATTTAGATTGTTTTAAAAGGCTTAAGATGTTCAAATGAATACTTCTCACCTTCTTGTTATGACTCAGAAGACTCATCACCCCGGCTGGTACCAAGTCAGTACCATGCCGAGAATCTCAAAACCCAAACAATGAGCAATGACCAAATAAATTCATAATTAACGCCTTAATTAGTTCTTACATAACAGAACGATGATGAATAAATGAATGATTGGAGAAAACAAACAAAGCAATACAAAGAAAAAGGATAAAAATTCAATTCGGTGTCGAGTCTGCTTCAACCGAGAACCACCCCCCCCGGTGGTCGGTAACCGCCGACGAAAGAAGAAATGAAGTCAGGAGCTCAAGGCGATCAGGGACATCCCTTCCCCTGTCTCGGCCGTAGTCGAAGCGCCATCAGACTTCAAATCCCTAGAAATCAGAGAAGAAACCTAACGGGTATCATACCCGATCCAGTCTCCAGTCGCACGAACCTCAAAGCAATGCCGACCCCTCTGATCTTGGCGCCAATGATGAAAGTTTGAATCAAAATCCCAATCTCAAAGCATGAAAAGATCCAATGGCCAATGACCTATGTCATATTCAACAGAATCCTGAAACCGAATCTAAAAGTCTAACACATATTTCAAAACCCAGCATCAATCCTGAAGGCCCAAAGTGCAAATCTCAAAGCCCACATTTTAATCCTACAGCCCAGAAATATTGAAAAAGGAACTTTTATAAAGGGGCCCTCCTGACAAAACTATCTTCACAACGCAGTCCCTGAATATTTGCAAATAGACCCTTGGTTGTGTAAAGGTTCTCCAAATAAGCCCCTAGAAGCCCAAATTGCTCTCCAAACCATGTAAATAGCCCAAATCACAAATTCCAGTCCCTTCAGCTTTACGAATAAGTCCCTGGAAAACTTGAAACTTCATAAATAAGCCCTTTGCAGTCCTTTTTGGCCATAACTACTTCATTTCAAATCCAAATCAACTCGAACCACCTCCAAATGAACCCAAATCAAATTCTTCATCTTTCTAAATCAAAATTAAACATGTCCAAGCATCAGCCAAATCCTGAAATGACCAAAATCCCCTTTTCTTCAAAATTAAATGATTTTATTAACAAAAATGTAAATAGACATGCCATAAATTAAATACAAATAAATATTGTACATACACTCTTCAAATGTCCAAATTCCCACTTCTGAAATGCAATAAACATTATTTTAATGTAAAAGTCACATACGTACACATGTCCAAACATATAGAAAATCAAATCAAAACCAAAGTCAATACATGAGTTCCCCTTTTTAGCCCCTTTATTCAATTCACTTAAATAGGCACAAATCCCGGAATGGACGAGGTTTTCAGTATGGCTTGGAAGGGTCATCTGATGTAATTAACAGCGGGGGCTTGCGCCCGCTGGGAGTTAAACGTCCCCACAATCAATAAACTCTCTCGATAGACTGATTATGAACCGTAGGTCTGTCGAGGGTGAACCGAAGGAATTGTAGAAAGAAATAGATGTTTCAAATTCGATGTTCTCCTCCACGTCTTAAAAATGAGAGAGCATTGAACCCTGAGGCATTTTAACACATGCACACACCTTCCACCGCTGTGCAACTTTCTGCGCCCTACAGTACTATGGTATAAAAGGGTGTTTCAAGGGTTTCAGATTTCATCTTCAACTTTGCTGCTCAGGACCTGCCACGCGACCCGCATACTCTCGTATGCGACCCTTGTGACGCGACACGCATGTTTTCGCATGCGACCCGCGTGGTCCTTAAGCGCCCTGGACCTGGCACGCGACCCGCAAGCTGTGGCTTGCGACTCTCGTGATGCGACCCGCGTGCTATGTCACGCGACCCGCATGGCCCCTTGAGCTGAGTCTGCACATGTCATAAACTTGTTGTTTAAGTCGTGTAAGGCTAGATTGACCGTACCTAGTGTCACTGAACCTCAACTTTCGTGTGTTGGCTTAGCAGACCTGGTTTGGAAATGCAATTTCACCTTCTCAGGTTTAATCAAGCTGTTTGATCTAAACCTAAGTTCTCAGTTCTGTTTACTAAAGGTATCCATAAGCTGAGCAAGAGCAAGTAGAAACTTTCACCTTTCGGCTACTTATTGACCTCACCTTTCGGTTCTCAGACCTACCTCAAGTACTTAACCTAATTTGCAAGAAACATCAAGCCTTTGGTACAAGAAGAAATGCCAAAGGCATTCAACAGTAGACAATCAAGAATCAAACAATTCAGATCAAGCAATCTCAAATAGTACAAGAATCAAAGAAACACGAAATAACAATAAGAATCAATCCATGTGCATAATCAAACAAAGTATCAGACTACAAATCCAAACCCTCGAAACAAAAAATCTACTCAGACATGAGTGAAATCGAAGTAAAAGAAAGAGAGAGAAAGCAAATCATAGTGAGAGAAGGAGGAGTGAAGAGGATCGAGGCTTCTGGAATCTTCTTCTCTAAGTCTTCACTCCAGATCAGCTCCAGATCGCCTCTCCTCTTCCCTGGCGCCAAGCCTTCTCTTCAAAATCGGATCTGAACTGTCTCTGGTGAAAATCGTGGATTAATGGCTCCTCCCTTCTGTTGCCAGGCCTTCTGTATATATAGGTTCCTTCGTGGGCCTCAATTGGGCCTGGCTCAGTTAACTCGACGCGACCCGCATGAGTTTGCATGCGACCCGCGTCAGGCAGCACCGATGTGAGCGATGAGGGTCGCGTCTGAGGTGGCGTCTGGGCTGCGATGCGACTCGCGTCATGTGGCATGCGGGTCGCATGGGGGATGGTCAGAACTTGCCTGTTTTCGCCTATTTCCTGCAAATCAACCACAAACTGTAGCAGAACCATATTCTAATTGATTTTCAATATAAACTATGCAATTTAGTGGTCAAAAACATAAGGTCTGGTCTGAAAATAGGTCGAAATAATAGATGAAATATAGACATATCAGTTTTTAGCAAGTATAGCCATGTCATACGTGAAAAATCATCAACAAAAAATACATACCACCTATAACCAGATTTAGAAATTATAGGAGATGGCCCCCATACGTCAGTATGAATTAAATCAAATGGAGCAAGTTTCTTATTATCACTTGGTAAATATGTGGACCGATGATTTTTTGCTTTAATACATGTTTCACATACAAAATTTTCATGCTTAAAATTAGTAAACAATTTTGGAAAGAGTTTCTGCATATACCCTAGGGATGGATGCCCCAATCGTTTATGCCATAATAATATCTCGTTCATCTCATCTGAAGAGGCCATGCTTAGTAGTACATCTCCAGTCTTCTTATTGTCGAGATAATACAACCCATCTCTCCTAATACCACGGCCCAAAATTCTCTTGGTTTTGATGTCCTGGAATAAGCAATAATCAGGGAATATATGAACCACGCAGTTTAGTTCTTTTGTCAGTTGTCCAATGGATATTAATTTTGAAGCCAAGGATGGAACCAGCAATGTATTTTGGAGGGTTAAATTTGGACATACGACCACATCTCCAGCCCCACTAACCGGGTAACAAACACCATTGGCATTAATTATACCATTTTTTCTTGGTTGTTTAGAATTTATAAGGTCTGTTTCGGTATGGGTCATATGATCAGTTGCCCCTGTATCTAATACCCAATTTTCTTCTGGTGGATAGTTCAAATTAAAATAAGCTGAGCCAGTTACATTACCTGAACCTTCCTGGATTGAAAATGAAGGAGTACTGGTACCTGCTGCATGGAGTTCCCTGCCTTGATAGCCTGAGTGTTCTAGCGAATTGGTTGACTCACCTTGGGTTCGGTTTCCAGTCTCACTGAAGCCACTGCCCTGTTGACCGAAGCCACTGCCCTGTTGTGGTCTTGCCACTGCTCTGTTTCCATTCTCACAGAGATTTGCTCCTGCGGAATTGCCTTGTGCAACAGCTGCTCTTCCTTTGCCATGCCAATTATTTTTTCCTTTGCGCCGGTCTTTAAACCATTCGGGATAGCCCACCAATTGGAAACACTGTTCTTTTGTGTGCCTTGTTTGGCCACAGTGAGTGCATTTTAGAGTAGCCTTGTCAGTTGCACCAGAGTTTCGGTTAGGGGTGTAATTTACCTCAAAATTTCTCTGACCCCTTGAGATCATGGCTGCTGGTATGTGAGACTCCCCTTCATCTCCCTTCTTCATGATATCTTGCCTTGTAGCTTCCTTTCTTACTCTAGCAAACGCTTGTTCGAGTGTCGGAAACAGAGTCATTTGCAAGACATTCGCTCGCTCGTTATCTAGTTTCTCATCAAGGCCATCTAAGAAAGAGTAAACTCTGGACTCTTGAACAAACTTGTCAAATTTTTCAATATCAGTAGTACAACTCATAGGATTTGGGCGACGGAAATCAATTTCTAACCAAATGTCTTGTAGTTCATTGTAATATTCTTCCACTGATCTACTCGATTGTTTAATCCTATTCACCCGTTTATTTAAATCGAATACCTGAGCTGCATCACTTCCATCATAGAAAGTCGTGGCTATTGCGTCCCACACCTCCTTGGCTGTTGGGTAGCGAAGAAACTTGCCGTAGAGGTTTGAGTCCAGAGAATTGCAGATCCACCCTTTTACTATCGTGTCTTCAATGTCCCACCGTTGAAACAGTGGGCTAGTCTCGGCTGGAGGGGTTTCGGTTATATGTCTGAGTTTTTCGCGAGCCTTGAGACACATGCGTACCGATTGGGACCACAAGGAATAGTTCTTCCCATTTAATTTTATAGGGATGAGATTTGGATGTAAATTTGTATCAGATGGAATTTGAGGCGATGGTGAGGTAATGGAATTTTGTTGTATTGCTATTAACTGGGTTTGTTGTAAGGTGATCAGCTGTGACAATTTGTCAATTAGGTTGGTTGTGTCAGAGTTTATCTCGGAACTGCTTGCCATGGTGGTACTTCGGAAATAACTTAGAAGATTCTTGTTTCGAACCTCTTTTTTCTGGTTTCTGTATTGCTGGTAAGGACAGATTATTATTAAGGGAAGAGTTGAAAGGATTCTATACCCGGGATCGATACCCGGGCTCTGATACCATGTCAGAAAAACAAGAACACCAAACTCCCAAGAATCACCCTTCCCTCCCTATTTTATTTCATGGATAAAGAAATTTACAGAGTTTTTTTATGCTTAATACATTCTGTCACCTATATCTCTATTTATCATTCTTACATGATCCTCTAAATTAGAAACTAAATATTACATTTGAGAGTAATACCAAACTTAGACAATTACAGCAATCTAATTATAATTATTCAATCTGTCTACGCATTCTTTCTTTATTCCTCTGTTTTTCCTAATCTGTCCCAGATCTGATTTAGCAGCTTTGTTTTCTAAATTGCACCTGAGTGACAGCTTGCTTCTTCCACAAATCAAGTGCACCATCTCCACAGTGTCAGTGGTGGATCCAAGTATTTCTCTAACATTATCTTTGAGCTCCCTTATCCTTGCTTCCATCCACTCTTTGGACTTCTACAAGAACAAATGTGCCAAGGTATTACTGATCAGGTCATGTAATTAGTTAATTAGTATGGCCCTTACCACTAAAGTTAAGTAGTTCTGTTTTTAACAATGCATTATGTAAGCCCCTTTGAGTTGCGTAGAATATTTACCTTTGTTGCATCATATATGTAGATAAAATTGAAAAATGGTTGATTACCGTCTTTGATTGCTTCAGTGCCATTTCTACACACGATTTACCACAGACAGAAAAAAAAAATCAAAAGCAAAAGCAAATTGCAAGATCTCACAAATAAGGTTTTAGAAAGCTTTTGAGAGAGAGAGAGACCTGAGAGGCGCAGACAACCAAAACCCTAACCCTAGAAGACTGGGAGGCGGAGACAAAAGCGTATTTCGCCTCCTCCAATTCTCATTCTGGCGCGATCTTGTGGGGGAAAAGGAGACACCGACTGAGATCGTCTCTCTCATCTGATTTGCTTCCGATCAGGCGAAAAATGAGCGGGTTTAGGGTTTTGATGCAGCGGGAAGGAGAAGAGAAAATGAGAGACGGGTGCTGCTTGTTTTTTCACCAAAAAAAATAGAGAGTTCTTAAGGAGAGAGAAGAGTTACTAACAAAATAGAGATGACTAAGGTGAGCAGAGAGGAGGAGAGGCGGGAGGGATTGGAAGGTCGGAGAAAAAAGAGGCATCGGTACGATTTCGTGTGGTAATACGTGTAGCGAGTATATTTCTAACTAAATTTAGACTTCTACACGTAAAAGAGATGTATTTAATCAAAAGAAGACAGATTATTTATTGGAGGGCTAATATTCAATTCAAAAATTAATATTTCAACGTACTTACTAATAAAATAAAGATAGAGATATGGAATATAGGAGTGAGTAAATTGCTCATAACTCGTAACTCGCTCATAATTCGCTCGCTAAATGCTCATTAACAACTCGCTCATTATCAACTCGCTATAACTCACTCATTAACTTAATGAGCCGAGCATGAGCATATCTCAACTCGCTCAATAAGAACTGAGTTACATAAATTCTGCCACATCTAATCCACTTCTCTAATAGCTGTTAGTATATCCAGAAAAATAATATTAAGAATTTACAAATTTTCTTAAAACAAGCAGAATTACAATTCCCATTCAATGCATTATTCCTTAATTTTCTTTGGTTTCGGGCCATACTTATCAATACACTAGTCTCAAAATATAACTCAAAATATAACTCAAAATTTGATCACAAAAATTTGATCATTAATACACCGTTTTGGATTTGTACAGTTCTTAAGTTGTATATTTTTAAATTCTACATTTTTATTATTGTTTTGATAATGCAAATTTGTAGGTATGTGACAAGGAGATAGCTTTGAGTATGTGACATGTAGAGCCGTGAGAACGACAAAAAGATAGTTATTTGATTTTGTTAAATTTGCTTATGGACAAATTTTTTTGTTACATTATGTACTGTTTAATTAGGTTGGATTATGACAATTTGTTAAATTCTATAAATGAAAATTAGTTTTTAAATGATGTATTTTAAACAACTCGGCAACTCGCTCATTATCAACATGCTCATTAACAACTCGCTCTAACTCGCTCATTAAGCTAATGAGCCGAGCATGAGCATAACCAACTCGCTCATGCTCGCTCATTAATCACCCCTAAATGGTATACTTGGCGCTCAAGTCGTGAGGTGACAGGTGAGAGATCTACCGCTTAGTGGCAATTACTCCATTAGCGCTAATTGATCGGATCAATTATCCCTAGTTTTTTCCAGTAACTTAATTATCGGGTTTAAAAAAATTCAGATACGACCTGTTATCCACTAAATCAACCCGATTAACATAACTTGACGACCAAACCAGCAATAAGATTATTAAATCACCAAGCGATTGATCTCATCTCCTGCCTTCTCACTGATCTCCTCCAAGATCATCAAAATCCATTAATGGCGTCTTTAATCGGTCCACCGGTGCTCCCCCGCGTCTCCAACTACTCCCTCCCTTCCATTCAAGAAACCACACCAGAATCACCTGATCCATTTATCGCCTTGCTCGATGCCGGGTTTGGTGTAAAGGCTCAAAGCACCAAACCAATAAGAGGCCTCACTGTGAATGGCTCAGCCACCTTCCTCGCCTCTGGCAACCCTTGCGTTGACTTCTTCTTCCAGGTGGTCCCCGACACCCCCTCAACCAGAGTCATCAGCCTTTTAACCCCTGCATGGAAGCACGACCCCTTGACCGCTTTGAAGCTCATCTGCCATCTCCGAGGCGTGCGTGGGACCGGCAAATCTGACAAGGAGGGGTTCTACGCCAGTGCGCTTTGGCTGCACCGCAACCACCCCAAAACTTTAGCTTTGAATGTTGCATCTTTTGCCGAGTTTGGTTACATAAAGGATCTCTTGGAGATACTCTTTCGGCTTTTGCATGGAGATGATATTCGAGAAAAGATAAAGAATGAACGAATGCAGCCGAGCGGTATAAAAAGGCGTGCCAGCTCACGCAGGCCCCGCGTCAAAATCTCGAAGCGGAAGCGGCAGGCACAGGTATCTAGTCTGCCCGAGAAAGCCACACTAGCAGATTACATTGCTGCCAAGTTTGCCGAGGTACTATGATATCCCAAAACTTTTCTAAACTTATTTTATCATATATTTTGTCACAATTTCCACAAATTTCTATAAATTTCTATTTTATAATTTTTGGTTCATCTTTTTATTAGTATATAGAAATTAAACCTGCTAAAAAAAAAAGAGAGATGAGATGGAAGGAGAAAAGAGACTGGTGGCCGTTGAACTTAATTTAAATCAACTTTTTGTTCAGCGAATTTTCCAGCATTTCTATAGAAGAACAGTATTTTTTTTTAAATAATGCTTAACAAATTTCAAAATATTACAGGTACGGAGAAAGAATTTAAGCAAGAAGTTGGAGCTTGCTGGTTCAGATCCAATACTGGAATTCAATGAGGAAACTGTTAAAAAGGTATCTAAGCCTAGGAATCCCAAGAAGCAGAGGAAGATGATATCTCTGGCCTGGAAGGCCCTTTCCCGGTACACAAAAGACTCAAAATATAGGTTCCTTTACGAAAGAGTTGCTGAGTTCTTCGCTGCCATGCTGGCATCTGATGTGAAGCAGCTAAATTCTGGAAAGATCCAGAAAATTGGTCTGGCGGCCAAGTGGTGTCCGTCTCTTGATATGTCCTTTGACCGCTCAACGCTCCTTTGTGAAGCCATTGCACGGCTTATGTTCCCTCGCAACTCTGTTCCAGAATATGAATCCCTTGCTGAAGAGCACTATGTTTACCGGGTCAGAAACCGGCTGAGGAGAGAGGTTCTGGTGCCAATCCGGAAGGTTCTTGAGTTGCCCGAGGTGTACATGAGTGCGCAAAGGTGGGCTGACCTGCCATACAGTCGAGTCGCCTCTGTGGCTATGATGCAGTACAAGAAGCACTTCAAGCAGCATGACGAAGAGCGTTTCATTAAGTACCTCAAAAAGGTAGAAGATGGGAAGGCAAAGATCTCAGCTGGTGCACTCCTTCCGCATGAGATTGCTGCTCCTGCATATCGAGGTGAGGATGACAAGGTGGCTGAGCTTCAGTGGCAGCGAATGGTCAATGATTTGCTTCAGAAGGGGACACTTTCAAATTGCATTTCCGTGTGTGATGTGTCGGGTAGTATGAGTGGGACCCCCATGGAAGTGTGTGTAGCTCTTGGAGTCCTTGTCTCCGAGCTAAGCGAGGAGCCATGGAAAGGGAAAGTTATCACATTCCATAAAAGTCCGTCAATCCAAATAATCCGGGGCGAGTCATTGAAGGAGAAGATGCATTTTGTACAAAGCATGGATTGGGGAGGTAGTACCAACTTCCAACGGGTGTTCGATCAGGTACTCGACACAGCAGTACAAGCTAAAATTAAGCCAGAAGGGATGGTCAAAAAGGTGTTTGTTTTCTCTGACATGGAGTTTAACGTGGCTAGAGGATGGCGAAACCCTTGGGAAACAGATTATGAGGTAATATGTCAGAAGTTTGCGACAAGAGGGTACAGAGATGTGGTACCAGAGATTGTGTTTTGGAATTTGAGAGACTCGAGGTCAACGCCGGTAAAGGCCAATCAGAAGGGAGTGGCACTTGTAAGCGGATTTTCGAAGAATTTGCTAAAACTTTTTTTGGATGGGAAATCTGCGCCAACTCCTGAAGAGGTTATGATGGAGGCGATTTCAGGTGACGAGTATCAGAAGCTGGTTGTCTTTGATTAGGGAATTAGTTAGCTAACAGATTAATTAGGTTCCTTTTGGGTTTTTTAATTTTTTTGGTTGTTGTCATTCTTTACTTGGCTATAGTAAACGCAAGTCAATTTATAATTTCTTTTTTTTTCTAACATAACTGGGAATTCATGCTTTTAATTCTATGTTATGATTAAATTTAGTTAAAGGTATCTAAACTTTTTAAATTAGTACATACCTTCTTAAGTGTTTACTAAGAATACTGAGCTGTTTTTCTGAGAACATGGTCTCTTAAGAAATTTTGCAATTTACAATGAGAACTCCAACAAACAGCTTCATAGTTTTAGTTTGGAAAATTTTCTGGTGTGCCCATCCAAACTTTCAAAATAACCAATTTCTCCATAAATACACCATGATATCCCCATATAAATTCAACTTTCTTCCTTCTATCTCCTTTCATTTATTTTATCTTTTATTTAATTATTTTAAAAATTGTATTGACCAATATACTCTTTTATTAAAATGGAGATATCCATTACCTTTCTTTCTTCAAACTCGTCGAATCTGATCCTGATGATAAATCTCAAACGAGACCAGATAGGACGAGTTTGAAGAAAGAAAGTTAATGGACATCTCCATTTTAGTAAATGGGTATATTGGTCAATATAATTTTTAAAATAATTAAATAAAAGATAAAATAAATGAAAGGGAATAGAAGAAAGAAAGTTAATTTTATATGGGGATATTGAAAATTATGATATATTAATGGGAAAATTGACTATTTTGAAAGTTTGAATGGGCACACCAGAAATTTTCCCTTTTAGATTCTAATCCCTTGAAAGTGTTCATCTGGTCGAAAATTATTCTGAAACTGAGAATATTTCATTTGTAACATTCTATTGGAATTTAATTGGTCTTGATTGAATCCATACATGTTTGGCACAATTCTCTGCCATGAGATCTGTTCAAAACGTGTTTGGAATAAAACCTATTTTCAATTTTTCATATATGTTGTTGCTAGCATGTAATGCATAGTTTGTCAACACAAAGTACAAAATCATTGGAAACACTAATAACTTGATTTGAATTTATTCTTCTTCAAGAAAAAAAAAATATTTCATTAATTATATATGCACAATAGACTATGGGAGAAAATTTTCCATCACAAAATTAAAGAATGCACGTATTTTTCTAGTCTATCCATTCCAATATCCAATTATGATATCATTATTTGCAATATTTGTCCCAATAAAAAAACTAAAATTGTACATGTCATCTCCATCTATTCAATAGGGTTTATATATATCAAGTTTTATATATATTGCAGTGGACAGTGGATATCAATAGTTGTAAATAATTTTTATATTGTGATGGATTCAAGCATGCATCCACGTATTGTATTTTTATTTTTAATACAAAACATGAATACACGACGTACAAACCAGTGAATGGCAACAGATGAACCATGAATATATATATATATAGGACAGTGCTACGGTGCTATGCATATATAAGGGCCCCTCCGTGCTACGGCTCACTTTTTGAGTTTTCAAAATCCTAACGGTCGATCCAAACCGTTCAACATGATCTCCATATGAATATGTACTTGCAAACCAAATTTTACATTTTTTAGAATTTTTTTACTATTTATTAAGCCACTTTGAAAATCGCTGATCCAATGGTCCAGCAGATTTTACTATTGTGTACAAATTAGTGTTTTTTCAAAGTGGCTTAATAAATAGTAAAAAAATTCTAAAAAATGTAAAATTTGGTTTGCAAGTACATATTCATATGGAGATCATGTTGAACGGTTCGGATCGACCGTTAGGATTTTGAAAACTCAAAAAGTGAGCCGTAGCACGGAGGGCCCTTATATATGCATAGCATGGTAGCCAATTCCTATATATATATATATATATATAGAGGTTGGCTATTCTACTTCCATAAGCATATGTCCACATATGCTTATAACTCATTTTTGCGTTTTCAATGTTCAAATGGTCGATCCGAACCGTTCATCTTGTTCTCCATATTAATATGTGCTTGGAGACCAAATTTTACATTTTTCTGAATTTTTTTACTATTTATTAAGCCACTTTGAAAATTGCTGATCCGGGTGAACAGTAAAAACAGTGCAACAAAATTCTGGACCATATGATTAGCAATTTTCAAAGTGGCTTAATAAATAGTAAAAAAATTCAGAAAAATGTAAAATTTGGTCTCCAAGCACATATTAATATGGAGAACAAGATGAACGGTTCGGATCGACCATTTGAACATTGGAAACGAGAGTTATAAGCATATGTGGGCATATGCTTATGGAAGTAGAATAGCCAACCTCTATATATATATATATATATATATCTATATCTATGTGTGTGTGTGTGTTTGTTTCCCAAAGATGTAAAGAATACTTATTGTATATTTTTCCTTCAAGCAAATAGTTTCATTGTTTGACAGATTCTTAAGGTGGTCGGGTTTAGCAATTTTCTTGTTCTCTTTTTATTTGAACAAGAAACCCAAAATTCGAATTGCTTGTGATGTAATTGTGGGATGGGCCAGTGAGATGTGGTGATTTGTAAAGACACTATACGGATAAATCGTTGCCAAGTATATGGTACTTGATGCTCAAGTCATGGATCTAATTACAGTAACTAACCAGCCACCATTATCGGGTCTGAAAGCTTTCGGATACTACCTGTTATACCCACTAGTGCTAAGTCAACCCGATTAACAAGCTTGACGCCCAAGTAGTACGAATTATTAAAGCACCATGCGTCTCATCTTCTTCTCCCCCACAGATCTCCTCTTAAACACACTAAACCAAACCCAAGAAACAAGAAATCGCAATTTCGCAAGCACATTTTACCAATGAGTCTCCAAAACAAAACCCTCTTGGGCCCACCTGGCATCTACGATCCATCTTTCATCTCCTCCTCGTTATCTGCCAACTGCACTCTAACTGATGCTGTCCGATATTGTAACATCAAGCAAGAAGATGTAATTCACACCGAACCTGTTAAGGGCCATACCTCCTTCAAATGCCCCACCTATCTCTCAACCGGAAACCCATGCCTCGACTTTTTCTTCCATGTGGTGCCAGATACCCCGGCCAACATGGTTGTGGCCCGGCTTGCAGCTGCATGGGCTCAAGATCCGTTAACAGCACTCAAGCTTGTGTGCAACCTTCGTGGGATCCGTGGGACCGGCAAGTCGGACCGTGAAGGGTTCTATGCCTCAGCTATATGGCTCCATGAAAACCACCCTAAAACCCTAGCCCTCAACCTCCCTTCCTTTGCTGAATTCGGGTATCTGAAGGATTTGTTAGAGATCCTCTATCGGATCCTTAACGGACCCGATTGCTGGCTAAAGTCAGGCCCGCAATGCCGGTCCACAGATTCAGAAGAGGATCAAGATACTCGCCGAAAGAGAAAGAGAGCAGAGGATGCATGTCGTGCCCTTAGCCGGTACAATGCTGATGACCAGTACCAGTTCCTTCATGACCGCATTGCTGAGTTCTTCGCCGAGCTATTAGCTGCCGATATGGAGCACTTGGAATCTGGCAAGGTGAAACGGCTTGGACTGGCAGCCAAGTGGTGCCCATCTTTGGATTCCTCATTTGACCGTGCAACACTTCTCTGTGAGTCAATTGCTCGCAAAATGTTTCCCCGTCATTCAGATCCTGTGTATGCAGCCCTCTCTGATAAGCACTATGCTTACCGGGTACGGGCCCGTCTACGCAAAGAGGTTCTTGTCCCTCTGAGGAAAGCATTGAATTTACCAGAAGTGAACATGACTTTTGGTAGATGGGAATCCATTGACTATTCCCGTGTCAGCTCCTTGGCCATGAAGCGGTACAAAGACGTGTTCTTGAATTATGATGTGGTGAGAGCAAGCGAGTTTTTAGACAATGTTGGTGCCGGTGGAGTTAAAATATCAGTTGGGGCGTTACTTCCACATGAGATTTTGCAAAATGCATACAAAGGTGAGGAGGACGAGCTGGCAGACGTGCAGTGGAAAGCACTGGTCGATGACCTGGCAAAACAGGGGAAGTTCAAGAGTTGCATTGCCATATGTACCAACAGGACCATTCTCGGCAAGGCAGCCGAGGTCTCAGCTGCACTTGGCCTTTTAATATCTGAGCTTAGTGAAAAGCCCTGGAAGGGGCGGGTTATCACTTTTGGCCTAAAGCAAAAATGGTACAAGATCGATGGGTCTTCAGTTAAAGATAAGATCCAATTCGCAAGGGACTTTGGTCTAGAGGGTTGCGATGTGCCAGGTCCCAATATAGTGGCAGTTTTTGATGAAATCCTTCGAGTGGCAACCGAGGGTAAGCTACCAGCTGAAAAGATGGTTAAAAGGGTGTTCATTTTCTCCGACATGCAGTTCAAGAGAGATCAGCCAGGCCCTGATGAGATAACAGATTATGAGATGATTTGTCAGAAGTTTGAGGAGAGCGGGTACGGGTCGGTCATGCCTGAGATTGTATTTTGGAATCTCAGTAGTTCCAACTCGACACCAGTTTTGGGAAAGCAAAAAGGAGTTGCACTATTAAGTGGCTACTCAAAGAATTTGCTGAAGTTATTTCTGGAGATGGATGGGGAAATTATCCCTGAAATTATCATGGCTGCTGCTATCTCTGGAGATGAGTATCAGAACCTCAAGGTCTTTGATTAGAGTAGTGAATGTTTTGTTTCTGCATTTTTTTTTTATTTTTGGCAGAAATGGAGCTTCATTGTAAATATCTTTTCCAGAGGGATTAATAGAAATGGTTAGAAATTTTGTCTTCTCTTAAGTCTGTTTGTTCTTAAATTATGTCTTTGATATTTTCAGTTGACCACAGTTCTGGATAAAAGTTAGATTTCTACTTGTTTAAAATACAGAAAGAAAAGACCTTAAGATCCTTCTTTTCTTTTTGTGATACAATTCTCAACAAAAAAAGTCAAAAAACTGTTTCCCAAGCAGTAAAAATGTGAGGGGGGGATGGGTAAACAAAGCAGCTTCTACATACAGCATTATTTACTGCAGCAAAAGTATTAATTTACAGAATATTACATTGTAGACCATAGTTAAATAGTTAAATAACTCCTGCACGCAAGTTATTTCCCGGAAAAAATAATTTTGAGGAACGTAATGTAACAAAAACAATTTAATAATACCTCTGAGCAGTACAAATTTTCTTATCTTGTTTCAATTTTGAAGGAGTCAACAACTTCATGCAACCTATCTTTCATCTTTTCCCATCTTCTCTCGTTTGCTCCTGTTGTCAATGTATAAAATTTGCCTACAACATACAAGAAGAGCACAATCACTCATATTAAATAATCTCTGTAGTCTCCTGAAGGACAAAAATTGCACTTAATTTTTATAAAGAGAAATTTTTTTAACTGTATTTGGTGAATATGTGCAGTGCGTTCATTCTATGTTAAGTGAACATATTATATGTTATGAAAATATTCTAAATTATACCAACATGCAACCAACTTTCATAAAATAATAGTCAATTATGCAACTTTTAACCAAAATATTAACAAATATGCGGCACCACTAGAACCTCAATATTCCTTGCCAGAAATCATTCCCAAAGGAAAGTTCATAAAATTTACGAGGACAGAAAATTGAACAGCAAGGATTAATTGGGAGTATTTACCATTTGCAACTGCAACAGTACCAAGTGCATGTCTGGTAAAATTAGGTGCCTGAGCTGTAAACTCAAAAGTGTAATAAGCCTTGCCATCAACATCATGCTACAGTCAAATTACAACGCATTAATTGGTCAAGAAAATTTTGTCATGCCTGCTTCAAGGCCATTATTAATGATCTCTACAAAAAGAAGAAAAAAGGAAACCATGAAAGAAATAACAAGATATGTATTTATTTTAGTAAATCCTTGATTATATCAGGAAGTACAAGCTCATGCATCAGTAATGGAGTTATGAGACATTGTTCCGAGAAAACTAAGCTATTATCAATGACCTAGAGAAGATGCTATAAAGGATATGACAAAAAGAACAGAACAGTACCTCTGATGCCTCAATCAATTTTGTTTTTTGGGTTGGAGGAGCCAAAACCTTTTTGACAAGAGTCCCAGCAACCTGGAGTTCATATAGGAAAAAAAACGAATCATAACAAAATTTGCTGCATAACCTTACAGAAATTCCATACTAAAAAAAAGGAACAAAAAAGCCCTAGATGCAATTGTCCACTTTCCACATATTTCCTCTCCATCAACAAGTAAAACATGGACTAGTTTGGCCATTTCCATATTTCAGGTAAATTTTTTTTGTCAGGACTCGGGACCATCTTAAATAAGTCCAAAATCTGCAAAAAATATTATTCTCTGAAGCATCATTGATTTCCCATTTTGGTCAAGAAGTTGTAAAATCAATTTCGGTGGTCTATGAGCACAGCATTCTGATTTTATCCAATATTATTCCCACTATTAGTATTTTCTAAGAGAATTATAGGAAACATTGGTATAGAGTAATTCATATTTTTAATCAGAGTCCAATTTTTGAATTTTGACTGAATAAGATTCTAGATACTGAAATTGATAATTTGAAGCTTTAAAGCTCCAAACACGATCCATGAACTGTTTGAATCATTTGGCAATACGTTCAAAGAAATGAATACAGGCCTGGTGAAAAATAAAAAATTAAGAACTAACCTCTTGAGGGGAGCCAAGCTCTCTAATGTCCTGCTTCACAGTTGGTATCAAGTTTACACTAACACTTTCCAAAGGTTCAATCACATCTTTGAACACCTTGTCTTGGCCTTGAACTGTAACTTCCTGTTTTATTTTCAGTAATCACAAAGGGAATTCTGGTCATTTTCACTTCTTCCACAGATATTTTCAGTGATTTTTTCATGTTATTAAGTTATTATCATGTTGAATTCTTTTAAAAGGAAAATTCCAATTCAGAGGGATGGGGATAGATACAAAGTTCCATAAGTTTTGGCTATTTTGATTTATTTAACTTATTCTCTTCTTCTTTTTTCTTTTTTGTTAATTTTATTAATTTTGAAAATTTGAAATATCCTTACTTGCCAGCCAAAAGGGTACAGAAAGGAGTAGCCATCTTTATTGTCGGTCACAAGTTGAAATCCTTTCTTCGCCTCTGCCGCAACTATACCATATCAGGGTTGCTTTCAGAAATTTATCATAATTATAGGAACTTGAATGAAAATTAGAAGAGGAAGTAATAAGAGTTTAAGCGGCACTCACAAGATAGTGGATTATGTTGCAGTATAAGAAAATTGGCAGTAATTGTGCCTAATGTCAATATCTGACGCCTACTGAGTTCCTCTACATATCATGAAAAGTTAATGAGGTATATCCTGATGATTAAGTAATAGGGACAATTGTAACATTCAAGATGATATTTCAGCCAGAATGTACCAGCATTTGACCCAATGATTAAGTAATGGCAACGATGGTAAATGAAATCGGTAAAGCTTACTGCTCGAGCTTAATTTGTGTCAAATCCTCAAACATAGAAGCATAATTTGGTCATTTCATGAGAGGTAAGATATAGTACAGATAATAAGCACAATTAAAATGTTGCATTACAGTTTGTCCACTAAACTGTTTGTGAAAATGTCTGCCAGAACAGAGGATAGGCTGTTTAGTGACTAGTGAGCCATATTAATCAGGTACATAATTTCAATTCAAAACTAAGAAATTCTCAGATTACCTTGGGTCTCTGCTTTGATTGAAATTGCTCTGATTTGCAAGGGAAACTTTCTCTTGTGGGAGTGTACATTGAAGACCAGCTTAAGTTATTTCCAAAAGAAAATGAATTTAAGATAACACTAGCCATAGAACTAATGAAATAAGCAAACACTAAAACTTAATACTTACTAGAAAAATTCCTGAATAACAACAGACCTGGTGGTAGGAAGTAGAAGCAGCAGCTGAGCGATTCAACAGTAACGCACCATGAACTGGAGAAGAGTTCGCTAAACAAGCCATGCTTCTACACTCAGAGTTTAACCTCTCTTTTTAGGTTCTCTTTTCTTTTCAGAATTATTATTTTGTATTTTTGATGGTTAAGAATTGTAGAGGAGATTACGTGGGTGGGCAGCAAAATGACCTTATCTGATCTGATTATCTGACTCCGTGTCTTCCTGGCTGGTTTGTGGGAGACAAACTGGGCTTGGGCCTTTGTTTTTCAAGATCCGACCCAGTAATTTAAACTTGGGCCTCCAAAAGGCTTTCTCACGGTCCACGGACGTGGAAAAGCAGACAAAATTATCGTAAAACTAATGAACGCCTCAGGGCCATTTTTTTAACCTGACATGAATCTTAAAAAGAAACTCCTACATCTTCAGTAGGCACCATTGAGTAGATCTAAATCGTACTAATACTTAAGAGGATATTGTACTGAAATTCGTTTAAATTTGATTTGATGTTATGTAATATTTGTGGGATTTGTACTGAAATTCGTTTAAATAAATTTATATCCGCACAGATCTAAATATCTCGTAAGATTTTAATACTGATATAACAATTCAAACAAATTGAACAAGGCGCGCCGTGCCTTACACATGTCAAGGCGAGTTGTGTTTAAACATGTTGCTTCCTGAAATTTAGTACACAGCATGATATAACATATTGTGTTGACTACAAAATTGGGACAATATCCGCGAGGGTATACTGATAGAAAGGTGTTTTTTCTATTAGCGACGGGAGTATCTGCGAGGGTATACCGACAGTATCCCTCGCGGATGCTGTCCCATTCTTGTAGTATTGTGTTTAAACGTATCCTTAATTTTGTATACTAGTACGTGTGTCCTACAATTCACTAGTGAAGACTGTAGTGACAACTTAATGATTCGAGAAAGATTCGACGAAGTCAAAAGTTCGTGATTCGGAAATAATTCGAAATTATATATTGAGTCCGAACCAGAGATCTTAGTCCCACAAAAGAGCAAAATATATATATATACACTAAAGTTTTTTTTCTCCATGGAATAGTTCAGGTATAATTTGTAAAATTTGCAAATAATTCGGATATACCGTATAATACGCAGATTGATTCGTCAACTGTTCAAATCCAAATAATTCGTGAATCTTATTATTGCAGTGAGGACTATGTTAGAGTTAGAACAAGGTTAGATAGTTAAGAGGGAACCACATGAGCGGTAGGGTTGGCACATGTAATCCTCTACCCTACAAAATTTTTGAAAATATATACTCATGTTACCATTTTTTTTCAGAAAATATGTTTATTATCAAAATAATTATAAAATTATGTCTCATAATGTTATTCATTGCATTAATATTATAACAGTTATAATTACTGACAAGTATAACTATAAATAATGAAATATATTAAAATCTGAAATGATTATGGTGCCAATAAGTCCAGACTGAAATAATTACATCGATAAAGATAATTTCAAGATTATTAAAGAAATAATTTATTAATTATTAGTATGCCAAAAAAGACTATTCATAAATAAAAATAATCAATTGCCTTATGCATAAAATTTTCCTTTCTTTTTTGAGAAAATAATACGAGATTCACCTTTTTCTCACAAACTATTTTATAAATGAATAAAAAGTCCAATCGTTCATCCGAGCACCGTAGTGTTGTTGTACATTGTCAGAGGCGGAATTTCTAAATTTTGATAGAGGGGACTGAAATTTAAAATTCATAATGTGGTTGATGAAATTTGAACTCCAAATTATTTCAACCACAGAATAAAATTTTAACCACTGAACTACAAGTAAACATTTGATACTTTACTAGTATCGTACCCGTGTGTTGCAACGGGATATTATAAGATTGAACAGAGAGACAAATAATAAATAACAGTAAAAGAAACAATAACAAATGACTGTTTTAATTCAACAACCTTTTGTGCATGTCAGTGCATACACAATTTTTTTTTTCAGAATTATTTACAACACAAATGAAAAATATATACTAAATTTGAAGTTGAATAGAAACTAATAATTATTTTATTTCTTCATTCAATACAGATGGTAAAAAAAATATTCTTATTTATTCAATTAATAATGTCATAGGAAGGTGATTTTTTCTTACTATTTCCATGTCATAGGAAGGTGATTTTTCTTACTTCAATGAAAATTCCTTAATCGTGAAATGAGACAGGTAATATTTTTGATATCGGATCAATATAAATAAAAATTCCTTAATCATGATACCCGATCAATTATATTCCTTAATCGTGAAATTATGATATCAGAGAATCAAAAGAGAACCAAAAAAAGGAGATATCTCCATTTAAGGAAAAAAATATCGATTTCCATTATGCTCAATTGAAGAAGGAGAATAAGGAATCATATTTCTATTGTCTGCATAATTGGATGTAGGGGAAATAAGAAAATATATTTTCCGTAGATAAATATCATTAAAAACTGAATCGCCTCAAATTTAATTGTAACATATAGTGTGGCGAGTCTTCTTTTAACTAAATTTAAACTTCTACACATAAAAGAGATGCATTTAATAAAAAAATGACAGATTATGTGATTGGAGGGCTGATATTAAATACAAAATTTCATCTTTCAATCGTAGCCGTTGGCGGATCAGGACATCAACGTGCTTAATATAAGAATGGAGATGAGAGAGTAGACTATATACAATGTTCTAAAAAAATAAAATTCAATTAAATTTCAATATATATAATTAAAATTTTAAAATTATGACAATAAACCTAAATTCGCTTCTAAAACAGCCCCAATAAATTTGAATATCATTTAGGATTTAAGAAATATACGCAAACAAAAATGCAGACTTTAACAGAAGAAGTTTTTACCTTGTTTTGTGAAATTAAAAGAAATTAACTCCGTAAGACTTTTCAAGTGAAAAATCTTTCTGTGAATAAAACCATTCGGAATTAATGCCTCAAAAGTATTGTCAAAAGGAATAAGGAAAGAAAATAGGAGCGCCGTAAGCTGATTAAAGAATAACTAATTAATGCGTAATTATTAGCAATGTCAAAATTCAACGGACCAAATAAACTCTCCCATTAAGCCATCTCTCCAATATCACCCACACACACACACCATAAAAATACACGGGAGCGGACCCGCGGGTCAGCTGCCCCCCGGATTTTGAGTTTTAGTGGAGATTTATCGGTTCCGATCGATTTTGCCCTTCCTGAAAATTTTTTTGCCCCCTCTAAACGTTTGATTTGTAATTCGGGCTAAATTTAGAGTTAAAATTGAAATAAATTTGTTGGATTTTGATTGGTAATTAGAATTATAAGTCAGAGCATAAGAAATTACAAGTCAAAGTATTGAAAAGTATAGGTTAAAGTATTATTGTTATCAAGTATTCAATTGATTAATGGATTTAAATCCGATTAAGTATTTAAACCAAATTAGATATTTAAACCCGATTAGGTATTTAAACCGATTCGATATTTTTTTGCCTCCTAACGAAAATTCTAGATCCGCCCCTGAAAATACACACTCAACTATGGTACAATATATATTCAAATATTATAAAATTCACATTTGCATGCATGTCTTGGTGAAAACAACAGAGTTGAAAACTGACATGCATTTTGATAACTATATTACAATTATAATAAATATTCAAACTTATTTACAAATTCCTCAAAATGTACACTCCGTTATTGTAGAATGTTCTAGGATGTAAATTTGAGCCGTGACTAGTCATGTCATGCTTTGGAATCATGTGTCGTAATTAAGTTAAGTTCTTACGTGCCGTGTTGTGATCAAAATCACGAGAAATGGTGGCTTGTTAGTTATGTCGTGACCAAACGCAACGTAACTAGTCACGTGTAGTCATATTTGGTCATGTTTAGTTGTTTCTTTTAATTTTAAGTTAGTTTAAGTAAGAAAAAATTATAAGTAATTGTAAAATAAGAAAATAATGTTGTAAAAAAAATTATACAAGAAAAAAATGTTGTTCAGAATTTAAATTGTTGTTTGAAATAAATATTGCACATCTAAAAAAAGTAAAATACTTAACTATTTTTTTTTTTTTGGAAAGTTGGCTAAAAATAATTGAAATAATTGATGATACGGTAAGTAACATTGAAAATTAATATAACAACATAAATATAATACACTATAAATAGGAGTGCAAACATATCGGATATTAGTAAAATCATATCCCGGATATTAGTAAAATCATATCCGTATCTGCTTTTATTTTTCGGATATGGATCGGATATCTATTTTCAATACTATTATTTAATAAAAAATATAAATATTATTAAAAAATACCAAAGTAATGATAGTTATATAATTATAATGGTGAATAACATGAAATTTTTCATAATATATATTAAACTATATGGTATATATCCACTATTCAGATACGGATAATTAAAATTTTAAATTATATTTGTATTCGTATCTGTATGGATATTCGGATATCGGATATCCGTATCTAATTTTCAAAAAAAAAAAAAAAAAGCTCAACTTAATAGATACATAATTGGATCTAAGAAATCATATTCATTGATGCATCGCAGCACCGTCCTTGAAACGTTGAGATTTAGAGCATCTATATCTCAGCAACTCAAATGAGTTTCTAAATAACTGTTTACTTTTTAGAAATTAAGGTCTCTAAAATTTCTAACTCTCACATCTCTGAAATTAATTTTAGAGTTTCTATTAAACCACGTCAGCAATAAATTAAAAAGGAGAAATAATTTTAGCCAATCATTTGGTCAGCGTTGAGTTTATTAACAGTTTCTTATTCTTGTATAGTTTCTAAATAAGAAACTCTCTCACATCCCTGAAATTGAATTAGAAACTACTACATCATATTAGAAACTCTCATAGTACTAGATATGTAGATGCTCTATACGTACACTTCATAATTTTTTTTTTGAATTATTTATAGTACATATATGAACACACATGGATATCAATTGTGTTAGATACGGCATTGATACTTGTACGTTACGAATTTAAAATAGGGAAAATTTCCAGTATGCCCATGAAAACTTTCAAAATAGCTAATATTCTCATATTTTTTTTGAAGAATAGTGGATATTTCTACCGATTTCATTAAAAATCATATGAACCTGATTGGTACCTAAATTAGATACCATAATCAAGACATAAGAGTCACTTACATCACAAAATTACAATAGTTTGAGAGAACTAGCTAAAACATCACTAAGAACAAACTAAACAGCACCTAAATAATAGAATCTGATGGATTACAATAGCCAATAGACTAAACAACCAAAAAAATAGAACATAACTGCACCAAAAGATTAAACTAATTCCTCCCAGTTAATTTCATCCCCATCATTTGACTCGGCGCCAGACATTTGATTTTGGAGGCTGCCAGCTCCAAAATTCCGAGTAGAGATGTCCTCAGAACTCTCCCTGTTTAGTGAGAGCAAGAGATCCACTACCTGAGATGTGTCTGGGCTGCTTGTTGTTTCCTCCAGAATAAGATCTGGGAGGTCCTTAACATCAAAAGAAAGCATTAGGTTTAATTTAAGTAAAGAATTTTCTAATTTGGACTTACACCAAAAAGTAGCTAAAGAAATAATCTTAGCATCAATTGCTTTAATAGAGAGAGGATGAATATCATTAAAGCAAACCCTATTTCTCTCTAACCAAATGATCCAAATGACTGCTGCTCTTAATAATTCAACTAATAATCTTTATTTTAAAGGAATGGCTACATCAAGCAACCATAAATCCTCTAAAGAAACACAATCAAAGGAAAAATTATTGTAAGTAGCAATCCAATTCCAAATTAATCTAATATAAGAACAATGTATAAACAAGTGTTCTGTACTTTCAACTTGATCACAGAATACACAGGTAGTATCACTTGGCCATTCCTTTGCTGCTAGGTTAACCTTGGTAAGAATTTTATCTCTTCTTATTAACTATAAAAAGATTTTGATCTTTAAAGGTATATGTGATTTTCAAATAGTGGTATACTCTAAGTTAGGCATTCCTCCGTATTCTAACCATTTATAGAAGGAATGAACAGTGAAATGATCATCATTAGACCATCTCCAAATCAATCTGTCTTCCACTTGAGCTGATAGTGTAAAATGTTGGAATTGATGTTGTAAAGCCAACCATTCTACAAGGTATATACCTGTTAATTGTCTTTGGAAAGACAAATGCATAGGAGAGGTGGCAAATACCTCAGCTACAGAAATGAATCTATGTGTAACAATAGAGAATAAATTAGGATACTGAAATTGTAAAGCATGCTCAGTACACCATTTATCTAACCAAAAAGATGTTAATTTACCATTACATATTTCTTTATTAAGACCTAAATTAATAACTACATGATCTTTAAGAATGGATTTTCAAAAAGTGGAATAAACAGTGAGAGCAGCCAATATCCCATGAAAACAACAAAATAGCTAATATCCCATCAAAACTTAACTTTCTTATTTCTATCCCCTTTTATCTATTTTACCTTTCATTTATTTATTTTAAAATTTAAAAAGACAAATATACCCTTTCATCAATCACCGTTAAAGCTCAAATCTCATCAAGTTCCGTGCACACATTGCCAATCTTGACGTTGGCTTGAATCAGAACCTAGGTTTCCTACTCTCTCATCCCAGTTGGCGATTTTCAGACCATGGCCAGCCTAGCTGTTGACGGGATTGGCATCGCCGTGATCTCAGGAGTCGAATGACCCTCTTGTCGGCTGTCGACCATCGTTGGAACGGCCAAGTCATCGATGACTTCATCAATTAGGTCGTTTTGAGGCTGGAAGCGGATCTTCATGGATTTAGTATTGTGTTCCACTAAACTTGCTTTATTCCTCACATAAGAAGCATCGTTTCTACATTTCAAAGAGATTGTTGGCTCGAATTTGAAATTAAAATCAACAAATCAGATACTGTCATGAATGACATGAGACCGGTTTTTCTCTTCTTTAGTGCTCTTTAACAAATTGTGTTGATTTGTTCGAAATTAGAGATTATTTGTTCTTAGTTTACATGTATTTGATGTTCTTAAGTCTAGATGAAACTAATTTGTGCATTAAATAGTAAGGAGATGTATTTTAATGGTAATTAGTTTAGATGTATTATTTTGTGTGGTGACAGTACCCTTTGACAGTATCCTTGAGACAAGAGGCCACCTATTTTAGCATTGCATTTATACTACACAACTCTGGATGAGACTCATGGCGCACCTAAACTTCGAGATACCGGGTACTGGTATTGAAACGGTACCACAGTTAGGGAGGGATCATGGTAGTACACTACAACCAAGATCAAAACCCGGGTGGGACATGGCATGGGCAGCCGGGATGTGGGCGATTTAGAGAGAAAGGAACGACAGAATTTTCGAAGATAAACGGATGCCGGTACACTTACTGGTACGGGAAACAACCATGGAGATAAAGCGCTGATATACGTTGTGCTAAACGGCGCCACGCATGAAGAAAATTTGCTTACAGTCCAGGATGAGTGCATCTGTTTTCAAACAGTGGAGTGTAAATAGGAGCCGAGAAATATTGACATGAAGACGGTTTTCTGTTTAAATTTATAATTTGTGACTGTAGCCTAAACAAGTTTTAAATATTTTTTCTATTAATGAAATTGTAAGATGACATTAATTTTCTATTAAACGAGTTGTATATATTGTCATTAATTTAGATGTATTTGCTGGCACCAATTTTCTTTTTGTTTTTTCTTTCATTTATTCATTTATTTTTATTTGCTGATTTTCCCTAACTATATTTGTATGCTTGTTTGATGCAATACAAAGGTTGTTCGTTATGTAAAGAGGATATATGTGTATCTAAGATGTGTGAACTTTTATTACCATTAAAATTCGATTTTTATCAATTGCTGATACGCCCTATCTCAGGAGATGAGGCCGTATGGGGGTTTTGAGCTAACTGGATTCGTCCTGCCAAGGGATGGCAGGCCGAGATGTGGGTCGAGTTAGGAACTCGGGGTGGATTGTGAGAGATTCGGACTCTGACCTGTATGATCTCTCTCTTAGTTCAAAATTGCGTCCCCCGTTTCATGGGGATCACTGCCTTATATAGTCTAGCCATAACTGCCACCTCGGGCGTTTATGGGAGAACGTGGGCAGTTATGTCGTCCGTTATCAAGACGTGGGCATTAAACCAGCCGTTTCTGGGACGTGGGCATTAAGCTAGCCGTTTCCCGGCTATCCCGTATGTCGGTCGGCATGGGCCTATATTGAGGCTCTGGTTTGGGGCCGGCATATTGGGCCCCGGCTTAATGAGCTTTTGGGCTTTTTCATATGACGTCGGGTTGGCCTTGTAAAGGTCCGAATCCCAGTCTTTCATGGCCCAGTAAGTAAAAGGGCCTGTGGAACATGGCCCTATCATTAGCCCCCGAAGTCGGAAGGCATCAGCGAGATGCTTTCGACTTGAGGGTGGATAACTCGTAAAACATACTTTTATTAAATGTTATCTGTGTAAGTGATGTACTATCCGGGTTCAAACTATGTTGGTTAATTATTCCGGACAAGTATCCCAAAGTAAATGTGTTATCACAGTGAGTAACCTGAGACAACTAAGCGTACTTAGTGTCGAGGATTTTTATTACCGATGTTAGTGTATTAGCCATGCTGTAATAACTCGGATGTAGCACATGTCGGGTACACGTCTTGCGTCAAATCTAACAAGTAATGTGTTAATGTACTTGCCATTTTTTTGTTTTTTTTTGTTTTTTTTTGTTTTTTAAAGCGACATGGTTTCCGAGTTAGTCAAATATCAGTAAAAGAAGTGAATCGTAGAAATAATAAGTAATCATTGATATCGTAATAGCAGAACAAGCATAAAAATATATAAGAAAACATCGAAATCATACAACGCCTCGATCGAGTAAAATATCGAAATCATACAACGCCTAATTAGACTAAACATGACATGATTTAACGCAGTGCCAGGAAGTATGTTTCCACTTCTGCCATGTCACGCCTTCCAAGCACCACGGTGTTCATGCTCAGCAAAAAGACGGGTGTGATGTCGTTTCTCTAAGTTGAAAATCACACTTACACCATCTCATTGTCGGTATCCTCAAAGAGGTTATCCGATATGAGCTCGTCTTCGGTGGCGGTGTATAATGTTGGACCTCCGGTATTGCGTGATAAACATCCAGGACATTTCCAAAACCGACGACGGGGGTCCGACCGACCTTGGATGTCGTAATGGGTGAAGCAGCTCCACTCATTACATCCCCGACATTTCACCATTTCGTGCTTGGGTTCTTTGTTACGGCAGATGATGCACCTACGCAACTTGGGCACGAGATCGAATTTATAAATGTCGTTCTCGTCTTCCTTGGTGAACGAGGGTGCGTTAGCAAGGGTGAGGTCAATAAGGTCGCCGATTTGGAAGTCCTCATTCTCGAGCATCCAATCCAAATCTTTCTCGGGAAAATGTTGGAGGAGGGTCCATCTCTCGGGACGAGATAGGGCCCGTATTGTGTCCCGAGAATGTCGAGGATTAGGGGGAGGTATGTTGTGGCCGTGCCTTGATGGTTGGACATCGCGGCTATGGCCATGATCAAGGGGTGTTTTGTTCTTGGAAACAACTCTCTTGAAAGGCATCTCGGAAGTTTTAAGGAATGGTAAAAGGTGCAGAGTAAAAAATGTGCCTTTTACCGTATGGTGAGTCTGGTATTTATAGTCGTTTAGAGAAAATATTGCCATTAATGATGTGGGCCATATTGCCTAAATAGGTAGCCGCCAGCTACTAGCCATAAATGTCATTGGGCGTTGTGTTAGTTGTACGACATGACAAGCTTTCGGCGTTTTTTTCGAGATAGTTAAGCTGACTCATGTTTAGACGGTATTTAAGCAGGAATGAAATGCTTATGCGAGAAACATATATATTAATCAAAACAACACGAGATAAAGATCTCGGCTGAATGTCACGATATAAACATATGAGTAAAATTGAAAAGTTAACACTTAACAAAAGGCGGGCTATTCCCGCGATATTCTATATATGACTACGGCTATTCAAGGCGGGAGCGCTTGACCCGGCGTTCTTGATCCCGGCATCTCCTGCAGGTGAAGGATGTGAAACGGGGATCACCATGGTTCCGAGGTGATCTGCGGGCCAGACATCCGGGATGGAAAGCTTCTTCGCATCCGTCACAATGGAACATGTGCCGATAGTTCCCTCGGGTTCTGCAAACAGCACACTTATCCCAGGCTAACGGGTCGTCTTCTCCTTCTTCCAAGTTAATTGGGGGTTGTTCGATGTTGACCTCGGGGTTCTGATGTTGGGGAGATGTGTGTGGTGATGGAATGTCTTCTTTCTCCTCCTTAATATTGTCCTTCATATTTTTGTTAGTTAAATTGTGGGGTGAATCAAAACCAATCAAGGAAAGCCCAAGTCTCCCAAAAGGCTTCTCGAGTTCCTAACCAAAGCAAGATCATGCAAATTTTTCGTTTTCGCATTTAGGAACTTAATTTGCATTTAGGATAAACCAGCCCGATACCTAAGTTGGGATTTTTCTGCTTGAGGACAAGCAAGATTTCAGCTTGGGGGGATTTGATATCTCGTTATTTTATCTACATTCCGACCGAACTGTGCATTAAAACCTGTGTCTAAAACCCATAAAAATGCGTGTATTACATTGAATACCTATAGGATATGGTACTGCTCTCTCTCTTTCATTGTTGCAGGAAACGGGCGAAAAAGATGAAGGATCTGGAATCTGAAGGATGATACACGGTCCGTGCACCTTTGCATGCGGACCGTACACATCTCGCCCAACCATTGACTGAAGACACGAATCTCTAATTCATCGGAACACAGGCACACGGTCCGTATATTTTTGTGTGCGGACCGTACACAGCAAATATGGAAACAGAACCCAGAGTTGGAAACAGAGCCAGCTGGGGAAGTCGCGAATGGAAGGCTTTAAAAGGGGATCTCTCTCTCCGAAAAAGGGCATTCTGGATCTGAAGAGCAAGACCTAGGGCAGAGAAGTGACGGCTGGACTTGGAGAAGAGGAAAGCGGAGGAAATCGAGAGATTTGCGACGTCTCTTCTTGAATCTTCGAGTTTTGTCATGAACTTCTCATTTATTTCTTGTTTTATTTTCTGTTTCTCTATGCTTGAGTAGATCTCTTTGTTTCTAGGGTTAAGATGTAGTTGAATGCTTTGTTTTACTTGCTAGTTATTGGAATTTGTATTGAATCTTGTGCTTGTTTGTTGAGTAGTATTTTATTGCTTAGATGAACTTGTTTGAATTGATTAGTTTATCGTTAGATGTATGGCCACATCTAAATGGTATCCCAAGGCTTTGATATTCTTCCGACCAATCTAAGTATTTGAGATAGGTTTGTGAACCGAAAGGTGAAACCAAATGGTAGCCGAAAGGTGAAGTTTTCCTCGTATCGAGAGATCGAGGTTATCTTTAGTAAACCAACGAACAACTTAGGATAATTGAACCAATAAACGAAAGTTGAAGTTTAAGAACCCTAAGAAGGTATAAATTGTGTTTCGTACCAAGCAATTAAGCCAATAAACGAGAGTTGAGGAGTATTGACTTAGGTACGACCAAAATAACTTTGCACAGGAATTCGATTCAGAAACCAATAACTTGCTGTATCAACTCGAGGGCTACACGGACCGTGTATGAAAGTACACGGCCCGTGCACATTACATACGGCCCGTGCATGAGAGTGCACGGACCGGGCACTTGAGACAAGGCTGAGACGAAGTCGAAAACCCTAGGAACCCCTTTTTATTCATTCAAAACCTTTCAACAATTTACTTTGCTATTTTAAGTACTGTCATTGAACTTAGGACTTTAAACAAAACCAAAACCAACCTTTTGCAGACTTCTAGAGTTTTTATATAATCTAAGTAGAATCCGATTTATTTCAACCGTCCCTGTGTTCGATACCCGATAATATACTACGAGCTAGGATTGTATACTTGCGATCTGAACCAAGAGTGTATTTAAGGTTAAAAGGTACAGCCTGCTGTACCGAAACTTTGTACTATACATTTTTGGTGTAACAAGTTTTTGGCGCCGTTGCCGGGGACGGCATTGAAAATCTTTGGATTTTTGCTTATTTTTGCTAAATTCTAGATTTTAACTTGAATCTTTCTCTTTTTCTTTTTCTCTTACCACAGGAGCAAGCTGGAACCTCCATACAACCTGAGGAGCAAAGGGCAACCTTCCAACACGGAAGTACCTCCCGATCCGACTCAGAACCAGAACCAGAACACAGCTACTTCTGCACAACCTCCTCCGCACACGGTCCGTGCACTTTCTACACGGTCCGTGCACTCAGCCGCTGGACAACCACTTTCTCACACGGACCGCACAGCAGACACACGGTCCGTACACTCGGATCCAGACAGAGCCATGAGTCAAAACGGGGATGAAAGAGAAGAAGGGCCGCATGGTGACCACAACTCTGACGATGATGCGGCTGACTTCATCCCGAGGACTCTGAAGGAGTTCAACGTGCCTAGATCTGGAGATGTGAGGGGTGCAATCCGACTACCGAGAATCGTGGGACAACAACCGAACTTCAATCCGGGAGTTATCAACATTATTCAACAGAACACCTTTCATGGCATGGATCACGAGGATCCACATGCCCATCTCCAAACTTTCCTTGAATGTTGCACCACGATTAAGACCAATGGGGCAACATCTGATTACATTAGACTTGCATTGTTTCCTTTCACACTTAGGGACAAAGCAAAGAAATGGTTGGGGTCATTACCTAGGGATTCCATTAACACCTGGAAAGAACTGTCCAATATGTTTTTGACCAGATTTTTTCCCCATAAACGAACTGCTAAGGTAAGAACCCAACTAACCAGCTTTAGGCAAAGGTCTGATGAACCCCTAAACGAGGCCTGGGAAAGGTTTAGGGAGGTACAATATTCTTGTCCACATCATGGTTTACCAGACTGGTTGTTAATCCAAACTTTTTATGATGGTTTAACAGAAAGCACTCGCACATCTGTTGATGCTGTTGCAGGTGGAGCCTTGATGGAAAAAGAGCCTCAAGAAGCGATGAACTTGATCGATAACATGGCTCAAAACCAACAGTGGTCCGGCCGCGACAATTCCAGACCTGGAGGAGGCGGCCGATTTGAAGTCGATCAGATCACGGCTCTTACTGCCAAGATGGATGCAATGCAGAAGGCTTTCGACAAGATGAGTGTCAAGTCTGTTGGGAACCACCAATCACAACCGGAGTCTTGTGCTATGTGCGGGGAGGGGCATTCCTACGAACATTGCCCATTGGCACAGAGGGAAGATGAAGAGACCGAACAAGTCAACTCTCTCAACAGCGAGCCATCTTACTTCCCGAAACCTCCATTCAACCGAACTTACTCCAAGGATCCGGTTGAGCAACAAAATTGGAGATGGAAGCAGAACCCCTCTTACAACAACAATTCTTTCAACAATCCTCCCCCTTTCAACAATTCTTCGAGCAGTAACAACAACAACAACCGCAACTTCTACCATAATGCCAACTTCAACAACTCGAACAACCGCCCACCTCATTCCGTTCCACCCAAGCCGTATGTTGCTCCCGCTGTGAGCGACTTCATGCACGAGCAAGGGAAGATGAACCAAATGATGTTCGAGCAGATGCAAGCGATGAATGCTCAGTTGGCAGGTATGACTGCTCTAAACACCAAGATGATGGAAGCACAATTTGGGCAAAGCTCTTCAAGCCAACCACAACCTGGTAAGCTTCCCAGCCAGCCAGAGGTGAACCCGAGAGCAGAGGCTAAGGCGCTTACATTGCGAAGCGGGACCAGTTATCAAGGACCAGCCATGCCTATTGACCCACCAGTTGCCAAGTATACGGACCGTGCAGACGTTACACGGGCCGTACAGACCCCAACAGTTGAAGAGATTGTTTCACCACCATCCGACCATACACGGACCGTGCACCTGCCCAGACAGAGCAACCCGCTCCTGAACTGAAGCCCCTTCCAGCTAATCTAAGGTATGAGTTCCTAGGCCCAAACAAATCTTGTCCTGTGATTGTAAATGCAGGTTTAAATCCCGATGAGACCGCCAAACTTTTGGAAAAATTGAAGATTCACAAAGGCGCGATCGGATACTCAATAAAGGACTTGAAGGGAATCGACCCGAAGATTTGCACGCATAGAATTTTGCTGGAAGATGGTCACAAACCATCTGTGGAGCACCAAAGACGGCTCAACCCCAATTTGAAAGAGGTGGTAAAGAAAGAAATCTTGAAACTTCTTGAAGCAGGTATTATTTACCCTATTTCTGACAGCAAGTGGGTGAGCCCTGTCCATGTGGTGCCAAAGAAAGGAGGAGCGACAGTGGTGAAAAATGACAAGGATGAGCTGATTCAAACGCGAGTTGTGACTGGCTGGAGGATGTGCATAGACTACCGGAAGCTCAACACAGCCACACGCAAGGACCACTTTCCATTGCCTTTTGTTGACCAACTCCTTGAAAGGCTTGCAAATCACTCTTACTTTTGTTATCTTGATGGTTATTCTGGTTTTTTCCAAATTCCCATCCATCCACAGGACCAAGAAATGACTACCTTTACATGCCCATATGGTACCTATGCATACCGTAGGATGCCCTTTGGTCTATGTAATGCACCAGCGACCTTTCAAAGAGCCATGATGGCTATTTTTTCTGATTTCATTGAAAAAGAGGTCGAGATTTTTATGGATGATTTCTCTGTTTATGGTACCACCTTTGATTCATGTTTATCTAACTTGTGTAAGATTTTGCAGAGGTGCGAAGAAGTGAATCTCATTCTCAATTGGGAGAAATGTCACTTCATGGTTCAAGAAGGTGTTGTGCTAGGACATGTTGTCACTTCAAAAGGGATTGAAGTGGACAAGGCAAAGATTGAGGTGATAGAGAAGCTCGACATCCCAACAAATGTGAAAGGAGTTCGAAGTTTTCTAGGTCACGCGGGATTCTACCGCCGCTTCATCAAAGACTTCTCGAAGATAGCAAAGCCTTTGACCAATTTACTTATTAAAGATTCTGACTTTGTTTTTACAGATGATTGTGTCAAGTCTTTTTGCAGTTTAAAGGAAGCGCTAATCTCAGCACCTATCTTGCAGCCACCCGATTGGTCCCTACCATTCGAACTCATGTGCGACGCGAGCGACTATGCAGTTGGGGCAGTTCTTGGGCAGAGGAAGGACAAGAAGCCGTGCGCTATTTACTATGCTAGCAAGGTGCTAGACCCCGCCCAAATGAACTACACAACAACGGAGAAGGAGCTTCTCGCCATTGTGTTTGCCCTCGACAAGTTCAGATCATACTTGGTCGGCTCGAAAATCATTGTCTACACGGATCATGCCGCACTCAGGTATCTTTTAAGTAAAAAGGACGCGAAACCTAGATTGATTAGATGGATTCTTCTTTTGCAGGAGTTCGATCTTGAAATAAGAGACAAGAAGGGAATTGAAAACTCAGTGGCAGACCATCTATCCCGACTTCGCTGGGAAGATGAAGGCGATGTCAACCGGCCAATCAATGAATCATTTCCCGACGAACAACTCCTGTTTATCTGCTCTCTGGACGCCCAGCATGCGGTCCGCACAGATTTGCACACGGTCCGTGCACCTAAACATACGACCCGTACGACTAAATACACGGACCGTGTACTCTCCATCCAGACAACCCCTTGGTACGCAGATTTTGCGAACTATCTCGCTTCTGGGGTGTTGCCTGCCACGATGACCTATCAGCAGAGGAAAAAGTTCAAAACAGATGCCAAGTACTACTTTTGGGAGGAGCCATTCCTCTTCAAAGTTGGAGTCGATAACATATTCCGACGCTGTGTCCCGCATGAAGAGACGCGTTCCATTCTGGCACACTGCCACTCATCCGCTTACGGAGGACATGCCTCGTTCTCCAAGACAGCTGCTAAGGTATTACAATCTGGTTTTTATTGGCCCTCTCTTTTTAAAGATGCAAGATCTTTTGTTTCAGCTTGTGATCAATGTCAGAGGACCGGTAACTTAACCAAGCGGAGTGAGATGCCTCTTAACTCCATTCTCGAGGTGGAGATCTTTGATGTCTGGGGTATAGACTTTATGGGACCATTCCCGCCATCTCGCGGGTATGAGTATATCTTGGTAGCTGTGGACTACGTGTCCAAATGGGTTGAAGCTGTGGCATGTCACAAAGCCGACTCAAATGCAGTGAAGCGGCTATTCACAGAAATCATTTTTCCTCGCTTTGGAGTGCCTCGAGCCGTTATCAGTGACGGAGGCAAGCACTTCATCAATCGACAATTCGACAGTCTTCTGAGCCGACATGGGGTCACACATAAGGTATCTACCTCTTATCACCCTCAAACTAATGGTCAAGCTGAGATTTCTAACAGGGAGATAAAGTCTATTTTGGAGAAGACTGTTGCAAGGACAAGGAAGGATTGGGCATCAAAGTTGAGCGATGCACTATGGGCTTACCGAACTGCCTACAAAACTCCGATTGGCATGAGCCCCTTCAAACTGGTGTACGGAAAGCCGTGTCACTTGCCGGTGGAGATTGAACACAAGGCATTCTGGGCCACACGAGCAATCAACATGGACATGCTAGCAGCTGGGGAGAAGCGTATCCTTGACTTGCACGAATTGGAGGAAATGCGCCTACACGCTTATGAGAATGCAAGGATCTACAAAGAGAGGACCAAGCGAGTTCATGACAAGCGCATCGCACCTCGCGAATTCAGGGAAGGAGATCTTGTACTCTTATTTAATTCTAGATTAAGGCTCTTTCCAGGTAAACTCAAGTCTAGATGGTCCGGCCCATTCGAGGTGAAGAAAGTGTATCCTTTCGGTGCAATCGAAATTGGAAATGAAGAATGCGGGACTTTCACGGTCAATGGTCAGCGTCTCAAGCACTACATCGCTGATCACTCACAAAGTGAGCGGTTTGTTCAGAATCTTTCTGACCCCGCTACTGCCGAGACTTAGAAACAGGTGGTCAAGCTCGAGACCTAAAACAAGCGCTTCTTGGGAGGCAACCCAAGCCCCTTAAAATTACTTCACCTGCACTTTAAAATTACTTTATTTCTTTCCAGTTTTCTGCATATTTTAATTTTTATCATTTGCATGTAATTTTTCTTGTTTTTGAACTTAGAAAGATCAGGTCAGCACAGAAAATTTGTCAGAAAAGAGGAGTACACGGTCCGCACATCTTATTGCACGGTCCGTGCACGCACAAACCGAGGCAGCTGAAAAGTTGCGCCCCTTCACGCGAACTTTGACCTCTCCTTTTATTTCACAAACCTCTCCACTTCTTCTTCTCTCTAACCCGACCCATCTCTCTCTCTCTCTCTCTGCTTCATTTTCTCCTCTTCCATTTCCCCTCTTCCATTTTCAAAAACCATTGAAACAGACCAGACTCTCCACCTCTCATTCACTACCGCCGCCACCTCTCATTTTCTGCCGCAGCCACCGCCACCGCCACTTCTCATTTCTCTCAACTGAGCCGCCGCCGCAACTCCCTCTCCCTCCGATCTCTCAACCGCCCCTTCGCGAAACCCTAGCCTCCCTGTCTCTCCGTTTCCCGAGAACTCGACTCCCTGTTCCGCCGAAACCCTCACATTACACGGGCCGTGCACCTCAACATACGCCCCGTGCAATCTTCTACACGACCCGTACATCTCTGTACACGATCCGTGCAAAACCACTCCGGAGACAGCAGCTATGAACCGCGAACGCCGCACGAAGAGAGCCCACGACAGGCCGCGCACACCAACACCTCCATCATCACCTGAGCCCGAACGATACGACAGTGACAGTTCCGAGCACTCCTCTGGTGAGTACACTGATTCTGCAGAACCATTAGAAGCAATTTTCTTTCAAATCCCCACTCGTCGAATGTTAGCTTCTCTCAACATACTCCGGCGGAAGAAGTATGAAAATACTCGCCGGATTGACATCGACGCACTCAGAACCTTAGGGGTCGCAGATCAGTTCCTCCGGCTCACCGAGAGGGTAGGCATCTCACAGACTTTCTGGGACATCGAGGCAGATTCTTACAGAAAACTAACCCAAGAGTTCCTCTCGTCCCTAGAGCTCAAGTCAGACAATGACGGTCAGTCCTACATCAAATTTCGTATGTGCAATGACACACACCACATCCAGCTTCCCACATTGCGCGCTTGGTTCGGTTTCAATCCCGAGCCAGACACTGATGAACTCCACCATCGTCAGGACATGACCAAAGACCACTTCTGGAACTTAATCACCGGCTTGACACGAGCAGAAATGCACAACAAGGACTACAAGGGTCACAGAATCACTCATCCAGTCCTTCGTTGCCTTCAGCGCGCCATTGCTCACACTATCTATGCACGTGGCGAGACAGTCGCCCGCGCCAACAATGATGATCTCATCATGCTGGACAACATGCTCCGCCCCGATAGTGCCATGGTACATCCCGATTTTATGATTCTCATGATTAGGCGCTGGCTGGCCATCCAGCAGTCAAGAAAGATAGGAGGAGTAGTCTCATGCGGTGCCTACATCACTTACATCGCCCAGCGACTTGGGTTACGCATTGAGGGCGATGATCTATGCAAAGGTCCCACCACTCTGGACTTAGATACATTCGCCTCAATCCAGTTCATCATGACCAAGAAAGGCGTTGCCGGCCACAGCGATAGACACTACTGGCGCATGCCGGATGGTACTCAGCACCGTCTCCCACTTGACGCACCACTCTCCTTCACAGACACGAGCACTTGGCTCTACACCGGACCGCGACAGGCTCAGCCACCACCACACCCACCTCCTTTTGCTGACGCGACCATGCATGATGCTCCCGACTTCTCTCAGCATATGCATGCTTCTTCCTCCGCTGCTGCACACCCTACCGACCCCACCATGCATGACTTGTACCGTCTCATAGCTGATATGAGAGCCACACAGCTAGAGCACGGTGGCAGGCTCAAGGCGATAGAGGATGAGCTGCGCCGCTTGCGCCCCCACCAGTGATCAGGTTTGTTTCCTTTTCCCCTAGCTTTATGTTTATCTTTCTATCTGTCTTGAAGCATTGAGGACAATGCTCGGACTAAGCTTGGGGGGGAGAACTTTGCATTTAGGACATGTTTACCTTTTCTTGCATTTTATTTTGATTTTTAGACAATAAATTTGTGTGATTGCTGAAATTAGGGACTTGTGTAAAAATTTTTGGGAAATACTCTGGATTACCTTGATTACACGGACCGTACACTCTGGTGCACGGACCGTACACTAACCCCACAGTTGGCCAAAGAACAGCATGGGATGAGATGTTTTGAGAATTTGAAAAAAAAAAAAAAATGAAAAGTTGAACTGTATCGAGAAAACCATCTCTAAACTGAATTGTGCCTTTTAAATAGGGAAATGGGGATTTTAAATAAAGAAAGATTGGGATATTCATTTGTATGAGTGAATACCATTGGATGTGTGTATTCATGGTGTATGCGAAAAATAGAAAACAAAAAAATAAAAAGTGATGAAAATAAAAGAAAAAGATGGAGAACATAAGAGTACTGGCAATAAGTCCAATTGGGCGCCTTTGAGCTCGTCTCCCAAACTTAAAAAGAACTTTTGCATACATCAACACACGAAGTCTGCAACTTTCTGACCTAAGCTTGTTCCAAGCTTGGGGGGATTTGAAAGATAAAAAAAAATCACCACACACGAGGGCATAATTCCAGTAAAATATTGAAATATTGATAAGTTCAAATAACTAGTTTTTGCAAATATTAAGGTATCTCGAAACATGGAGTTCATTAGTTAAATTGTGGGGTGAATCAAAACCAATCAAGGAAAGCCCAAGTCTCCCAAAAGGCTTCTCGAGTTCCTAACCAAAGCAAGATCATGCAAATTTTTCGTTTTCGCATTTAGGAACTTAATTTGCATTTAGGATAAACCAGCCCGATACCTAAGTTGGGATTTTTCTGCTTGAGGACAAGCAAGATTTCAGCTTGGGGGGATTTGATATCTCGTTATTTTATCTACATTCCGACCGAACTGTGCATTAAAACCTGTGTCTAAAACCCATAAAAATGCGTGTATTACATTGAATACCTATAGGATATGGTACTGCTCTCTCTCTTTCATTGTTGCAGGAAACGGGCGAAAAAGATGAAGGATCTGGAATCTGAAGGATGATACACGGTCCGTGCACCTTTGCATGCGGACCGTACACATCTCGCCCAACCATTGACTGAAGACACGAATCTCTAATTCATCGGAACACAGGCACACGGTCCGTATATTTTTGTGTGCGGACCGTACACAGCAAATATGGAAACAGAACCCAGAGTTGGAAACAGAGCCAGCTGGGGAAGTCGCGAATGGAAGGCTTTAAAAGGGGATCTCTCTCTCCGAAAAAGGGCATTCTGGATCTGAAGAGCAAGACCTAGGGCAGAGAAGTGACGGCTGGACTTGGAGAAGAGGAAAGCGGAGGAAATCGAGAGATTTGCGACGTCTCTTCTTGAATCTTCGAGTTTTGTCATGAACTTCTCATTTATTTCTTGTTTTATTTTCTGTTTCTCTATGCTTGAGTAGATCTCTTTGTTTCTAGGGTTAAGATGTAGTTGAATGCTTTGTTTTACTTGCTAGTTATTGGAATTTGTATTGAATCTTGTGCTTGTTTGTTGAGTAGTATTTTATTGCTTAGATGAACTTGTTTGAATTGATTAGTTTATCGTTAGATGTATGGCCACATCTAGATGGTATCCCAAGGCTTTGATATTCTTCCGACCAATCTAAGTATTTGAGATAGGTTTGTGAACCGAAAGGTGAAACCAAATGGTAGCCGAAAGGTGAAGTTTTCCTCGTATCGAGAGATCGAGGTTATCTTTAGTAAACCAACGAACAACTTAGGATAATTGAACCAATAAACGAAAGTTGAAGTTTAAGAACCCTAAGAAGGTATAAATTGTGTTTCGTACCAAGCAATTAAGCCAATAAACGAGAGTTGAGGAGTATTGACTTAGGTACGACCAAAATAACTTTGCACAGGAATTCGATTCAGAAACCAATAACTTGCTGTATCAACTCGAGGGCTACACGGACCGTGTATGAAAGTACACGGCCCGTGCACATTACATACGGCCCGTGCATGAGAGTGCACGGACCGGGCACTTGAGACAAGGCTGAGACGAAGTCGAAAACCCTAGGAACCCCTTTTTATTCATTCAAAACCTTTCAACAATTTACTTTGCTATTTTAAGTACTGTCATTGAACTTAGGACTTTAAACAAAACCAAAACCAACCTTTTGCAGACTTCTAGAGTTTTTATATAATCTAAGTAGAATCCGATTTATTTCAACCGTCCCTGTGTTCGATACCCGATAATATACTACGTGCTAGGATTGTATACTTGCGATCTGAACCAAGAGTGTATTTAAGGTTAAAAGGTACAGCCTGCTGTACCGAAACTTTGTACTATACCTTTTTGGTGCAACAGCTTATCTCGCCCTGAGCACATCGAATCTATTAAAAACATAAACGAAAACGATATTCACTAAGTGTAAAACTTTCTCAAGTGGCAAGTGTTCCACGGGCGAGTGAGTGTGAAACCACTCGGGTCTTCTAACTCGTAAGCGCCTTTACCTCGTGGGCGAATGATCTTAAAGGGACCTTCCCATTGAGGGGCAAGTTTGCTGACATGCTTGCCGGTCGCTTCCACGGTCTTAAGTACTAGGTCGCCTGGCTGGAATTCCCGAGGTACCACGTGTTTGTCAAACGCGCGTTTAACCCTGCGTTGATACTCCATGGTGCGGATGCGGGCTTTCTCCCGACCTTCCGTGATGAGGTCGAGTTCTGCGGCGCGGGCATCGCGGTTGTTATCGGTGGAATATGTCAAAGTACGGAGAGATGGTTCCATCATTTCCATTGGAGTGACTGCTTCCATTCCGAACACCAGAGAGTACGGGGTTTGCTGTGTGGCTTCTCGAGGTGTAGTGCGGTAGGCCCACAGAATTCCATCAAGTATGTCGGGCCAATTCTTTCTGTTCTCGGCAACTTTCTTCTTGAGGCCATCCAGAATGGTACGGTTTGTGACTTCTGCTAAACCATTACTAGCAGGGTGGCTGACCGAGGTAAAGTTGTTCTGAATGCCTAGATTAGAGAGGAACGTCATAGTGCGTGCTGCATTGAACTGTGTTCCATTGTCCGAGATGAGGGCATGTGGTATGCCAAAACGACAAACGATGTTCCGCCAGATGAACTTCTCTGCCGCTGCGGCAGTGATAGTTGATAACGTTTCGGCTTCGACCCATTTAGTAAAATACTCAACTGCTACGATAATCCAACGGCGCTGTCCGACAGCTTTGGGAAATGGCCCGACTATATCTATCCCCCATAGGTCAAAAGGCCAGGCTCCAGAGATGGATATCTGATCGTAAGCCGGGATGTTGCTCAATTTGCTGTGGTATTGACATCGCTCGCATTTCCGAACTAGGTTAGCCGCGTCATGTTGCATGGTTGGCCAGTAAAAGCCGGCTCTGAGGATTCGTTTGGCAAGAGTTTTCGCTCCTTGATGGCTGCCGCAGACGCCTTCATGTACCTCAGATAGCATTTTCGAGGCTGTCTCCTCATTGAGACACTTGAGCCAAGGTCGCACGTACCCCCGTTTGTAGAGGTGGTTGTTGAATATAGAGTACATCGGTGCGATCCTTTTCAACCGTCTGGCTTCCAACTGATCAGTGGGGAGAACCCCGGTGTTAAGGAAATTCCACATCGGGGTGAACCAGGAGTCACCAGGTTCACCGATGGCGAGTACGGCTACCGTCTCAAGGTTAATGCTGGATTCCGGAATATCCATAACAATCACGGGCCGGTCTTTGTCAAGGTTGCCTGCGACGCCAAGTTTTGACAAAGCATCAGCTTGGCAGTTTTTGTTGCGCGAAACATGTTGGATATCAACCTCGTCAAAATGGCTCTTGAGCAGGTGGAACTGCTGTCGATACTTGCGCAACTTCTCGTCCATAACTCGGCATTCATCATTTATCTGCTTGACCGCTAACTCGGAGTCACTGCGAAGATGAACCTCGCGGGCGCCCAATTCTTTAGCTAGTTTAAGGCCTGCTATCATGGCTTCATATTCCGCGGTGTTGTTTGTTACCGGGAATTGAAAATGGAGGGCATAATTCAGGGTTTCCCCATGTGGACCAGTGAGGGATACCCCGGCTCCAGCCCCTTGTAATGAAGAGGCTCCATCAACATGGATTGTCCAACGTCCCTCAGACTCGGGAGGAACTCCGGAATACTCAGCGATGAAGTCGGCGAATATCTGGGATTTCAGAGCATTTTGGGGGTGAAAAGAAATATCAAACTCGGACAATTCGAGCGCCCAAGCTAACAGTCGCCCGGATGAGTCGAAATTCACGAACGCCTTTTTGACAGGGATCCCGGTATAAACCTTGATGGAATGGGACTGAAAGTAAGGCCTCAACTTTCTAGCAGCTATGACGAGAGCATATGCTGCCTTTTCAATCTGAGAATATCTGGTTTCGGCATCCCGAAGTACGTGCGAGACGAAATAGATAGGCTTTTGATCTCGTCCCTCTTCTCGAACAAGGGCGGCGCTCACTGCATGACCCGTTGTTGCCAAGTACAACACGAGGATATCGCCCGCAGTAGGCCTGCTGAGACATGGTGGATTGGCGAGATAGGCTTTGATCTTTTCGAAGGCCATTGCGCATTCTTCTGTCCACTCGAATTTGGCCGACTTGCGCATGGCTTTGAAAAAGGGGAAACAGACGTCCCCGGATCTCGCGATGAACCTGTTGAGGGCGGCCAACTTTCCTGTGAGGGATTGTAACTCTTTGAGGTTCCTTGGTGGTTTCATATCGAGGATGGCTTGCGATTTGGAAGGATGGATCTCAATACCTCGCATAGAAACCATGAAACCAAGGAACTTACCACCGGTTAGACCGAAGAAACTCTTCTTCGGGTTGAGTTTCATGTTGGCTGAATTCAGAGTCGCGAAGGTTTCTCGGAGATCTCGGACATGGTCGAGGTCGGACATGCTCTTGACAAGCAGGTCATCCACGTATGCCTCTACATTTCGCCCAATCTGGCCGTGGAATACAGTGTTGACCATTCGCTGGAACGTGGCTCCGGCATTACGCAACCCGAAAGGCATAACCCGGTAGCAGTATAGCCCCGAGTTTGTGGTGAAAGCGGTCTTTTCTTCGTCATTTTGATTCATCCTGATTTGATTGTACCCGGAGAACGCGTCCATAAAGCTGAGATAGGCATGTCCCGAAGTGGAGTCGACCAGTTGGTCGATTTTGGGCAAGGGGAACGGATCCATGGGGCATGCCTTATTGAGATCGGTGTAATCGATACACATACGCCAGTCACCGTTGGACTTCTTGACAAGCACGGGGTTGGCTGTCCATTCTGGACACTCGACATTTCTGATGAAACCAGCGTCAAGTAGCTTCTGGACTTCACGCTTTACGGCCTGCTGCCGTTCCTCCCCCATGTTGCGTTTTCGTTGCCTAACCGGTTTTGAACCCGATTTGATATGCAGTCTATGTTCCGCTATTGACCTAGGAATCCCTGGCATGTCGGCGGCTGTCCAAGCGAAAACGGACTGATTTTCTTGGAGAAACTTGATGAGTTCGTCCTTCGCTTGTCCCCGGACTGCTTTTCCGATGTTGAGCGTTCTGCCTTCGCCCAAATCGAGTTGTTCGACTTCGTCAGCGGGTTCAAGGGAAGTTTGTACCTCGGCTTTATCCACTGGATCTAGCGCCAGGTCAGTGTTTGGAGGTAAAAAGTCAGTACTTGAACGCAACCGCTGTTGGTTTGTTTTGGCGTCGGATTGGTCGACCTGGTGGACAGAGCCTCCTTGACCTTGAACAGACGTCATGTAGCATTCGCGTGCCACCTGTTGCTGGCCACTTTCTTCTCCTATCCCGTTATCAGTGTGGAACTTGATTTTTAGGTGTGAAGGGGAAATAACCGCGCCTATTTTGTTCAAGGTTGCTCTTCCCAGGATTGCATTGTATGCAGAAGGGGCATTGACGATGAGGAAGTCCACCATGACTTCTACTGTTCGAGGAAATGTGCCGAATGTCACTTTGAGCGGCATCATTCCCCGGGGTTGAAGGGTATCACCCGTGAAACCTATCAAGGGTGAAATGTGTTGTTGGAGGGCGCGAGTGTTGAGGCCCATTTGCGTGAAGGCTGATAAGTACAGGATGTCTGCTGAACTTCCCGTATCAACTAATACTCTCTTAACCCGGTGGGTGTTAATTTTGAGGTTTAACACCACGGGATCATCGTGTGGACTAGAGATCTCACCTAGGTCTTTCTCGGAGAAAGATATTGCTTCCTCCGGGCGAGGTCGTTTTTTGTCGGTCTCAACCTGTAAAACAGTGGGATATGGCTTTCGATTGTCACGAGGCAGGATTTTTCGGATGGTACCGCGATGGCCTCCACTGATCACGTTAATGACAGGGCTGCTCTGCCTTTCCTGGCGCCTTATCTCGGGACCATCCCGAGTTTGAGGATTGACCTCTCCAACCCGAGGTCCCGTATAATCCTGTCTGTAAGGAATAGGTTTCTTAAAAACCTTACCTTTGCCATTGTATTTCCTGGAGAACTTTCTGAAGAAGTCAGGGTTGATGAACTCGATCAGCTTACCTTCTCGGGCAAGTCTCTCCAGGATGTCTTTGAGTTGAAGACAATCTGCGGTGGAGTGTCCATTGAATCCGTGGTACTCACACTTCTGGGAATTATCTTGTACTGTGAAAATGCTTTCAGGTAATGGCGGGGGGAGGTCGAACATGCCTTCTATAATGTTGTACATCTCGTGTCGTTTCTTGGTGAGGGGTGCATATCTCACGAAGTGTTGTCGATATCCCTCAGTGCCGGATTTGTGTTCTTGCACGGGTGATCGGACGGGTTGGTTTCTCCGAGGTTCCTTTTGGTGGCGAAACCTGTCCGGAGCTGGCTGTCTGTTAATTTGGCGGCGGGGAGATCGAGATCTAGGTCTCGTGGGACTCCCGTTGTCGTCCTCGGCACGGATGTAACCTTCCGCAAAGGTTACGAATTCTCTGAGGGTGGTCATCTTCTTCATGTGGGCTTCATAACGCAAGGTTCCTGGACCTCCTTTGCGGAGTCCCTTCTTGATGGCGGCTAGGGCGAATTCTTCATTGAGGTTCTGAATTCGCCGAGATGCCTGTATGAAACGGTTGACGAATGCGCCTGTCCTTTCACGTTGTCCTTGGATGATATCCAGGAGCATCTCACACGTGGCTTGCGGTGGTTTTATGATTGTGTACCTCTCCAAGAACAGTTTCGCGAAATCCTCGAATTTGTTGATGGACCTCCGAGGTAGCGTCATATACCAGTCCCATGCTTCTCCAGTTAAGCAAGTGGTGAAAACTCGGCACATGATGGCATCGGTGGCTCCAAGAAGTCGAAGTCGCTCAAGGAACCCGTACACGAAGTTGTGTGGATCCTGTGTATCGCCGCTACCCCGGAAGCTGGGAAGGGTTGTTGGGTATTTGAAGTCTGTCATTGACTGACGGTAGATGTCTCTGGACAGAGGGCCATCCTCGATTCCCATAGGCCGAGAATAAGTGCCTGCCTTCTGGGATTCGAGTTCGGCTAGTTTGGCCGCGAGTCTGGTTTGGATCAGCTCTTCAACTTGGGCCATGTTGATGCCTCGGGTTGGGGTAGGTGATCGCCGGTTCCTTCTTCGGTCATCGCGACGAGATTTATCCCGACCTCGGGGTGGGCTTCGCTCGCGCTCTCTACGGGAGCGAGATTGGTCTCTGCGAGATGGTCTGGGCCCTCTGCCGTGGTTAGCTGATTCTCGCTCGTTGTTAAGGTGGGCTCGGGGATCGTCGGCATGTGGTCCTTCCGCGGGATGGGGCCCCCTATTCTCATCCTGGCCTTCCGGGCGTCGTCCTACATCGGGGTATACCCCGGTTAGCAGAGCATTTTGGTCCCTGCGTTCGGATTGGACCTGTTGGTCGGGTAGTGAGGGGGTGTCCGTCTCATCGCCTGTTCGGACCTGTGCGAACTCTCGTTCCAAATTTCTTGGCGAAACATCTGCCGGCCGGCTGTGGACGCGGTTTGCAGACAAGGGTCGCGGTACGACTGCGGCGGGTGGTACAGTCTGATGGGCAGGTCGCAGTGGTACTTGCTGGGAATACGGTGTTGGACCTGTCATGGGATACGTCCCATGAGCGCCGCCGGGGCCCCATTGCCCAGGTGGCATGACATATGGATACTGGGGACCCGTGGGAGTGTAAGGTGTGTAAGGAGGCGCGCCGTAGTGATACAGCGACGCTTGCTGGGGGTAATACGGTATGTAGGGTATTTGATAAGCACTAGTTACCTGATTGTGATAGATACCGGCTATCTGATTGTGTTCGGCGTAGAATGGCCTGGTTGTGTTCCCTTCAGTGAATGGTCGAGTAACGTCGGGGCGAGGTTGAGCGGGTTGAGGACCCTGGGGTCGCACTGTTGAGTTGCTGGGCCTCGCCCCCGGGAATTGACTGTGGGAAGGATTAGCTGTAGGTGATGTTACCACTGGAGGTGGTGTGACTGTTACTCCGGGCGGGGTCGTCACCCCTGGTGGGAGCGGAGTTGATGTGGTCGGACGAGCCATCTAGTTCTGCGTTCGAGCTAGGCGTGGCCCCACGGTGGTTGATACGCCCTATCTCGGGAGATGAGGCCGTATGGGGGTTTTGAGCTAACTAGATTCGTCCTGCCAAGGGATGGCAGGCCGAGATGTGGGTCGAGTTAGGAACTCGGGGTGGATTGTGAGAGATTCGGACTCTGACCTGTATGATCTCTCTCTTAGTTCAAAATTGCGTCCCCCATTTCATGGGGATCACTGCCTTATATAGTCTAGCCATAACTGCCACCTCGGGCGTTTATGGGAGAACGTGGGCAGTTATGTCGTCCGTTATCGGGACGTGGGCATTAAACCAGCCGTTTCTGGGACGTGGGCATTAAGCTAGCCGTTTCCCGGCTATCCCGTATGTCGGTCGGCATGGGCCTATATTGAGGCTCTGGTTTGGGGCCGGCATATTGGGCCCCGGCTTAATGAGCTTTTGGGCTTTTTCATATGACGTCGGGTTGGCCTTGTAAAGGTCCGAATCCCAGTCTTTCATGGCCCAGTAAGTAAAAGGGCCTGTGGAACATGGCCCTATCAATTGCCAACTGCATGGTTTGACCTTTTCATTTCAGATTCAGATTGAGATTAATTTAGTTATTCCTCCTAATAAGCTCATCTAAAAATTATGTAAAAATTCAAAATATGTACATTTTGAACATCCTTTACAAGCTGTAGAAGTTTCAAAGGGAGACTCAAAACTAGTTATGATTTATGGGGTAGAACTATGGCGCTCTTGAGTTCACCAAGTCTTTGGTGAACTCAAGTCTAAAACCCATCGGATCGGCTTCAAACGATGAATCCGAACCGTTGAAATCGGTCTACCTTACGAGTGATGCGTCTACATGCAAAAAATTTTAATTTTGAAATTAATTTTGCATAGAGTCAAATGGTAAAAAAACGTCAAAAATGAATGCATTAAAATTAATTTATTAACCTTCTAATTTTGACCGCTTGACTTTATTCTAAATTAATTCAAAAGAATAAAATTTTTACATGTATACGCATCACTCGTAAGATAGACGGGTTTCAACGGTTCGGATTCGTCGTTTGAAGCCGATCCAATGGGTTTTGGACTTGAGTTCACCAAAGGACTTGGTGAACTTAAGAACACCCTAGTTCTACCCATGATTTATGATTTTTCTTATGTTCTTCCTTTTTTACCCCTGATAGAGGAGTTTAACATTTTATTTGATTTTTCTACCTAAAATGTGTGTCTCTATTATAGAGTAATCTTTCTTAGAACTCATATTAGCAAATTAAGAAACAAAGAAATGACAAAGAACATAAAAATTAATCAAGAACTTTACTAAAAGCACATCATATCGACAATTCTCCTGATTAGCATATTGCAAACTCAAAAGACTACTGAAAAAGTAAAGTTTAAGAAAATCTGTTAAAAAGTATATTTTAGAATCTTTGTATCACATCAAATTAGCTAAAAAGTAAAGTTTAGGAAAATCAGTTGAGAGGAAACAAACTAACAAGAAAACCAGTATAAGAATCCTTCTACTCTTTGTATACCAGCATCTCTTTGAACCAATTGAATTCAAGGTTAACTTCTAATCGCACAAAAAGCATTGCATTTTAATTATTAAGCACAATAGTGAACGCTTACACCAAGAATCTAATTAATGAAACATTGAGATTCTGAAAATATGCAGAAAACTTATAAATATATAAAAATAAATAACATATAGCATTATGATAACACATGCATGAGAACCCTTACATCATGTCTTAAATTCACAAATGAACAGAAAAAGTAATAGCTTCTCCCATTCTTAATCCTCATTAGTTATATTTTCTTTCATTCCTAATCTCATTCCATAACCCACAATTGAACATAAAAGATACTGATACTTTTCAAAATTTCATAGAACTTTCAATTCAAATTAAACACAAAAGAGAATTGTATAAAATAGAAAATTAAATATTTTTTTCTTGAAGTAGCTTGAAGATGCTAGGAGGACATGTTATTTTCTTTGATCCAGCTTTGCTCTTGTTTATAACTCTACAAAAGAGCACAAATTAGAGCAATTATATAATAGCAATGAAAACAAACTTAAATACAAGAAAGTTATTGATTGAGGAAGAGAAGGGGTCTTCAGATTCCATAGTAAAAACTAGTAAGAAAAAAGACAATTGAGTTTAGAAGTACAGAAAATATGAGAAAGGCCAAGGTGTATGTATTTGAGAATCATTTGAATTATTTGATATACCTAAATTATTTATTTTTCAGGGGAATACAATGCTGTATAGTTATTTTGCAATAGGACAAAATGTTGGATAGTTGACCAAACTGGGTAGTTTAATAGAAATCAAATTGAACAAAATAAGAAAGCTTACATATAAATCCTTACACTTGATTCATTGGTTCCACAACTTGGTCAGATGAATAGCTTCTAGTCTCAACTCACTTTTCCTCTACTTTTAATTTCAACAGTAAAATATTGTATAAATAATTCGATCCTACAATCTGAAATCATATGTATATCTTTTGCAAATTTTAATTTCAGCAGTAAAAAATTTGTATCCACTTAGATTGAAGATAAATATCTTCACCTTTTGAAGCGAATATGAAATAGCCTCAGCGATTTGGACTTTTGTGGTTAGGTGAGCAGTGGAGAAAAAAGGGGACAAGGAGGACGGGAGAGAGGGAATTCAGATCCAGTGCATTAACTCAATTTTTGAGTTTTGATCCAAACCGTCCAAGATGCTCTAACACGAATCTTCAAGATCCTGGACCCCACAAATAATACTGGCCCCCTGCGCTACCACCGAATAGGCACCGTACACGTCTAAACTCAAAAATTGAGTTACTTTAGGGGATCCGGACTCGAAGGGAGGTAGAGTGAATAGCACGATGGAGAGGCGATGAAATTTTAGCGCGAAAAGCATTGGAAGGAAAGTTCTTATGTAATATGTTAGAAATTCAATGGATACCTCCATTTTATTAGAAGGGTATATTTGTCTATTTAGAATTTAGAATAAATAAATGAAAGGTAAAATAGATAAAAGGGAATAGAAATAAGAAAGTTAAGTTTTGATGGAGATATATATTAGCTATTTTGTTGTTTTTATGGGAATATTAGATATATGGGCATACCGGAAATTTTCCCTTTAAAATAATATACGTCGCGAGAATTACTTATAAAACAGTTAAAAGATGATAATATTACTTATAAATCATCCGAAATTTATTAAATTGAAGAGTATGGCTAATTTGCTTCCGGAAGCATTTCAGACGAGATGCTTACGGGGACATATCTTAGTATTTGATGTTCAAACAACAAATTCAAACCGTTAGATGTTCAATCTATATTAAAATGTACTTGGAGACCAAATTTTACATTTTTTGGAATTTTTTACTATTTATTAAGCTGGTTTGAAAACCGCTGCTTTTATTAAATTTCTGCACCATTGAAAACAACGGTTTTCAAACCAGCTTAATAAATAGTAAAAAAATTCCAAAAAAATGTAAAATTTGGTCTCCAAGTACATTTTAATATAGATTGAACATCTAACGGTTTGAATTTGTTGTTTGAACATCAAATACTAAGATATGTCCCCGTAAGCACCTCGTCCGAAATGCTTCCGGAAGCAAATTAGCCATAACTAAGTTATTTTTTTACTATGTGCATGAAAAAAGAAAGAATATTTTGATTTTTTTTCATGCATAAAAGATTCGGTAGAATTTTTACCGATTTAATTTTTTTTTATTTTTTTTGTTCGACATAGTTTTCAAGGTAGTATTTTTACTGGTCAACTGTGAAACTTTGAAAGAGTAAAAAAATATTGTTAAATTTTTACTTGATACGGATTCCAAGGTCAAATTTTACCTGTGAACTACAATTTTTTTTTAAATCATTAATTTTTTTATCGATTCTTCTTTGCATTGCATGAAAAATCAAGACATTCTTTCTCTTTTTTCTTTCTTATTTTCTAATATTTTCTACAAATAAAATTTCTCGCCCCATAACTTGTATCTCAAAATTTTCAAATATACCCTTGCCAAAAAACAACCAAATTTTTCATCTGATTCCATTGAAATATAATATATTTATTCAATAATTTTCAAAAATAGAAAAAATAATTAATAATTTGAATATGTTAGAAAGAACATCAAAACAAAATAGATAAAACATCTTATAATTTAGATATACTAAAAGGACTCTGAAATATTTTTCAGGCAAAATTTTTTTCGGCTGCAAAAAAAATTAAACTATTTATTGCTATGTTACTGGAAAAAAAGTAGAAATGCTTTGGATTTGAATTATTGATTCTGGTTCAAAACTCACTTTTAGGTAAATAAAAAAATTATCGTGTTCCTTCTAATACATTTAAATTGTAAGATACTCCATCTATTTTTGAAAAAAAATTAATTTGACATTTTGTAATGATGCAAATCTTTTTTTTTTAAATAGATGGATCATCTTACAATTTGAATGTATTAGAAGGAACACAATAACTTCTTTATTTATTTAGAAATAATTTTTGAACCGAGATCAATAATTCATATCCAAAACATCTTTATTTTTTTCTAATAACACACCAAGAAATAGTTTAATTTTTTTTACAGCCAGAAAAAATCATGCCTGAAAAATATTTCGGAGTCCTTTTAGTACATCTAAACTATAAGATATTTTATCTATTTTATTTGATGTTCCTTCTAACATATTTAAATTATTAATTATTCTTTCTATTTTTGAAAATTATTAAACAAATATATTAAATTTCAATGGAATCAAAGGAAAATTTTGGGTTTTGCGGGCCGCAATGACAAATGGCGACCCCCAAGAATATGGCCACTATTTTTCGTTGTAGTCCTGATAAATATGAAATTTTTTAGAAACAATAGTCTTTTAGTTTATTTTTTTTTGGGTTGAGAAATGGACATGTCCCTGCAAGCCTTGAGAAATGGAGAGAATATCAGATAGTACTATCCGATTAAAGCTATTGAATTATGTTGATTGCCTGCTCGTGCTATGCTTCTAGAATCTAGAATTTAAGGGCCCAACAAAAGAATCTAGACTCTAGGAAAGAAAACATCTCCAAAAACAGATTGTTAAAAAACCAAAAGTTAGCAAAGTAAAAAATTGAATGTAACCTTTTATTCTTGACTGGACGATTCCCAAAGCTATGGCATGCATCTCTTGTTTTCGTATATCTGGCGTGTTTTGTTTTGTCTTCTCGGAACATTTTTTGAAAAACTTTTATTAACATTTAATGTTAGTGGAAGGATTTCGACGAAATATAATACATTGTTCAGGCTGGCTGGCTGGCTTGCCCGTAAAATTTTGTTCCGTAAATGCCCCTTCTAGTACTTATGACCGTTGCTTCGCGGTCTCCCAGTCACCAAAAAGACAGCGTCAATAACGATGTACGAGCAAAATTTATACGGATTGGTCACAAATAGCCCAATCGTTAGAGGATTCCAGAAAGCCACGTCGGATCGTAAAATTGCGTAATTGTTGTCGAAGCTTCGATTAATTCTGAAACATATCCAGCATTCCAGCTAACGCTCTCGGACTCGACCTTTGTGGGTCCCATACATGTGAAATCCAACACAAAAAGGCTCCGCACCAACCCCGTCTCGGTAATTTCAATCCTAGCCGTACACACAGCTCATACCAGTTCCACGAATAATCTTCGCCGTTTATCTTTTTCTACGCTAAAGAAATTGGCGGGCTGATAGAATATAAATGGTGGAAGGAATCAGAGTTGATTGCTCCTGGAGCACCAACCTCTCGATTAATACTCCGTCATATTTGCTCCCGGCCTTAGAAACTCTTCACCTATACAAAAGAGCTCCATAAATAACTTATATATTATTAATTATTATTAATAATTTTTTATCACTCAACGAAATATAATTAATTAATTAATGGTGCAGTATATTTAAAACTAATTTAAAATAGCTTGGGAAGTGTCGATGAGTACAATACTGCAGTATGGGTTGGATTGAGATAAGTTCGAATAAATTTGTTTAAAACTAAACTTACTATATATATATATCCTATCCTTATCTAATAAATACTAGTAGGATACGTAATCTATCCTCATCTGTTAAGATTAACGAGTAACGAACAGACAACAAATAATTAACGATAAATTGATGACCTGTAACAAAAATTATCACAATCAAATAAATATTTTACTTCAAACACACCCGGTGCATAAAAAATATATTTACTGGTCCATTGTTTTTTTATGAGAGTATACATTACTAATTAAATAAAAATATATAAAAATGTTGTATATGAAATTATGAATCAATTTTGTCATAATAATAATATTATATAGTTAAATATATGAATAAAATTTAACATATATGATTTTGAATTTATCAATTAATGGTTATGGTACTCTTATTTAATTTGGACAGAGTAACTTGAGAAAGGAGTTTGTTTTTTTAACACCCTAGCTATGTTGTGTTATTGGTTTCAAATATCTGTAATTTAAAAACAAAATTGAAAGTCTTTGAGAAATAAGTCAACAGCTAGATGAATTAATTATGAAGAATACAACTCTGTTATCCTAATTAATTTTTATAATAATATTCGTGTTCAATTCAACTAATATTGAATAGTGTTTTGTCAGAAGAAAGTGATTTGAGATGTATCTTCACTCTTCAGCGATCATCATTAAAGAATATAAAAATAAAAAATCTTAGACAGAGCTGGTGCGCCAGGCGTAACCAAGAGGAACATTTTAAAAGGTCCAACACTGTCAAGTGGGCCAGGCCGAAAAGCTTCGCCGTCATGATGCCTCCTAGTGCGGGAGAAATCGAAAGGACTGCCCTCCAATTTTCCCCTTTTTCTTCCCCTTCCCTTTCCCTTTTTGGTAACGCCTTTCCTCTTTTGCCCTCCGCCGTGATCCCGTATCCGGCGACACACACCAAACCCCCTTCGCCCCCACCCCGACCTCCCCAATTCTCATTACCAAACCCTAGGTTTTGCCCCGACCTAGGGTTTTACATCTCTGTATCGATACCAGTAGCGAGAAGGAGAGCGGAAGGGAAGAAAGGCAGTACGAGATAGGAGCGTGATGGCGTCGCGCGGCCTCTTCGGCTGGTCGCCGCCTCACGTGCAGCCTCTGACACCGGTGTCAGAAGTGTCAGAACCGCCGGAGTCGCCTTCGCCCTATGTGGACCCTGGGGCGGACGGGGGCACCGGAGTGATGGACGACGAAGCGGGGCCCAGCGGTGCTGATGATGACATGGACGAGTCTGAGCCGCCTCCTGGAGCCGTTCCATTCAAGCAACTTTTCAGGTGTGCTGATCGTTTTGATTGGCTGCTTATGTTAGTAGGAGGGGTTGCAGCTGCAGCCCATGGCATGGCACTTGTTGTGTATCTCCATCTCTTTGGAAGAACGATCAATCTTCTGCGTGATCTCAATAGAGATGTTTTATATCATAACATTAAAGAGGTCAGTGTCTTCAATTTAGTGCTTCTTTATATTTGTTTGTTTTGTTGAAAAGAAAGAGAATTAAGGTTTGCAACTGCCTTATTTCTTTGTTAATCACGATGAAAATATACTTTTTCTCAGAAGGATCTTTGTATTTTGAGTTTAGTTTAATCTTCATATGTCTCTGAGAAATTAGCTCTGGAATGAGTAGTTTTTGGTTATTTTCAGGTAAAAAGGAGTAAAGTAATTAGACCTATTTATTTTTCATTTCGAGAAACAATCTTTGTGTTGTTTAGATATCCTTTGTATTATGCTGGATTTTTATTGGAAAGATGTAACTTTCTCCCCTGCTGAATTTACTTTATTATTTCATTAAAAGCATAAGAGACTTATAATTTTAACTTCTCTTATCACACGCTCTAACTTTCTGTGCAGCATGCCTTGTACTTCCTATACATAGCTGTTGGGGTCTTCATTGCTGGGTGGATAGGTAAGCTTGCCACCAGATTATTTCCTATACAATACATTGTATCAATTGCACACAAAAAAATATCATCTAAGTTTTTTAGCTTTTTAGAGGTGTCCTGCTGGATTCTCACTGGAGAGAGGCAAACTGCGGTTATACGGTCAAAGTATGTTCAAGTTCTGTTAAATCAGGATATGAGCTTTTTTGACACATATGGTAACAATGGAGATATAGTGAGCCAAGTGTTGAGTGATGTGCTGCTTATTCAGTCCGCTCTTAGTGAGAAAGTGAGTCAATTCTTTCTTTGACTTGGAAGCTATGTTACTTATCGCATAGTTATTATTACTTTTATAAATTATTCCTGATAGTTTGCTATGTAATAGTTAGCTTCAGCATGTCTCAATTGGTTCACTAGCATCCCTCATTTTTTGTTATTAAATTTTTTCAATGCTTTGCTTATAAATAGGAGTATTGAGAATGTACGTTTTCTTAGACATTGACAATATTCCATTTGAACATACAAAATCCCTTTCCCTAAGCCAAACTGAACTAAAACCACATCAAGCAAAAGGTGTATCTCGGGTGCTATGTCCGCATGGACTGGTTTATGAAGCGCTGTGTTTGAACCAAATTGATATGATTTTTGTCAGTTCACTCAAGCTTTGCCTGCCTGATATTCCTGTTCATTGGTTTACTGATGCACAAATTTTAAGTATTAGCTGCAGGTACAAGAATTTTCTTGTAATAATTACAATTTGGGTAAAGTAATGAGTAGTGTTTTGGTCAGACTATTGTTCAATGATTGATGGACTCTGGAGTATCTTGTGTGGACTTTATTGTAAGAAAAACATCTATTAAATCTTTGTTGTAGGTTGCGAATTATATACACAACATGGCAACATTTTTTGGAGGACTTATAATTGGTCTTGTTAACTGCTGGCAAATAGCTCTTCTGACATTAGCTACAGGCCCCTTCATTGTAGCTGCTGGAGGGATATCAAATATATTTCTACATCGACTTGCTGAAAATATCCAAGATGCGTATGCTGAGGCTGCTAGTATTGCTGAACAGGTCTTAGTTTAATACTATTTTCTGTTTGTTCTTGCAAATTACAACAATTATTTACCTTTTTGCAAATGCAACTGAACTTATCTCCTGTTTCAGCACAAAAAGGTCAACATCTTATGCATCCAGCTATTGAAACTAAGGTTAAATCCAGTAAAATTTGACCAAATTCTCCAATTTAGATCCCTTCATAATTAATATATGTAATACAAACTGAACATGGGTACCTGCTTGGTTGTTCCATTTAAGATTTTGTCGATAGTTAACTGGACATACCTATTCCATGACATTACTATAATGTTCACCAGTTCACGTGTTTTTTACAAGATGCTTGCAAGCATGATGGAATAATTAGGTTTTATTTTCAACTTGGTAATATTTTGATGATATGTGTATGTACTTTTCTGTCAGGCTATATTATATATCAGAACACTTTATGCATTTGTGAATGAGGGTCTTGCGAAGCATTCATATGCGACTTCTCTACAAGCAACACTTCGGTATGGGATCTTGATAAGCCTGGTTCAGGGGCTGGGACTTGGGTTCACGTATGGGCTAGCTATATGTTCATGTGCTTTGCAACTTTGGGTCGGGAGCTCATTAATTAAGCATGGAAAGGCTAATGGTGGTGAAGTAGTAGCCGCTCTGTTTGCAATTATACTGAGTGGCCTGTAAGTGAATATTAACACAACTCTCTTCTAATCTTTAAGAACTTTTAGATGATGTAAAATAGTTTTGCATCACAGCTAAAAATATGTCACTTTGTCAAGCTCTTTTTGTTACCGGAAGTGAATAAAACTATGTTTCAAGTTGGAAGTGAATAAAACTCATTTCAACTTCAAGGATAACCACATGTTCTAAGGCAGTTGTTGTACAGGAAGTTTAATTCTAGGTGCATGTAAAAAAAGAGTACAGTGGGAATAATTATTGTTGGGTGCTGTTCTGCCTAAGCAGCTAAAAAACTGTCCTATCCAAACATAAGTTTAGAATATCCAGGAGTAAAGTGATCTATAGCTTGGAAAACTGAATTCTATCATTGCTATTATTCCATGTTTTCTATAACTTTCTCCCTTAAATAACCTATGTTCTCTCTCTCTTTCCCCGTTTGTGTAGAGGATTAAACCAAGCTGCTACAAACTTCTACTCCTTTGAGCAAGGTCGGATTGCTGCATATAGGCTTTATGAGATGATAAGCCGATCGACCTCGGGTGATAACCAGGGTGGTAAAACCTTAGCCTCTGCTCAAGGGAATATTGAGTTTAGAAATGTGTATTTTAGTTACCCCTCTCGACCTGAAATACCCATCTTGAGTGGCTTCTTCCTCACCGTTCCAGCCAGAAAGACCATTGCACTTGTTGGTCGAAATGGTTCTGGAAAGAGCAGCATAATCCCTCTGATGGAGCGTTTCTATGATCCTACTTTAGGTATTTATTCATTTCTTGTTTGTCAAATTTCTATGTTTCTTTTGAGTTTGAACTAACTTTTCTGGTTCAAAAATATTTGTATTTTTTCAGGCGAAGTTCTCTTGGATGGGGAGAACATAAGGAATTTAAATCTACAGTGGTTGAGAAGCCAGATAGGATTAGTGACACAGGAACCAGCTTTACTAAGCTTGAGCATACGAGAGAATATTGCTTATGGACGAGCCGCCACAGCAGATCAAATTGAGGAGGCAGCCAGAATTGCACATGCTCACACGTTCATCACCTCTTTTGAAGGGGGATACAGCACTCAGGTGAACTGAATCTCATCTTTGCATTCCATTTATTAATGCATGCTGAATGATAATGCTGATGTTAGAGCGTATGTTCTAGGTTGGTCGGGCTGGTTTGCCATTGACTGATGAACAAAAGATAAAGATCTCAGTGGCACGGGCTGTTCTATCCAACCCAGCAATCCTCTTGCTTGATGAGGTAACTGGTGGTCTTGATTTTGAGTCCGAGAAGGCTGTGCAAGAAGCGCTGGATATACTTACATTGGGAAGGTCAACTATTATTATTGCGAGGCGGCTAAGTCTGATAAGAAATGCTGATTTCATAGCAGTCATGGAGGAAGGACAGCTGGTTGAGATGGGTACGCATGAGGAGCTGCTGAACTTGGATGGTCTCTATGCTGAACTTCTTAGGTGTGAAGAAGCAGCTAAGATTCCCAGGAGGTAACTGAAACTAATGTTGAACTATGTTGTGTTATTATTTTATTTGGTTTTTCATTATTGTCGCTCATTAGTTACATTAAGTTGACAGAATCTTAACACTTCACCGGGCTCCTAAGTTATGATATATTTTACTTAAACTAGTTTGTCTATCTGAGATTATGGTATGGAAAGTCTTTCATTAATTACATTGTTGCCCTTCTTTAAATTATTCAGAAGCCCAAGTAGGACATCCAGAGAGAGAAGTGACGTTCCTTCAACAAGCCAGGGCTACCAAGAGCCGTCTTCTCCTAAGATGGCCAAATCTTCATCTATCCAACAGACCAATGGCCTCCTACCCTTTCGCCATTCTGATGCCAACTATAGCACCACAGCTTCAACCAATAATAACTCATCCCGTGGATCGCCGAAGGTCCAAAGCCCCCCTCCGGAGAAAGCCTCAGATGGCAACTTCTCAACTGACCCTTCAATGAAAAGACAAGACAGCTTTGAGATGCGACTGCCGGATCTGCCCAAAATTGACGTTTCACAGCCAGTGAAGCACCTGCCATCTAATGAGTCCGAGCCAGAGTCACCAATCTCACCTCTTTTGACATCTGACCCGGTGAATGAGCGGTCACACTCAGCAACCTTCAGCCGCCCCTTGGATGATAGCATTGATTTTGAGTTTTCAAGGAGATTGAGTCAACGGGGTCCACTGAAGAATTTGACACCCCCGTCCTTCTGGCGGCTGGCTGTGCTCAGTTTTGCCGAGTGGATGTACGCTCTTCTTGGAAGCTTAGGGGCAGCCATCTTCGGCTCATTCAATCCCTTGCTTGCTTATATGATTGCACTTATCGTGGCGTCATATTACAAAATAGGCGTGCATGATCGGGACTCTGAAGTAAATAAGTGGTGCGGAACTATTGCTGCAATGGGGGTCATAACGGTCTTTGCGAACTTCTTGCAACATTTTTATTTTGGTATAATGGGGGAGAAGATGACAGAGCGCATCAGAAGAATGATGTTTTCAGGTATACTTGGTTATTTCCTCTTTTTTTTTTTTTTTTTTTTTTTTTGATAAAGGAATAAGGGTCAAGCCCCTATTACTTGGTTATTTCCTTGAATCAAACCTTTTGAATCTTGTGAATGTTGAGTCTGTTAGGCCTTGGGATCAATTCCATGTACTTTCTAGTGTTCTCTTTCTCTACATCTACTGTGCTACAAAATAACATCTTAACCCTTTGGTTATAGTTTTTGTAAATTATATGAGATATTTATACACCCTTTGGTATCTGTTATACTTCAAAATAATGTAAGACCAAATTTGAGTGTCACAACTGATCGTTTTTAAAATTGTTTGACATAAAATGCATTTGTAGCACTCCATAAAATGTCTGGTGTTGAGAATTTGAAATGTTTCATGCAGCAATCTTAAAGAATGAGATTGGATGGTTTGACGAAGAGGATAATAGTGCAGATGCACTGTCAATGCGGCTTGCAAATGATGCGACATACGTGCGGGCTTCCTTTAGCAACCGACTCTCCTTGTTTGTGCAGGATCTGTCGGCTGTTGTAGTGGCTCTTTCTATTGGCATATTTCTCAATTGGAGAGTGGCTCTTGCTGCACTTGCATCTCTTCCTGTACTCTTTTGTGCTGCTGTTGCCCAGGTACTTTTGCTTTAATATAATTGTTTGGTTGCTGTTAGTAGTCTTGGATTTTATCATGGCTGTGTTAACTAAGACTCGTCAGGTTGACCTGTTAGCGGCATCTGGTTCAGCTGGTTGTGGTTGGCCTGATCGATTGATTATTTTGTTTCAATTTTTATTGGAAAAAATATGCTTTGGATCTTGGGTATACTCTCTTTCATCATAAAGCACAGTACTACTGTTGTCTTCAAGGAACCCGTCACATTAACATGTCAAGTCGTTTTCAGGGTTGTTGACCAGCCAGTGGTGCAGGCATATCAAGTCTGGCATTCATTTAGTAAGAGTTAATGACCAGACCCAGCCCGCGGGTGGTCCCTAATTAATTGATGAAGTTGGGTGTCCCTAATTAATAGAAAATTACTTAGGTTGAGATGCTTTTTGTTTATTATTAGCCAGTAAGCGAGTCATTTCTTTTTTCAGAAACTGTGGCTCTTGGGGTTTTCACGAGGCATCCAAGAGATGCACAGGAAGGCATCTTCAGTTCTCGAGGATGCTGTCCGAAACATATACACAGTTGTTGCATTTTGTGCAGGCAACAAAATCATGGATCTCTATTGTTTCCAGCTTGGTCGCATTTATGTCAAAAGCCTGCTGCATGGATTGATAATAGGATTTGGATTTGGTCTGTCCCAATTCCTCCTTTTCGCCTGTAATGCCTTTCTCCTTTGGTTTACAGCAGAATCTGTGCACAGGCGTCACTTAACTCTAGTGACCGCGATCAAAGAGTATATGGTATTTTCCTTTGCCACCTTTGCCCTTGTCTACCCCTTTGGCCTTGCACCTTACATACTAAAACGGAGGAAGTTTTTGATTCCTGTTTTTGATATAATTGATCGTGCACCCATCATTGACCCTGATGACACCTCCGGCCTTAAACCACCTAATGTGTACGGCAGTATGGAGTTTAGAAATGTGAATTTCTACTATCCCTCCAGACCTGAGACCTTGGTTTTGAGCAATTTTAGTCTTAAAATAAGTGGTGGCCAGACAGTGGCAGTGGTTGGCGCGTCAGGATCTGGCAAGAGTACACTAATATCTCTAATCGAGCGGTTCTATGACCCAGTATCAGGCCAAATCTTATTGGACGGCCGAGATTTGAAGCTTTTTAATCTCAGGTGGTTGCGGAGCCACATGGGTCTGGTTCAACAAGAGCCTGTTATCTTCTCGACAACCATACGTGAAAATATAATATACGCACGTCACAATGCCACCGAGTCTGAGATGAAAGAGGCTGCGAGAATTGCGAATGCCCATCAGTTCATAAGTAGCTTACCGCATGGGTACGATACACATGTTGGCATGCGTGGCGTCGACTTGACACTTGGCCAGAAACAACGCATCGCCATTGCTCGTGTTGTTTTGAAAAATGCACCGATTTTGTTGCTTGACGAGGCCAGCTCCTCAATTGAGTCGGACTCCAGCAAAATCGTGCAAGAGACGCTTGGCACATTGGTCATGGGCAATAAGACGACTATTTTAATTGCTCATCGGGCTGCCATGATGAAGCAAGTTGATAACATTGTGGTGCTAAATGGAGGTAAAATTGTGGAACAGGGAACCCATGATGCACTTGTGCAATTAAACGGTCTGTATGTCAAGTTGATGCAACCTCATTTCAAGGGTTTTCGTCAGCACCGGTACATGTAGTTTGCATATTGGGTTTGGTTAGAGTTTCATTTTTTTTAACCCATTATGTCCCCACCATTTGATCAGGAGATGACGTTTTAAGTTAGAGATATTTGTTATACTTGGGGATGTTCATTCTTTTCAAATTTTGGTTTTATTTGTTCCTTAAATTATTGTAATATTTTTCTTGGGAGGGGTAGGGGGGCTGGTGTCATGTGATTAATGAAATTTGTTAGGATTAGTTAGGACGTGATGCAAATGGAAGGGCCTTACGAGGGAGGTTATTAAGAGAGGTTGTTGTGTAGCTAATCTAATTACCATGTGGAGGGGTTTAGATGAGATTTTGTACATCTTCAAAGATTATTGTAGGGAACAGTAGATTTGTGAGGGCAAATTGCATTTTGTAAATTAGTAGCTGTAGGATGTGGTGTGAGATGTGGTGTTTTGTATATTGTGAATTTGATGAAATTGTTAACTCAGCATACGCTGTCTGATCTTTAATGAGCTTCAGTTTGTTTCCTTTCATTATATACCTGATTCTGGATAGTAATCAAAATATGTTATACTTCAAGATTTGTTTTAGTCGTTGGTGTTTGAGATATTCTGTAACTTTAAATGTGAAAGTTTATATTTAGATAAGATTGGATAAAAACTGCATTCTTGGATACGGTTATTCTACTAGTCCGGGAGAACTTGGTACCAGGCACCTTTTGTATATTAAATGGTTAATACTGTGTTAAAAAATTTCTTTTGGTGTGCGAAGTTGGTAACTTGCATGTCGGATCCGTTAACTAGCCCGTCTAGCGTTGAATATTCCTATTACAAGCTACAATAAAACAAGCAATGTCTAATATTTATTAAACCAAACCAAGTTGAGATCGTTATTAACTAAATTTATTTATCTTTTTGTTTTTCATTTTTAGGTTATAAGATGTGAGAATAAATTATGTTGGGGAGAAATTAAATTATTCAACAACAATGCCAACCGTAAAATGATTATCAACATCAAAATTAAAATTGTATATATACTCTCTACAATATGAATTAGCTGTGTATTAAATTTTCTAAAACTTCAAAAGATCAGTTGTCCGCCGCCGAATGAATGGTTACGTTGTATTAATAGTTCATTGTTGACTAAATTTCAAAATATATTAAATTCGTTAAATGACCGATCTAAATGATAAAAAAATAGCTACAATTTTAAATTTTGGATGAGACATTTTGATATTGGTTATTAAAGTCGTAACAGAGAGTTGTTGGCATGCACTTTTTCTAAGATGAAACAATCTACATGAACTATTTGTTTATATTATGTGATATATGAGATAAGACTGCTTATGGAGGAAGAAAGAAGAGGCAGTAATATGAAAAGAAAGAAAGAAGCAGCAACAAAAGAGGAAGCAGCTGGAGGAGGAGGAGATCGTGATCTTGATCATGATGATGATGATGAACAGCGGCCATGGTCAGACCTATTACCTGACCTTGTATTCCCCATAGTAAAGCAAATTCCTTTTCTAGACCGTCGAAATGCTAAGTTTGCTTTTCCTGGATAGGCTTCGACAATCGATGCAACATATTTTGGAGATCATTTTTCTTGTACAACCCTTTCTCCGAAGTCGTGATTGAACTGCCATCTAATGAACAGGGTCTTTTTGGGAGCTACTGCTTCTCAACACTACCAACATCTTCCCGATGCATTGTCTTGGTGGAAGAATTCCAGGCATATCATATTAGATTCATCTTTTGTTGCCGAGGTGACCGAAAATGAAAGGAGCTATACTTTCCAATAGAAAAATATATTATTCTCAGTCCTGAAGAGACGGATGGCAAGAGACGGCAAGCTTGGTTTTTTTTGACCCAACCACAGAATCATTGGCTGTTCATGATAATCCAAATGAAGGGGTCTCTGAACCTCTGGATGGGATCAATTATCTTGTGGAATCAGACAACAATCTCTTTCGGGTATGGACTGAGCAGCATCCTCAGATACCTGTCATTGTAATATCTGTACGTGTGTACAAGCTGGACGACCAATCTGGACACATGTGGAAGGAAACTAGGAGCTTAGGTGGCCGGTGCTTCTTTGTTTCGTACAATCCTCCTTCCATCAAGATTGCAGAAGAATTTAGAGGAGAACAAGGCATGATATATTTTGTTGGAGAAACAACAGAAGTTGGAAGTTTTTTTCATTATGACGTACGCCATGCATGTATGAATTTTTCTGAAGGCGCACCCATTCAAGGCACTTTCTATCAGAATTCTTGTTGGATAGTGCCTAATTGGGATTGTTCCTCACTTGGGGAGGAACATTGGTTCTGATTGTTTTGCATGTGAAGCTTTTTAAATGGTTCTCTCTCTTTTTTTGAATTTTTTTATTTTTCGATAATAATTTGTTGAATATGTGGATATTACATATATGATCACAACTCATTGCATGCTTCAAACTTCTTGACTCTTTCCTTGAGAAAGTTTGGTTCACATTTTTATTACTAGTTTTGTTGTAGAGTTTGTGAGGGCAAATTGTTTTTTTTTTCTTTCTAAATTACTAGGTTTTAAAAAGCTCTGTATTGCTTCGATTTGTTTAGATTATTATTTTTATGGCTATATATTGTAGTAAATCAAGAGACAAAAACGTGTTATATATTTAATGTCAATTTTTAATAAACAATCGCATATATTGTGAAAAATGCCTTCACAATAATTTTTCAGCGATTACATTTTGTCAGTCAGATTTTAAGAAACGTGCTTAAATATTTTAGTTAAATTTTAGCTAGAATATCTTTTTCCAGACAATCTAATCATAAGGATATATATATATCTATACTTCTTTTTCAAAATCTACTTTGTAGATCATTTTACTCTATTTAAGCACTGTCAAGTTCTATATTTGAAGTTTCTTTCTGCCTTGTATTCTCTGTACCATCCTGTCCCATACATATCATTATTTGGTTTATACTCCCAATCGCTGATAGAAGCTCTCTCCCTCTGTTTTGGTAAAATTCAGGTGCGCACGTCTGCTCTCATATATAATTTTACATATTATTTATCATTTCTCTTATGTGATTTTAGAATATATAGACATATTTGAGGTTGTCATTATTTATACTCATTGTACATTGTTTAATTGTTTATACACAAGGAAATTGAAAATGACAATTACGGTCTCTTAGATGACAGTTATGGCCTCTGAGATAAAACTTATTAAGGAGGAACAAGAAGCAAGAAGAAAAGAAAGGAAGAAGCATCAGTAACAGCAACAGCAGCAGAAGAAGATCATGGTTATGGTCATGATGATGTTGATGACTACCATGATGATGTTAAGTTTGCTTCTCCGGATGGGGTTCAACAATCAATGCGGTTCCCACAAGTGGTCACTAAATACAGGAAAATAACAAAGCAGAAGACACTAGCGATTTTATTTAAGAAATTGATATAATGTACTTGATCATTAACCATTACAAGATATCTAGTTTATCGGAACATCAAGGCAACATTTATTGCCATCTGTGTGTACTGGTACTTGTGTTTCAACATTTATTGCCAATCTATAACCATTACCAGTACCAGTACATGTACCAGTGGTATTCGCCTTGGTTGAAACATCAGATTGCGAATTTGAAATCCTGTAGAAAAAGACCAGTGGGGTCCACTCAGTTGTACCATCACTTATCTTACCCTCTGCAGACCCCGTTTCCTTTTTTTTCTGATGTTTGCATGTCACAAACCAGAGGATATAAACAATTAAAGAGAAGAGCAAAACACCACAAAAGATCCAAATCACCAAGCCAATGATTTTCGCAACCTTTTTCTTTGAGGAAATATGGTTCTTACCAATAGTCAAGGTTGAGTTGATTGTGCTTTGGGCTATTGGTACCGGGTTCAGACCTGCAAGGTTGTTCTCGGATGTCCTCATTTTAAAAACCTCAAGACCGTTCAATATTGCATCAAAATGCTCAGATTTTGTAGAAAGATCCGGGTGAAGTGCAACCCACATATCCATTTGACCCGACCCAGAACCAGGAGGAATAACCACATAATCCATGTAAGTGGGTACACCGATTCCTCCAGTCCATGCTATCACATCGAATTGGGTTTGTGCTGTCTGGTTATTAATGTAAATAAAAAATACCCGCTGGTTCACCTTGGTTATGGGATACTGTATCTCACAAAAATGGAATCTGAGGAGGTAATAGAACCCAGCATCTACGTTTAGGATCCAAGTGAGATTGTAATTCAAGTTGATTTGTGGATTTGGACCCATTGATCGTGCCGTCTCGTACACTTGAACTGGTGCAATATATTGTGGAATAATTGGTGGATATTCAATTGTCACGTTAGTGTCATTTTGAAAAGTGACACCGAAAGCTGCACCGAAAATATAGTTTGAGTCATCATCCCATGAGCGGTACAAACCTGAGTCTTCAGAAGGAGCTAAGGGCCGGCCGCCAACATTGAGCCGGTACATTGTTTGGAAAGCCATACCTGGGTCATACGGAAACGGGGTATCAACACCATCAGCATAGTAAATTCTTGGAGAACTGAAGATATCAGGAGACGACATGATCTCAATTCCATTTACAAAAGCATATGCATTTGGCTGCTTGGTTGAGGGCGAAAAGGTAAAATTTAGAGTACTTGACGTGACATTGATTGAGAATTCCTGACGGAGGCACGCATAGTTCAGTGCATTTACTATTATCAAGGCACTGAAATTGGAGAGAAGAGTGTAAGGGCCTACAGTGGCAGTGAAAAATGAATTGGCTGCGAGGTAATTTGAATAATTGGTGGGATAGAAATAGAGGCGGAGGAAGTATCGCCCCGGAGAGAGAGGGAAGGTGTAGGTATAATTTGCGGTGAAGATACGTGCAGTAGTGAATGGTTCCGTCGGTACCTCTGGGTTCTGGTACGGGATTGTTACATTTTGGCTAGCTTCATTAGAAATATATTTTGTACCAGTGTCTCCAACCCATATGAGGTTCTCATCGGTATCCGGGGAGGTTCCTGATGTGCCACAACTTAACAGGATGTGAGTGACGTTGGAGTCTGCGGTGAAAGCCGGGATGGCAAAATTGAGGGTTAAGATAGAAATAAATATTAGGATTAGAGAACATGTCACGGATTTCATTTTTTTGGGGTCTTGTTTTCCAAGATATTTGATGGCAATTGAGCACAAGGTTGATCTGAATATATACCAAATCAGTGTGTAAAACTGCGAAAGTTTCTGAGAAGAAGGTGATAAGTGGAGTAGAAGGGATTACCAGTAAAAGAACTCTGTGCTGAGCTCCTAGTACCAAATTAGTTTAGTTTTTGCTGAGTCTGTAAAGAGATATGAGCCATAGCTGAGGCAAACTAGTCAACTAAGACTTGAAGCATCAACAGTTCAACACGGCTGCCAGTGTGTAGGTGGTGACACATTTGATCTTATTCGTTACTTTTCTCGATTGCAAATCGGTTTTCCTGTGGCATCATCTTTGAATCAGGTTGTGTAATTTCGCTTTATTAACTGGTTATTAATTATGAGAGATTATGGATATCCTCGTGGTGGTAAACCTTACCAACATGGCTGCAATCGAAAAATCAGAACTGGGAAGGAGTCAAAAATGAGGGAAGAATTAGGCAGATTCCTAGAAGCAAAAGTGGGGACCACAAGTCATGATCAGGCTAGTGGATTTTTATCTGGAGCAAGAAAATGTGAGCGCATTGCATTATTATCCCCACTTGTAAATCGTGATGGATTTTTTATTTTAATTTTTGTGGTAGGTAGTAGGTACTAATGCTTTTCCAAGTAAGCATCTCCATATTTCGGGTACTGGTTATAGATTGATCACACTCGTTTATTTCAAATCTGACAGTTCATATAGTTTCCGTTCATCCAAACTACTAGCCTATTATAGAAGTACGAACTTGAGAGATTATATCTAGCAATGTTTTTAAATGCGGTTTTCTTCATACATGCGGAAGGTCATCGTGTATACTGCATATGCGGTATGTAGCTGTATATACAAATTTTAAAATGAGAAGTCATCTATATATTCATATGTGTGCATTTTAATTTATTTCCATATTAATTTATGTAACAAATTTTGTATGCAACAATTATATATGTGTATCTATTCTAAACAACAAAACAGATTATACAAGAAGCAATTATAATTTTGAGTTGGGTACGCATAACGCATTATTCAATTTTGATTCTATACACCGCATATTAAATTTTGCACCCGCATATCTGCATATGCGGATCGCATATGCAGGGGCGGATCCAGGATTTTCGTCAGGGGGGCAAAAAAATATCGAATCGGGTTTAAATACCTAATCGGGTTTAAATCCATTAACCAATTGGGTACTCGATAAAAAACAATGCTTTAACTTATACTTTCCAATACTTTGACTTGTAATTTCTGATGCTCTGACTTATAATTCTAATTACCAATCAAAATTCAACAAATTTATTTCAATTTTAACCCTAAATTTAACTCGAATTACAAATTAAACGTTCAGAGAGGGCAAAAAATATTTCAGGGGGGAGGACAAAATCGTTCGGAACCGATAAATCTCCGCTAAAACTCAAAATCCAGAAAGGCAGGGTCCGCCCCTGCGCATATGTAGCCACATATTCAAAATCGCATGAAAGAAACTGCATGACATTCTGAGCGCAGATGCCGACTCATATGTGGTCCATGCGGCCGCATTTTAAAACACTGTCTGATATAAACTTTCTGATTCAAAGTAGACAGCCCATAACTTTATTTTTGGAACCATCTGGTGCATTTCATGCAACTGGAGAAGAGAAACATATTTTGTTTACCAAGCCTAAATTATCTTTTGTCTGAACTAATTATCCTTTGAAGAACTTAATATGAACTAATTAGCGCCAAATTGTTCATTCTTATTAAGACCTTTAATAAATCAAAGTTTCATTGAATAAATTAGAAAGAAACGGGGGTTATTGCAATGAAGCCCAGTATCTCAGATATCAGAATATGAAATATCAATTTCAATTTCAATTTTCTTTGTTATAGCCTTATAGGTAAAGCAGATCAGATGACGATCATGAATCAGATCTTTTTGGAGTACGAGAGAAAAAAAATCAACTATGATAAAAAAAATCAAAATGAACTGTACATTCCGAACTCCAATGATATCGCGCTCTCAGCTCGGCTCCCTCCCCTAGAGGTGGATCCAGCATACTGCAGGGTAGGGCAGTTGTCCTACCCTGAATTTTCAAAATTAGTTTTGAAGTACTGAGTTTTGGGCTCTTGCCCTACCCTGGAAAGAACAAATGCCCTACGCTGTTGAGTTTTTGTTTCTCATTCCCCATATACAAATAATTAGGTTTTGACAATCAATTTTGTGCTCTCCCTTTTCTCCTCTGTGATTTTTCATCTATCGTGATTTTTGTTAGTTTTTTGAATAATTTTCTGGAGAAGAAGGGACGATTCATCTGCATTAATGTGGAACACATGAGCCAAGATATTTACACTTCTCAATTTTCATAAACCGCACGTAGCACGAAAAAGAAAGAAATAAATGACCCTGATTGGCTCAGATATGTGGGTCCGAATAAAATTAAATAAGAGAGAGAAAGGAGTGGGCAACAGCTGTGATACACACCTCTCCTTTTTTTCCATTTTTTTCTCTTTCCTTTCACTATTTCTTCTTCACTGGTCATCAATTACTGGATGCCTCCATTTCATATACATGTTAGAGGTTAACACACAGTTACACACGGATAATATTAGCGAACTTCTTATATGTATGTCATGCTTAGATTCGAAATTTTTTTTTTGTCATGTTAATTATTTTTTATTTAGTATTCTATTAGCTAATATGTTTAAATCCGATTAGCTACCGGACCCTGCATAGTTATTTTTTTTGTCCTATCCTGACGGAAATTCTAGATCCGCCCCTGCCCTCCCCTCTCTTTTATTCTCCTCTCCGCTCAAGAAGATATAGTTGAAGCAATGCTTAAATTATTTTAATCTTAGCTTTTAATTTAGTGACAAAGATACATGTCGTCTGATGTAAGAGGTCATGAATTCGAATCTCGATAGAAATTTTTTCTTATTATAATAATAGAGATTTAAAAAGAGTGTTGAGATCCAACTTTCTCATTGAAAAAAAAATATATCTTAATCTCAAAAAATTATTTTTAAATTATCTAATTCTTTTATGTTTGAAACAATAGTCAGATGTATAGTCAATAAAATAAAAACTGGTTCTCAATTTTTAATTTTTTGATAAAAGTTTCTTGTTTTTACAATGAACGTTTAATAGCCTAAACAAATTAGGTGTACTTTTCGAAAAATATAAATCAAGCGTCGATTTTGTTTTGTATTGAACAGAAGAAATTTTCAGCCCTTCAATTTGGAGTCCTGGAGCTTGTATTGATCATATGACTTATGCCTAGGGGTGTTCAACCGGTCGGTTCGGATCAAACTGAACTTTTTTGCCGAATTGCGGTTTGAACCGAATTTTGAAAACTCAACCGAACTGACCGAATTAAAATTTCAAACTGATCTAAAACCAAACCGATTAAACAGATTTAAACTTCATTTTGTTCGGTTGAACCGAATACAAACATTTCAAGTTACAAATAAACATTTCAAAACCGGTTGGTTCGGTTCAAACAGATTTGGATAACATTTTTTATAACCACAGAAGCTGGTTTTTGATAAACCGATCCATTATAAACCACACAAAATAAACCGATTCATTTTTTATTAAACCGGTTGGTTCATCCCAAAACAGAACCGAACCATTTAAACCGAACAACCGATCCAATTAAATCAAAATTTTCCAGTTCGGTTTAAAACCGAATAAACCGATTGATTTGAACACCCCTGCCTGCTTATGCCATGCTTCAAACTGTGCTTCATAAATAATTGTACGACAGAAAAGAATATAAAGTAAAAAGAAAGAAAGACGAGAGAAGCTTTACCTTCTCTACTTTACATGTCGAATAAGAGGTGAACAAAATCACTAAATTTATACACACAACTCATCACCTTTCTCCTTTTGTTTTCTCCGCTTCTCTCAACATTTTTTGTTATGAAACAAGTAACCAGTGTTGATCAGATCAGGTGCACTCAAGATCTACTTTCCTCCCCTCTCATTTCTTCCCTTCAATGAAGACACCGGGCAGCACAGTCTCACTGGAGATTTTTTTCTATAGAAAATAATAAAAAAAAAAAGAGAAAAACATAAAGTGGTTTTTTTTACTGATAGAAAAACCGGTAATAGTCTCACCGATCCAAAATGTCTAATGTTAAGATGGGTAGGAGTGGAACCAATCCTAACCCATTTTTTTATTTTTATTTTAATTCTGTCCAATTAGATGTTGCATTGTGTTGCTGCGGCAGAATAAAAAAAAAAATATGGAGTAGGATCGGTTCCACTCATACCCATTCTAACATTAGATATTTTAAATCGGTGAGACTATTACCGATCTTTCTATCTTTAAAAAAAAATCAAGTACTCTTTCTGTTTCTTTTCTCTTCTTTTTTGTTATTTTTTTATAGAAAATAAATCTCCGTCTCACTGTCTTCTTCAAGTGAAGTTCTCCATTGTTATTTTAAGGATGTGTATTATGGGCCATGACTGCTTTACAAAAATCATTTAGCCCAACAAAGATAGCATGGGCCATGGCTGTTTTTCTTTAACGAGCATGCCGTTTTATGATCATATTAAAGTAAATTCATTTTTTTTTTTTTTTAGGTGAATTTCAAAGTAAATTCATTTGTAGGTCACTATTGTTATGAGCATGCCGTTTTAATCTCTCTCATCAAAATGATGTTTGTTTATGTTATTAAATCGTATGATTTGGACTGAAATTAATATGGAAACGGTTCGGATTGGATAATGAAATAACTGTTTCATTGATCATAAATTCATAATCACATCACTAGATTCTAGAAAGATAGAGAGATATTGACAGAAATATTTTGACTTTATCAGCATACGTCAATCTAGATAAAATGAATAAAAATGTATGACTAGTGCGCGGCGTGAAGTTAAAATAGCTCTGTTAATATTTTACCAGGAATGGATCCCAGGAAGCCAGGGCGGTCCCACTTTCCAGTAAAACGCAACTCTGACCGAGGAAAAAGGAGGGAGAGAACGACCGACCGGTAGGTTTTTATACTATAAAGTCCAATCTCTCTCCCTCCCCCTCTCTCGCCAGTCGCCATGGATTCCAATCCCGACAACCCGGTCCAAGACCAGGACCCAGCCTCTGAATCGGATGAACCATCTCCCGCCGACCCGAACCAAAACCGAACTGACACCACCGAGCCCGACGATCCACCTCCGGCCGACTCGGACATAAACCCGACCCAGACCTCCGAGTCCGTAGAGCACAACACAGTTGAACCGGAATCTTCTGTCCCAGAGCGCCTCAAGTCGCTAACGCTACAAGAACCCTCCAGTGAAGACATCCGTCAGAAACATGTCAGCAATGGATCCCTCCCGGCTGATTTCTATGCGAGTGATGAGATCGAAATTGTCGAGGAAGAGGAGGAGGAGGGGGGTTTGGCAAGTAGCAGTGGCGGCGGCGGTGTTGTAACGTGGACGAATCGGAGCGACGGCCCACCCAGTCCCAGTAGCAGTGGGTACGCCGCGGAGGGGGGAAGCAGCGTCGCCTCCAGTGGAGGGGTTGAAGAGGAGACTGAAGGAAATTCGGATTGGGGACGCGAAAAGAAGCATTTTCACGAGGTATGGGTTTTGATTTATTTCGTTAGAAAGTGCGTAAGTTAGCATTTTAAATTGTGGAGGCTACTAATTTGCATGAAAAGCTCTCTGATTGAGCTTTTTATTTATTTTTTTTAAACTTCACTGATGCTAATTGCTGATCATACTTAATTGACCCATGTACATTGTATTTGCCATTAAATTTAAGGAAGAGGATTATAACCTAATTTATGTACGTAATTGGATTTAAACTTTTGGATTAACTAATGCTACTGTAGTGTCGATTCATAATGCATGCCTTGTCTGTGAAAATAAATAAATGCAGGATGATGGTTCTGATTCATGGAGAAAGAGGAAGAAGCATTTCTTCATTTTGAGCAACTCTGGTAAACCTATATATTCTAGGTAATAATATCTTTCTTTTACTTATATCTTTGTGAAGAAAACTAGTAATTAAACAAACAACAAAATCAGTAACTTTTTAAATTTAAGCTATTGTTTCTGGTCACAATTTCAGGTATGGAGATGAACACAAACTAGCAGGATTCTCTGCAACTTTACAAGCCATCATTTCCTTTGTTCAAAATAGGTGCACTATATGAGTCTTTCTGTATTTCTGCAGTTCTAAAATTATCTGAAATCTCTGATGAAATCTAATTGCTTTTCTTTGTAATCATGTAGTGGCGATAGTATCAAATTCGTAAGAGCTGGAAAACACCTGGTATTGTGACTCTTCAAGTTCAGATCTAATCTCGTAAAATCAAAACTTTATTAAATCATACACATTTTTAAGCAGTTCCTTACATGCAGATAATATTTCTTGTGAAAGGTCCAATATACTTAGTGTGCATTAGTTGCACTGATGAGCCAATTGAAGCATTGAGGGGTCAACTTGAGCTCCTATATGGGCAGGTAATAGACTTAGTTTAATTAACATGGTTTATTTATTTTTCAACTTTCTTAGTTTTTGCCTATATCATATTTTATTTCTGAATTTGGTTGCAGATGTTACTAATTTTGACAAAGTCGGTTAATAGATGCTTTGAGAAGAACCCAAAATTTGACATGGCTCCCTTACTTGGTGGGACTGATGCAGTCTTTTCTTCTCTTATTCACTCCTTTAGCTGGTTTGTATACGCAGACTTGTTCTAAAGTTTTCTCTTGTAAATTGCATGAATAATACCTTATATGCTTGTAAATTCCCACATCTCTGCTATAATGGCTGAGAGTTTGAGCTAATTGCAGCAATCACCTACATGTTAGCTTAGTGTGGCCTTGTAGGCTAATTCCTTAAACATAGACCATTTTGTGCCCTACAGATGCTAGATATTTTCCCTGAACTCAAACTGAGCTTGAATCAAGCAAAAAAAAAAAAGAACATTGGATATTTTTTTGCACCCTTTCGGAAAGTTTGGGGTTAATCTAGTCTTGTCTGTCTGACTTAACCTTGTGCTACTTTGAAACAATACAAAAGGTGTGGATTTGACTGAATTGTAATAAATGGTACTGCTATTTTAACTTACAGATAAAATCGGTGCAATATGTAAGAAGCTCATTACTCGTACATTTGTCTAGAGCTAGGATGATTGGTAAATAAAACATTTTTTGTAGGAATCCAGCAACATTCCTTCATGCATACACATGTCTACCTCTCTCATATCCTACAAGACAAGCAGCTAGTGCTATTTTGCAAGATGTTGCCGAGTCAGGAATTCTTTTTGCTATTTTGATGTGCAAGCACAAGGTATTTCTAAAACCTGAAGTTGAAAATGAAGACAAATCATTTTCTTGACTTGCACTTAGTTTTTCACTGTTCTGTTGTTAGGTTGTAAGTCTAGTGGGAGCACAAAAAGCATCTCTTCATCCTGATGATATTTTTCTACTTGCGAATTTCATATTATCCTCTGAATCTTTTAGGTAAGATAATATGTTTGTGCAATTAAACTGGTTTCTCCATAATAACTTTAAGACTTACCATCTTAAGCAATGGCAAATTTTGACGTATTATTGATTTCTGTTACCTTCAAGGACTTCTGAATCTTTTTCGCCTATTTGCCTACCAAGATACAATCCAATGGCATTTCTGTATGCTTATGTACATTTTCTTGATGTAAGTGACTTTGCACTTTAATTTTGTAAGTTATATTTTTAAGTTACGGACAACTTTGTTGATGCTGTACTAGAAAAATGGAAATACCAAATATGTTGCTGCAAAGATCTGGTTTACCCCTCTCTAACATGGAACAAAAAATGCCCTAAATTATCCTGGTAGGATGGGCACATAGGATATCTCTCGTCTTATGAGGTATATGTGATATCATAGTTTGTTTTTGGGTCTATATGATAACTCTTATTCTGCAGGGGTTTACATGATTATTTTGACACTTTACAAGATACATATCCTTTAAATTGGCTTCTATTGTTGATTTAACAGCTGGATACCTACTTGGTATTGCTTACAACCAGTTCAGATTCATTCTACCATCTGAAAGACTGCCGGTAAGCTGCTTGCCTGTAAAAATGAAAAAAAAATAATAATAATTTGCAAATTTACAGTTTTTTCCTTCTATACACTCAGCGTTCGAGTCCAAAATGTCCTTGCAAAGTCAAATGTGCTGAGTGAGATACAGAGATCCATGCTTGAAAGTGGGCTTCGGATCGAAGACCTCCCTTCTGAACCAACCCGCCCACCCGTTGAAAGAATCAACACAGAATCTATATCTACGCAGAGGACCGTTGGTGGGTCTGCTGGGCTCTGCCATTTCATGTATAAGAGTGTGTACCTCAACCAGTTCGTCTCATCAGATTTTTCTGCTCCTTTGAAGAACCCTAATCAGCAAAAGAGGTAATCTAGCTTCTTTAACTTTTTTCCTTTATTCTACTCATTTCTCCTTTGCTGGTTTTTCTTTGTCCTTAAATGTTTGTGCGCATGCAGATTGTACAGGGCGTACCAAAAAATGTATGCTTCAATGCATGACAAGGGGACTGGTACGCACAAGACCCAGTTCAGAAGGAACCAAGACTATGGTAGTTTATTTTGAGCTGAGCAAATCTGATACTTGATTCCAGAACAATTTTATGTGTTTAAATTTTACAGTAACTCTTTTCTTATTGTGTCTTCAGTGCTATTTTGCTGGATTACACAAGATTTTGAGCTTTATGCGACTTTTGATCCTCTAGCCGATAAGGTTAATTTTTCTAACTTCTTTTTTGTATCAATTTGTGAGTTGCTTGGGAGGATGTTTGATTACAATGCTAGCCTCTATTTGGACTAAACTTTTAAATCTTTTTTAGGCTCAGGCGATAAAAGTGTGCAACAGAGTGTGCCAGTGGGTGAGAGACTTGGAAAATGAGATATTCTTGTATGCTGAAAGCACCTTTTCCTGGTGATCTTTTTCTCCGACGAATTAACTATATTATTACTTATTATATCTGTTAGGTTTGATGTAATTTACAACCTCATTTCTTTTCTTTCTCCTTTTATTCAGACTTAAAGTCTGTAACGGGAGTGTTCCTGGTTTAATGTATTTTTTATCGAGGAGCATAAAATAAGATTATCTTCTGCGGCATCTGAAACCCACGCCCCCCCCTCCCACACACACCCACACACACACCTCTTTTATTCATTTCATTCAAGGATGCAATTACTGCACCTATCAGTTTTTGCTTTCGAGCAGTCACGAACTACTATGGTCATTGTGCTTGAACAATTAATTTTTAAGTTTGATATTAGTAGTATCAACTTTTTTCTGTAATAGTACATGTTTTTGGGTTTCATCAGTGATTTCCAGCAGAAAATGTTATTTCTTAGTATGAAATTGCATATCTGCCCACATTTGGCGAGTTTGAATCCCATCCCAAAATAGAAGGACCATGCGATTAGGGGTGTTCATCAGTTCGGTTCGGTAACCAAACCGAACTAGGCAAACCAAAGTTATAATTTGGTTTCAAAAATGAAACCGAACTGAACCGATTTAGCATTGCAACCGAACTGAACTTAACCAAAATTTTATTTCGGTTTGTTCGGTCAAACTGAAATATATTAATTTTTTTATTTAAAGCAATTGATTTATAATAAACCGAAGTATATTAAGAAATAAACCGAGGTATTTCGGTTTTCAAATTTTTCAAACTGAACCGAACCGAGTTATTTCGGTTTTCAAATTTTTCAAACTGAACCGAATCGAAATTATAATTCGGTTTTAAAAAGCAAACCAAACCGAACTTTTAAACCAAAAAAACCGAACTGTTTAGTCCAAACTAATTCGGTTCGGTTCAAAACCGACTAAACCGGACCCAATGAACACCCCTGCAATGGACCTGGTTGAATGCAAACTATCTAAGTATGAAGATTCTGTTTTGCTACTATTAATTAAATGTTTTAGCTCATAATTATTTTCTACACCCAAAAATAACCGGACAGGGCATGTGAGTGCAACATTTTTCAAACGATTTGAAAAGCATCATCTTTCCGAGTGGAAAGTAACTAGAAAAATGAACTAGCTAGATTATTAAGCCTATCAATAGATCGGTCCCTTTCCTCTCTTCCCTTTTTCTTTGCAGAGATCATGCATGACTTGTGTTTTGGGTTACGGTCGCTTTAAAGGTCGACAGTGATACTCTCACACCATCCATATCCCCTGTAATTAATTAGACGTTGCAGCAGTGCAGCACGGATCCTGTACTAGTTGAGATTGGATGCAGGTCTTAGTCTGGTAATGCCGTAAGAATTCAGATCTTACCCGGTACCGTAATAGGGAATCTTTTACAATTACTTGATCTGGACCGTTCTTTTTAACTTGGCACGAATCAAAGCCCAATAATACTGCCCCCTCTATTAGCCCGAATCTCAAAGCGGCTGAGAGTTAATCTCAAATCGTAAAGTGAAGAGAATCTTTTACAATAATGGAGAGGATATTTGTCCATGCCGTAATGGTACAATGGACGCCACCGTTTTTCTTCACAAAATGCCTCTCAATAGCCTAAAGTCGATAGAGGTGTACATATTTGAGACTATATCACATAGTTATTGTTTTTTTATTACTAAAGGGCTCTATTGTTCTCGAGAATTGAACTTGCGTCTCAAAACATAAAATAAAATTATATAAGTTGTGTACTTAACCATTGGTTCTCATTTATTGTCATATTTTAGACTGGCAAGTTCATGACACGCAACTAGAATGGTATGATTTTAATCGAACACATTAGAGCATAATATGATTTCTTATGAAAGTTATGAAATTATATACATTGCGAATTGAACAACTGTCGTAGTTGTGATATGAATCGTGAGTTGCAACGGATTGGAATTCTGGTGGCATTGAAGCAAAAATGGAACAACAATAAATTCTACGTGAAAACAATTACGAAATGACGTTCAAAAAAATAATATGACATGACGTAATTAAAATAATGAACAATCAGTCACATTATGACTCATGAGTGATATCACTTTTAATTTTTTATCTCAATTTTTAAGATAATTCATAGGAAAAATAGAAAAAATGCTTAAAATGAAAAAAGTATTGCAAAATATATTAAAATAAAGAAATAAAGTTAATAAAGTTGGTCACGTGGTCAGGTCAGTTTGCACTACGTGCTGTGGTATGTCATTTTTTATTGAATAAAAATACGCTACATGAAAAAATACATTAGACGACACGCAAATCATATTACATTGTTACGTAATCGTAACATGACATGTCGTGATGGAATTTAGAAAAACACGGCTATCTTTTTATTTCAAAATAGATGAAGAAGTAATTTTTTTTGAGAAAAGAAAAAGAGAGAGAGATAGGGAGGCACGTGCGACCTTTTCGCACGTATTTCATTGGGATCCATATCCTCGACGGTACCGTAAAAGATTTCCTTTTGCAGTTAGCTATTTACGGTTTGAGATTAACTCTCAGCCGGTTTGGGATTCGGGCTATGAAGGGGGCAGTATTATTGGGCTTTGAGATTCGTGCCAAGTTAAAAAGAACGGTCCAGATCACGTAATTGTAAAAGATTCCCTTTTACGGTACCGTCGGTGATATGAATTCATTTCATTGAGGAGTCGGACAAGGGGGCTTCCTCGCGGGGACAATGACACGTGCACCAATCCTTGTCCTCATTGTTTGCCACACGTGCGTTGCTTTTGCTCGGCTGCTGACACATGGGCCAATAGTAGAGGAGAAAGATGACATGCACCTAACGCCCATGTGCTGCTTCGGCTCTGCATTCTGCAACACGACAAAATGCAAAACGTTTGGAGCGCCCCGACCGGTGGGTCCCACCTCACTCCCTGTTACTCTGTAGGGGAATTATTAATATAATATAATGTCCGCCGTTTGTCATGTCATGTTATTGCTAAATTTTACCGAAATTTTTATTAATAGAAATAATAATAAATTAATGTCAACATAGAACAAAGAATTCGTCAGATATCCAAATCTAACAAAGACGTTACTTTTCGTAACGTCCAGAGGACGTTACCAACGATAACGGCCCGATTAACCACCATGGAATCGCTAATCGCAGCTGCTTAAGAAGCTGGCCGTTGAGAACGGTGACGTCCAGAAGAAAAAAAAAAAAAATCGTGGCCGTTGCCAAAGATAACGTCCAGGCTCTATTAATAAAAATTTCGGGACTTCAATTACCTGGCCACAAAGAATACATGGAATTCAGATCTAGTTTAATACTGACGATTAGCGTATCCTCTTGAGTAAACTCAAATTGTGAAAAAGTTTTTATTTAGACTATTAAACAATAATTAATTTTGAAAATCCAAACCGTTCAACATGTTCTAAATATTGAAATGTGCTTGGAGACCAAATTTTACATTTTTTGGAATTTGTTTACTATTTATTAAGCCACTTTTTCAATCGCTGATCCGGTGGTCCAGAAAATTTTACTGTTTTTTACTGTTTACCGTTGGATCAGTAATTTTCAAAGTGGCTTAATAAATAGTAAAAAAATTCCAAAAAATATAAAATTTGGTCTCCAAGCACATTTCAATATTTAGAACATGTTGAACGGTTCGGATCGGTTGGTTGGATTTTCAAAATGCAAAAAGTAGCCCGAAGTAAAGAGGGGGTTTTACTTTGCCAATCACCATTTCATTTATTATTTTATTAAATGGTAATTTTTCACCGATAACCCTAAAGTTATTTTTATTACAAAGAATTATATTATAAAAACTTATCAATAATATAAAATTTCATTTATTATTTTATTAAATGGTAATTTTTCACCGATAACCCTAGAAATTTATTCACCGATAACCCTAAAGTTATTTTTATTGCAAAGAATTATATTATAAAACTTATCAATAATATAAAATTTCATTTATTATTTTATTAAATGGTAATTTTTCACCGATAATTCTAGAAATTTATTCACCGATAACCCTAAAGTTATTTTTATTACAAAGAATTATATTATAAAAACTTATCAATAATATAAAATAAACTACCTCATAAAATACCATTTCCATTTATATTATTGATAAGTTTTATAATATAATTCTTTGTAATAAAAATAACTTTAGGGTTATCGGTGAATAAACTTCTAGGGTTATCGGTGAAAAATTACCATTTAATAAAATAATAAATGAAATTTTATATTATTGATAAGTTTTTATAATATAATTCTTTGTAATAAAAATAACTTTAGGGTTATCGGTGAATAAATTTCTAGGGTTATCGGTGAAAAATTACCATTTAATAAAATAATAAATGAAATGGTGATTGGCAAAGTAAAACCCCCTCTTTACTTCGGGCTACTTTTTGCATTTTGAAAATCCAACCAACCGATCCGAACCGTTCAACATGTTCTAAATATTGAAATGTGCTTGGAGACCAAATTTTACATTTTTTGGAATTTTTTTACTATTTATTAAGCCACTTTGAAAATTACTGATCCAACGGTAAACAGTAAAAAACAGTAAAATTTTCTGGACCACCGGATCAGCGATTGAAAAAGTGGCTTAATAAATAGTAAACAAATTCCAAAAAATGTAAAATTTGGTCTCCAAGCACATTTCAATATTTAGAACATGTTGAACGGTTTGGATTTTCAAAATTAATTATTGTTTAATAGTCTAAATAAAAACTTTTTCACAATTTGAGTTTACTCAAGAGGATACGCTAATCGTCAGTATTAAACTAGATCTGAATTCCATGTATTCTTTGTGGCCAGATAATTGAAGTCCCGAAATTTTTATTAATAGTCTGGACGTTATCTTTGGCAACGGCCACGATTTTTTTTTTTTTTTTTTTTTTTCTTCTGGACGTCACCGTTCTCAACGGCCAGCTTCTTAGCAGCTGCGATTAGCGATTTCATCTTAATTAATCGGGCCGTTATCGTTGGTAACGTCCCCTGGACGTTACCAAAAATAACGTCTTTGTTAGATTTGGATATCTGACGAATTCTTTGTTCTATGTTGACATTAATTTATTATTATTTCTATTAATAAAAATTTCGGTAAATTTTATTATCCATTTAATTAACCTTTACTAATTTGTCATTTTTCACGAAAGTGCGAATGATAATGATCCGAAATTTTTGAAGTTACCACGTTATAAAATCAAAATTAAATAAATACCACTCTTGCTGAGATTTTTCCAATCCTATTACCCATGCGAATCTAATTCACGCACCAAAATGAGTTGACGCACCAACTGTTCCGAAATTTTTACTGCTCTTCAGTGCATTTCACCCCGTTTGAGCACTAATTTTGCACCAATTTTGGTGCGCTAACCCAATCCGCGCACCAACCCAATTTGGTGCGCGAACTCACTTTAAGATTCCCATCGAACTCACTTTAAGATTCCCAATTTGGTGCGCGAACTCACTGCTCCCATCGGCTGAGAGTTAATCTCTAACTGGGTTAGGGCACCAATTGTTCCGAAATTTTTACTGCTCTTCGGTGCGTTTCACCCCTTTGAGCACTAATTTTGCACCAATTGCTGCGCCAACTCAGTCCGCACCAACCCAATTTAGTGCACGAACTGGATTCACGTGGGTGGTAGAATTGAAAATAACTTGGACCGGATGGTAATCATTTAATTTCTATTTTTTACCGTGGTAACTAAAAAAATTTCGGTCGTTTTTATTTCTAATATATACCAAAAAAAAAATTTGATGTATATGTTTTGTTGTATTTGCTCGAGGTGTTATATATATGGTTCCATTTAATGTTGTCTTTTAGCACCTTGCCATAGTGTGCTAGATACGGCGCTTCTTAATTTAATTTTATCATAATTAATGGTGGTTGTCTGGTTGAGATACATCCCCTCTAGATTCCCTAAACTCAATACTTAACCAATCACTTATTTATGATGAAAAAAACAAAGACGGTCTCACCTCACAGCGCTACACGTCGCATCTAATGGTTGCATTAAATAAAATATGATATTTATTGCATTACAAAATCGGATTTCATAGCTGAATTTCATCATTGGTGAGGTGAGAATGCACATGAAATCAAATGATTAGGTTGGTATCTAACACAAAAGGCTGTCTTAGGAAAATTTGACTTCAACCGACGCGGGATGCAACCGTTTGTTTATCGGTGAATATATATATATATAGAGTAGAACTAGGGTGCTCCTAAGCTCACCAAGCCCTTCCGTGAGCGCGACTCTAAAACCTATCAAATTGACTTCAAACGACATTTACAAACCGTTAGATGTTCAATCTATATTAAAATGTGCTTGGAGACCAAATTTTACATTTTTTGGAATTTTTTTACTATTTATTAAGATGGTTTGAAAATCGCTGTTTTCCAATGGTGCAGAATTTTAATAAAAACAGCGATTTTCAAACCATCTTAATAAATAGTAAAAAAATTCCAAAAAATGTAAAATTTGGTCTCCAAGCACATTTTAATATAGATTGAACATCTAACGGTTTGAAAATGTCGTTTGAAGTCAATTTGATAGGTTTTAGAGTCGCGCTCACGAAGGGCTTGGTGAGCTTAGGAGCACCCTAGTTCTACTCTATATATATATATATATATATAGAAATAATTAAAACATTAATTATATATTAAGTTTAACCTTAAAAACTTATCTGTTTCACTTTTTTTTTTTTCTGTAAGGATAATGTTTGCATGTGACAGCACTGTCATGAATATTATCTTGATTTGACCGGGTTACTGGCGCGTTGGTAGCGTTGCACCAAATAATAATACATTGGTTAAAAAGATGATGATGATGATATTGCTTTATATTCTAGCTAAAAGTTGTTGGTTTTAGATTCTTATTAGTCATAACATGATCATGTTATGTCTAATATTTATTTTCACATTATTTTTTTCTGTTACTGTGTGACTGTGTAATATTATATTGTAGTTTTATTTTTTTTTTATTTTAAAATTGATTAATTCTTCTATTATTTATATAGCATATGTAATTTTTCTTAATTTCTCCATTATTTTTTTTTGCTTTGGTGAGCAATTTTCCATTTTACAGCCAGCCATCTGAAAAGACAAAAAAGCCGGGACCCACAGAAAAGAGAGAGATTCCTGCTAATTTTATTATTTGATTAATTAAAAGACAGGGTACCCCGTACCCAAATGGCGAGCACCTACTGGCTCGTTCAACATTCCCATTGTTTTCTCGCTCATTTATTGAATTTAAAAGAAAATTAAAAAGAAGAGAGGAAACCTAAGACATCTCTCCTGAGCCAGAGCCAGAGCCATTACATTATATATAGCTACTCTTGTCAAAGCACAACTCCCTCTCCTCTTCTCTCTGCTCTAACAAAAAAGAAAAAGACAATAGAAAGAAGAAAATGGCTCTTGAGTCGTTGCCATGGGGTATAGGAGACTTCGCCATGGATGGGTTTGCTTCATTTTGGGGTCACAATAATAATGATCACTATTCTCAGGTTATTTCTTTTCTCCTTTTTCACCGTGCATGTCTTGTTTGACCATATGCACAGTTTTTCGTATAGATATTTGTCATGACTAGAACTCTACAAGAGAGAGAAACTTATCGTATGCGTGTTTTTTTTTACCTGAGTAATTACTTTGGTCAAAATTTGCCATCTTTGAGTAGTCTCTGTTTTTGAGAAACAGTGAAAGAAACAATAATAGACACGCATAGCTATCTGTTCATGCTCTTCTTTTTCAAAAAAGTAAAAGAAGAAGATTTGGCAAAGAAAAATGAAAGAAAATCAACGAATAACTTTTAGGTCAATTAATATCTGTGTGTGTTTTTCATTACATGAGAGTTTTACTTTGCAAGCTAAAAGTTAAATTCTTTTTATTTACCTATTAAATTATCTAAATTTAACTCAAATTGTTTCAATTTGAACAGAGCACAGAGGAACTGAAACAGAAGCTGTTACAAACCACAATCCAACTGGAAACCCTTCGATCAACCGCAAAAGAGGAGATGAGGAAAAAAGAAGAGAGCATAAACAAGCTAATCCAACTAGTCAAGCTAACCACAAAGGAACGAGATGAAACGAAAGATCAACTCAGTGCACTCCTCTCATTTCTCCAATCCAAGAAACAGCAACAAGCTGCAGTCGTCAATTCGGGTTTGACTGAATCCGATAGCCAATCTGATACCCAAACCCGCATCAGCCACCTCTCACATGTCTCTTCTCCAGTCGAATCCTTTTATCATGCCGAGTCTTCTAATATTACCACTGCTGCTACTTTTTCTACCGGTACTGGTACTGGTACTGGTACAGCAGCTGCTACAAATTTTGATTACGGGTCGGTTATAATAGACGAGTTGGCAAAGAAGAGACCATTACCAGAAAAAGGAATGCTAATGCGTGCAGTCATGAACGCGGGCCCGCTGCTACAGACTCTAATGGTGGCAGGACCGTTGCCAAGGTGGCGAAATCCACCTGTGCAGATTCAGGTGGCTGGGTCCCATGGCTCACAATTGTGCACAAAGAGGCAAATTACATTGCCATTGGATGGAAGATACACCGATTGCGGTGCGAAGCGGTTACGAACTTTTTGAGCGGAGATTGAGTTTGAATTTGTGGCACAGATCAAATGATGTCGTCGAACCTTTTGTATTGTGTCCTTGATGAAGCAAAATTGAAGGCGCTAGCTGGAGTCAAATGTTGCCATTTTTTGAACAAATTTAGTTTTAGATTGTGTTGAGAATTTGAGATGCATTAATTAGTCTCTTGTGTATTGTGACTATTGTCATGTTTGTAAAACATTTGTAAAGATCAGAGTAGACGAATAAATTTGCTTCTTGATTGAAGCTGTTTGAGTTGTTGTAGATCTTTTGTAATTGAAAATTTCTCAACTTAATTTACCAGTATTTCAACTTTTTCTGATTCTAAATTTTGCTTAATATTTTTGCTTCTATTGCATATATAGTGTCATTGGTTCCCTTCTAACTAACATGTCATGTGCACTAAGAAATTAACAAAACCAAGAAAAAAAAACAAACTTATTAGAAACCATTTTTTTAATCTAAATTTCAATAGCCATTCAAATTGCATCCTAAGCAAAGCAGCCGGCCTAATAATATATAGGTAATTAATATGAAGAGATAGTCTTAATTACGGTGTCTCATATGTCTACTAGCCTACAAATGTTGAAAAATATAAGGTTGTAAATTCAACAAAATTTGCTAAAAAAAACGAGGCACCAAGTTTAAAGCTCATTAATAGACCCCTAGTTCGTTAATTAATATAATACAAAAATTGTAAATCCAACACTCTACCAGATAGCTCTGAGGCACATGCCATTAGCCATAAATTGTTCGTTTGTGGCGTTAAACTGCACAACATATGAGTGTAACTTAACTTTGTTTCATTAATATGAAACGGGCTTTCATGTCTTTCTTCAAATATATATATTAAATGGACCTGGTGTATATATGGTGTAGTGTATTGTTTTGAAAATATGAATTGATTCATAATGAACCATGTCCGGCCGAATGTATAAATATTAATGTATATCCCCAACATACAAAAGAACCATATTAGTAAAATAAAAATAATACACATATATAACTATTGACGTATTATATAAAAAAAAAACTAATCAAGTAGTACAAAACTATCTAATTAATTCTGAATGTTTTGTATTATATTATACTAATGGATTATTTGAATGTAAGAAATGGTAGTAACATTACTTTTGGACTAATTAATTTGTTACAATTTTTTTAATACAAAACAAGCTTTTTTAGAAGAAAAAAAATTCGAGTTTCCGAGTTGACTTGTCTGATTCCTACCAATTCTGATTCTATAGTCAACTGACCGATTTCGCTTCTGATTCTGATTTTCAGAACCATGGTTCAAAGTATAAATTTTCAATATAAATTGAGGATGCAAATCTCAGGGTCTTCAATATAGTTAAAATTTTCAATATAAATTGAGGATGCCTTCAAAGTATGTCAACTTCTTAAACAATGATGCAGTATTGTTAATTTTCAATATAAATTGAGTACAGAGTGCCAGTATGTATCAGCACCTAAACTGCATATACATGCATTATTTGTCTTAATAATGTTGACCGTGCAATTATGTCTCTACTTTATATATTGAATATTGCAAAATAAACCTAAGTTGTACAATTTTGTCTTAATGGACCCATTGAGTTAATTATTAATTAGGAAGTAGATTTTTGCTTGTTTAGGCTGATGTCCTTCTTGTTCCTTTCTTTTATGATGTGAAATTTCATATTTGCACAATTGTCCCTCTACTTATCTTCATACTCATATAGTATTAATTTTGTAACAACAACAAGTCAAAACTTTTACCTTTTATGTAAATTGTATGTTATTTGAACCCGAACCCGTTAATTTATTCAAATCCGAACTTGATTTTTGCCTACTCTTGACTCAAATTCGGACTTCGCCACTGCATATAATGTGGTTTTAGAGCGAATTTAATAAAATTTTAACTCGAGATTTTCCCCTTTTTTTTAAGAAAATAAGGGTTCGTGTTCTCTTTTCCATAATTACTGATTATATAGACTTAATTTTAACATGTATTAAATTTTTGTTTTTATCATCACAGAACATCTGATCCTATGACATGTTGTTTGTTAATTGTTCATGCATCTCTCAGGACAGTTGACACGTGTCTGCTTCTTTTGTCGTGTCTACGCCGTATCATATATTTTTCTCGGCGACGACACGTTCACCAATAGAAAGCAAGACAAACTTTTAGAGGTAGAGCGCCGCACACCTAGTTGCCATCCATGTGCTTCCCTTAATATTTGGGTCCCACCTCACCTCATGATAAACACTTTTCTAATTAGCATCCTTTATTCAATATTATCATGAAAATAAACTTTCCATTTCATTTAATGTATGAAATTTACGGATCCGCCTCTGCTCTTTTTTTTAGAGAAAAGGAGGGCTCTGTTTTTCCGATCCGAACCATTCAAAAATTTGCATTCACGTATCTCGATAAAACAATTTTTTCATATACAAATCTCAACAAATTTGAATGGTTCGGATTGGAAAAGCAGGGCCCTCCTTTTCTCTAAGAAAAGGAGCAGAGGCGGATCCCTTTACAGAAAGAGAAAAGGGGCATTTTCAGTAAAAAAAAAACAAAAATACCAGTAAAGTTATCATGCTTTGCAATGCTCATGTAAATCTTCATCTAGTTATTTAACCAGCAATAATGATAGAGTCAATTTGAGATGAAATTAAAATTGTAAGAACTAAAATTATGTTTTTAAAATTTGAAAAATAAAAAAAGATAAATAAATTGAAGTATTATTTGTATAGTTCACTCTAAGACTTAGCTCCAGAACGCAATTATTATAGTAAAGGAATGAGACGGGAGAAGCAGTGAGATCGGACGTGATCAGATCTGTTTACTTGTTTTGTAAGAGAAAAACTAGAGAGGAACATGAAGAGAAAGAAAGAGAGAAGAGGTGAAGTCGCTAGACAAACTCAGCGGTTTTAAATAACTTCTGTCAACTCAAATTGAAATATAATGCGTATAAACTTTCAAACGTGGATCCAAGATTTTACCGACTGGAATAAAAATTGGATTCAAATAACTTATTGGGTTCAAATTCATTAATTAATAAGATACTAGATAAGAAAAACAACAAAAATAATCTCTTATATAATAAAAAAAAATTACATAATAAAAAATAACAAAATAATATTTTTTTTACATATTGACAACAACAAAAACGACAGAAAAGAACAAAATTAATTTATAGAAAGAACAAATTAATCTGAATCTATTAAATTAAAATTACTTTCCAAAATTTAGAGAGACAATTGCCCTCCTCCCTGTTCTACATTGCCGCCCCAGTAAACTTTGGTTTTTTATTAATAGGACAATACAAAATTAAATAATGACAATGGGAAACGATCCTGTTGAAATTCGGGATAAGAAGAACGTTATGGTTCCTTGTTAATCAGCCACGTAAACCATTCATTAAGAAAACAACGAAAAAAAATAAGGGACGTTATGCATTATAACATCTATGGAGGAAAAAAAAAAAAACACAGGGACGTTATGCTCCATAACGTCCATGGAGCAGCGAAAAAAAAATTTATCGAGCATAACAAACCTCTCTCTTCTTCCTCTGTCTGACAACATGGATAACAAAACATTCTCTAACTTTTTTTTGCTGCTTCATGGACGTATGGAGCATAATGGGTTTTTTTGGGTGTGTTTCTCTATGGACATTATAATGCATATCGTCCCTTATTTTTTTTTCGCTGTTTTCTTAATTGATGATTTATGGAGCTGATTAACAATGATGTTATGGTTTATAACGTTCTTCTCATATTCTGAATTCTTGCCTAATCGTTCTTTATTGTCGTTATTTTTTTTCTATTAATAAAAAAATAGGCAATAAAGAACTAGTTTTTGGTCAAGTGGCAAAAGCACATGGTCTCTATGTGAGAGATCATAGGTTCGAAATCCACATAGGAGAAATCTTTTGTTATAATAACAAGAATATTAAATAGTTGAACGGCTTGACTTCCAACTTTACTCAAAAAAAAAAAAAATCGGCAGTAAACTTATTCTTAATTTTTACTGCGATCTTTTAATGCTACTAGATGCTGAGTAATAAGCTAAATGACACAGAAAAATATAGATTCTTAGGTCCAAAAAGCTACTCATAAGATACCAAAAAGTAGGTATATGTGGCATGGTAATGGGGCTTTCAAACCGATATATGTCTTCTAGTTCAATTAATTATAATGGGCCACTACTCAGACTCAGACTCAGACTCAGACTAAACTCCCTGCTATCCTCTCTATCTCTCTCTCGTCTCTCTCCTCTCTCTCTCTTCTCATCTTTTGAAGAGAGAGATAGACACAAAAGTGAAGAGCACCCGCTGCTATTCTTCTTAGAATAGCAGCATAGTCGGATCCCAGTTTTGATATAGTGCACGAATCTCAAAACATACCCTCTTATATTTAAATAGGCACCGTATTATCTTTGAGAAAGGTTCAAATGCCTTTGTTTTATGTGTCTTTATCATGTTTTTATTTTTTAACATTAATAAATTTAAAAATCAAATATAAAAATAAAACAGTTAGATTTGATCTATATAATTTGTTTTTTAACACATAAAATATTACGACATTTCGACTTTGTTTTGATCGGTATCAAGAGCTTCAGAAAATACATATACATATAAATTTGTAGACGTTGATTTTTCAATTTATTGATTCATATAAAAACAAAACCGAAAAGTGATAAAAATAAATTACGCGCACACAGAAAATAATATAAATCACATCTAACAGTTTTAACATATAAATTTAAATTTTTTTTTATTTGAAAATAAAAAAGTGAAGTTACGATGGAAACACAAAAAATAAAAACATTTAAGGGGATATGGACTCATTCCGGTACACGAGGGAATATGGACTCGGGCGGAGGGCCTTTTTAAAAAGGAAATAGTATTTAACGATCAACAAAAATATCATTTCAGTATGGAGAGTGCTATACTGAGGGCATCATTTGAAATTTTGAAAGATGAGAAAAAAATTTCTCTCTAAATACCGATTTTGTCCTTTTGCATGGTCTTATAACTTGTCTTTTTTTTTTTTTTTAACATTTTATGAAATACTATCAAATATGAATATAGTACAAGAATATCAAATTCGATAACATATTTTGCCTATGTAAAATGCAATTCTTTTTTTAGTTATTCTAGAATGAAAGATTAGATAGAAAAGCTTTACTACTTCACATGAGCGATAATTTCATATTATGAGTTGAGCTTAAACAACTACTGGATATCCAAATATCCAAATAATTTGATTTGTTAGAGAGCAGGTTGGGTCCGATGTCCATTGGACTCAAATTTGGATCCGATGAATTTCGGGACCATCCGATCTGCTTTTAAAGCAAACACAAAAGTTACGGACGTGAATCTTAAAGCAGATCGGACGGACATCGAACTCAGTTTGAGTCCGATGAGCATCGGACCCAAATGGACCTCCATTTCATCGCTCCCTACTACTCGTTATGCGTAGAGAACTGACTTAACATTTTCCTATAGTGATAAATCACAATAATTAGAAACATGACTAATAAAGAATAGAGATATAGGTCCAAATTCCAAAACACATATAGTTGCCTAAACAAAATGCACATGATTAGGTTTGACAGTTGAGAGCGGTTGTGTGGTATATGGAGGTTAAAGCTCGGAAATGGCGGGAAGCAACGGTCGCCTCAGTGCCCGACCAGGCCTCGTTTTTCCTGCGGGGTAAATTTGTCATTTCAATAATGTCAATGGTTCTTTTTTTTTTTTTTTTGTTGCTTTTGTTGGTTAAATGCTAAGCATTTGAAATTGTGTAGATGATTTAAAGATTAATTTTACGAGAGTGAAATGATATTCATAAATAATAGTGAGGAAAATGATGTTTTTTTAGCAAATATTTCAGGTTACAAAGTAGCTGAATTATCAATTATTAGGATTTCTTTATATTTGGTAATAGTTTTGTGAAGAAAAAATTGTTTTACCATCTTAAAAAAAATAGTATAACTTAATTCATGACGAAATATACATTTAATATGCATGTTCAGATAGTGATGAGTCTTATCAAGATACAAATTTAATTAATGTAAAAGACATAAAAAAAAAAGTACGATTGTGACAATTAACAAGACCCTTACATAAGGGATGGCTTAATTAATGCCGAAATTTTTAAAGTTATCATTATCTCAAAAAAAAAAAAAAAATCTACGGTTTTTGGACAATTTTAGATCTACCACGGCCGTAGAACACCAATGCGGCCTCAAATAGGGGAGACCGCACAGGCATTCTGTTGCCCTAGCTAGAGGTCCGCACAGACATTCTGCGGCCCCTCTTTTTTTTTTTTTTTGCAATCCTTTTGACTTGAATGTATTTGAACGGTTGAGAATCATGTAGAAACGTATTTGAACGTTTGAAAAAGGGTCAAAGGGTCAGAAACCAATTTGAACGGTTTCTGCGGATGAAATGCTCCGTTCCAAAAAAAAAAAAAAAAAGGAGGGGCCGCAGAATACCTGTGTGGTCTCTCCTATTTAGGGCCGCACCGGTGTTCGCGGCCGTGGTAGATCCAGAATTGCTCAAAAACCGTGGTTTTTTGGTTTATTTTTTTTTGAACAAATGGTAACTTTAAAAATGTCGGTAATTAATGCTGATATATCATTGGTCACTTATGAAATACTAAAGCCTGATTAATCAACTACCAAGAATAAAGCCTAATTATTAATTAACCAATTATGAGATAGATTTATTTTATGGGTCTTGGTACTATGGTTAGTGGCCTATAGTGTACTGGTTTGTTTGGTTACGAGATGTCCAAATTCAATCTACCATATGGACATTGCAATTGTAAAAATTGGCTTAAGTCTTCTCTGTTAAATTAAAAAATATTGCTATTATGTAGGGTAGAACTAGGGTGTTCTTAAGTTCACCAACTCTCTTGGTGAACTCAAGTCTAAAATTCATCGGATCGGCTTCAAACGACGAATTCAAACTGTTGAAACCTGTCTACCTTACGAGTGATGCGTCTACATGTAAAAATTTTATACTTTCAAATTAATTTAGGATAAAGTCAAGCGGTCAAAATTAGAAGGTTAATAAATTAATTTTAATGCATTCATTTTTTGACGTTTTTTTACCACTTGATTCATGCAAAATTAATTTCAAAATGTAAAATTTTTGTATGTAGACGCATCACTCGTAAGGTAAAGGATTCGTCGTTTGAGTCCGATGCGATGGGTTTTAGACTTGAGTTCACCGAGGGCTCGATGAACTTAAGAGCACCCTAGTTCTACCCCTATTATGTAATCATTTTTATATCACAAGCCTACTTTAGGCACGAGCATAGGGGATAGAGTCCATAATTTTGTCTTCTCATGACCATTTGTTATTTGATGCGTGCATTCGGTGCCTTTTTACTATTTTCGTCGCCTCAGTTCTTACGCCATTTTTCTAATTACTTGCTAATCCCTAAGCGGATTGCTTAAAAAAAAAACTGAATCTAACAATCTTAATATAGACTACTTTTACAAACTTTTTTTTGTTTTTAGAAATTAAAAATAAACAAATTATCGGAAATAAAAATAATTATTTCGTTTCTTCATAAAATAGATGGGACGCATGGGGCAGGCTAATGGGAGAAATGTTTACCTATAAAAAATATTCCAAAAAAAGAGAGAAAAAGAATGAATATTGCTGAATTTTTATGCATATAAGGATCGGTGAAAAGAAATTTTTACCGATTTAAATTTTGAATTAATAGAAATTCTACCGATCCAAACTACTTTTTTTTTTTCATATGTATATGTGTTCGGTTCTTTTGCAGCACTATCAGCTATGCTCCTTGTATGATGGAGCCACAGAGAATTCGAACACATGTTTTTCTACACGTGTGTACATTTGTCCGGATTTCTGCCAATTGATTAATTGTTCGGTCCAATTGATTTCTGCAAGTGCTGCACCAATAACCACACAATATAAAAAATTAAATCGAACTATTGATTCGGTCTATTAGCCTCATTGATTTGTTCCCATTCTTTTTTCAAACATTTAAATACAAGTGATAATTACTTTGAATCACTTGTATGTAAGTAAATACTCATCTGAATTGTAAAATTAATTTTTTTCTTTCATGAAGGAATTATCGCATTTTTACTATAGCATTTAAAAAAAAATCATAAGCTGATCTTCATGTAAATCTACTTCTTGTATGTGAAGTAACTTGTTACTTTCTCTTTTTCTTAGACCGTGATTCAAAAAGAAAGAGAGAAAGAGAGAGGAAGGAATAGAGCAGGATAAACGGTTAACCTTATCTACACTCCGATTTGAAAGTTATAAAATTGAAATAATTTGTATATAGAGTTCACCTCCTCTTCCTTCCTCTCCCCTTTAAAAATTAACATTGTGGAGCAAATAGACAGGTCCGGTAACTCCTCTTCCCTCTCCTCCCCTCTCCGTCTCTCCCTTCTTCTTAACACACTCTTTGGACGTGCTCCACAAACCCAGCGCGCAAAGGAAGGGGAAGGAAGGAGAAGAAGCCCGGCTCCACTCCCCACAGTAAAACTTACATCTCGATTTGGGAGTGAACGGTTTCGTTAATACCCTACACGAGCGTCACCTCTGAACAGTGTTTTGCCTCTTTCCCTTCCCGCCATTCCCTCTCTGATTCCCCCTTCTGGAGCAAACGAACTCGCTTGGTCAATCTCTATTTAACGAGCGTCACCTCCGCACAATGAAACACTCCTTCCCCTCCCTCCGCCCGTCTAGAGCACACCCTTAATGTTTCGTAAACACGCACGAACACACACTTTCTCTTAGTATTGCATCTGTATTGAATTATAGCTGTGGTTAATTGTCGAAATTTATGTTCTGAAGTTTGAAATGCGCAAATCCAAAAAATTTGTGAAACGACAACCAATAATATATGAAATGACAGATGCTATAATTTGCCTAGATTTTTTCTTGTCCATTGGACGAGGAGATGAAGATAATATTTCTGTGAGAGTGAGGCTATGGTGCTATGCATAGCACGGATGGGGTCCGTGCTACGGCTCAAAATTTGACTTTTTAAAATCCTAACGGTCGATCCAACCGTTCAATGTGATAACCATATGAATATGTACTTGCAAACAAAATTTTATATTTTTTCGAATTTTTTTACTATTTTTTTAGATAGGTAGAATTTTGATGGTCCAGAATTTTCAGAAAACACTGATTTTTCTACCTATCTAAAAAATAGTAAAAAAATTCGAAAAAATATAAAATTTAGTTTACAAGTACATATTCATATGGTTATCACATTGAACGGTTGGATCGACCGTTAGGATTTTGAAAAGTCAAATTTTGAGCCGTAGCACGGACCCCATCCGTGCTATGCATAGCACCATAGCCTCACTCTTTCTGTGATATATGTTGAAATTATTTTATTACATTATAAAATTGTTCATAAATATTGCAAAGAAAGAGATATATTGTTAAATGCGATATAGCTATAAAATAGTAGTCAAAGTGCAAAAAAAAAAAAATTAATCTTAGTTTAAATAGGTTGTGAAATACTTCTTTTTTTAGCCTCTTTATAAAATAAAATTATACCACAATAATTTATTCATTCTCTCAAATCTCACCAAATAAGCCAACACATACAAGTAAATGGCAAAGTATCAATTAATGTGCTCTCAATAACAAGATTAGATTATGTGTTGATGGAATCAAATATGCTTTAAGATGGCAAAGTATCAATTAATGTGCTCTCAATAACAAGATTAGATTATGTGTTGATGCAATCATTCACATTTAGTAGACAAGCACCAACTCTTATTCATCTTAAGTATCAACCTTAAAATATTTCTATTTGAAAGTACTAGACACAAAAGTATTTGTTGAAAATTCGGATAGATTATAAGTAAAATAATTTAATTTAGTCTATTCAATTGTTCTTGGTATGCCCACCCAAAACAACTTATGTACATGTAATGATTGTTCATTACAGTACTAAAATTCTTTGTGACAATAATAATGTAGTAATGAAGACTAAATCTAATTATTATCATAAATTATCTGGATGACATATTTATTGTGTGGTATATAGAAATTTTTATTTCGCATAAAAGTCTATAAAAAAATTTAGATGTAATGGAAATAGCATATTTTCATGTATATAATCAATGAAATCGTGACAATTTTCTATATTAACACAAACATCATTAACAAATAACAAAACGTTACTACTTCATAAAATTTATGATTAGCAAACAAGATATAATTTAAGTATATTTTAACGGAGTTCTTAATTTTATTTTATTTTTCATGGGACTCATTATGCCTTCACTTTCTAATTCTTCATATAATAAACATTTAAAAATCAATAAATAAATGAACTACTAAAATGCATTTATATTTCTTTTCCTACATGTACATAAATTATGATATTTTAGTATTATTTTTTGATGGAAACTAAGATATATTATCCGCTAAAAAACAGAAACATTGAAACCCTTTTCTTTTCCGACAGGTTTAGGTCATCCATCAAATTCCATCAAATACATCCTTTGTCATTAACATTATCCGGTTTTCCCTTTTTTAAGGTTCAATAATTCTCAATTTTAATGCACCTATAAGTAATTAAGTATATAACAATTTGAAAGCTCCAAAGACAATAGACCGAGATTTTTATTAATATCCAAAGTTTAATAGAAATTAATATTTATGCCCAGAATTCTGGGTTTTCACCAAAATTCCCAAGCCCGTCATTTTATGGCCGGTTTTACTCTCCCCGTAAGTCCATTTTATGGCCGGCTTACTCTTTTTTTTTTTTTTTTAGAGACACTATGAAGAGCAAAATAATAAAATCTAACGAAAATTTGAATTTTTTGTTTAAATTTTTTGTTAGATTACTTCTTTTGATTTATAATTAACATATTTATACTAAAATACACTATATTACTTAAAATTATGTTGAATTACACTAGATTACAAAATTATGTTGAATTACGTTAAATTACGCTAAATTACAATAACTTCGCTAATTATGCTGAGATACGGTAAATTACGCTAAAGTAGACCGATTTTGTGCCATCTTTCATGAATCATAAAAATAGTAAAAATTAGTATTCTACAAGTTCATTATGTAACTAATTTACTGAGCTACTTAGATGGAATAATAGAAATGAAAATCTTAATCGGAAACTTCAACTCAAGTTTTGAGGCTCTTCCCTTTGTTTTTTGGCAATTCTGAATTCCAAAAAATGACGTAGTGGTTATGGACGCATGCATATTTTCGCAAGTTTTCCGAAAAGTGGTCATTTGCTGAAATCGGACACTCGAGCGCCGTTTTATGGCAGTTTGAAGTTTCGTCGTCGTTTTTCGCCTTTTCAGTGAAGATATCGTCCCTATTCATATGTAATTTAGCGTAATTTACCGTATTTTAGCGTAATTTAACGTAATTCAACATAATTTATTGTAATATAGTGTAATTCAACATAATTTCAAGTAATCTAGTATATTTTAGTATAAATATGCTAATTATAAATCAAAAGAAGTAATCTAACAAATAATTTAAACAAAAAATTCAAATTTTCAGTGTTAGAATTCATTATTTTGCTCTTCATAGTGTCTCTAAATGGCCGGCTTGGGCATTTTTGGCGAAAACCCAGAATTCTGGACATAAATATTAATTTCTATTAAACTTTGGATATTAATAAAAATCTCGGTACAATAGATGGAGGGGTAGGATAAATTAGCTTCCTAAACAGAAAGATCTAGCAGCAGCGTCTCTTTCACAATTCGGTGCAAATAGCAACTTATCTGCATCTGCGCGCTCCGGTGCCTCTCACATGCCTGGGTCCCGCTTATCTCAAATCAGACGGTCAATATTAACCCTCGTCAAATCTTAATCGCATCTTGACGGAGTCACCTTGACCGCCAAGTAAGACAAAAAAGTGTGGGACCCAAAGGCGGAGAGAGAGATAGAGAGAGATTTCCAGGTTCCAATTTCATTATTGAGAGGGGCCTCACATGGCAAGCATTTATTGGCCTATTAAGCTATTTCCCTTTCTTTCTCCTCAAACCCATTAACTATTTTTCAAAACCTATTCCACTTCTCCTTCCCTCCTCTCTCTCTCTCTTTTTAATTTCATTTTCTTGCATTGAGCGGCACAAAGTCACAAACAAACCTTTATATAACCCCCCCACATAGGTTAAGATAAAAAAAAAAGCGAGAAATTCGAAACTGATAAAGAAAAGAGATGGCGCTCGAGTCTCTGCCATGGAGCCATGGAGAATTCGCCATGGAAGGGTTTAGCTCTGTTTGGAGCCGCCCCCAGGATCTATTTCCTCAGGTTCGATCTCTCTCTCTCTCTCTCTCTCAATCTATCTATCCGTAGGTCGGATTTGTTGTAGTGTGTTTAGTTCGGTATCTCTAGCGAAATTATTCTTAAAATGTCGACGAGTGGCTCGGCCGCGCCGGTGACGGGAGAAAAGATTCCAGTTCAACTTGTCCACGTGTCATTTAGTCAGTGGCTAGTGTGTGCTGTTTCATGTTAGGGGGTTGCAATTCAATTTTCTGTTGGGTTAGGCACAAACAGTAGTCCGCTTTGGGAGTTGCATTGATAAGACTTGAAAATGTAGATACATAGAAATAATATCCAAATTTTCTAATTTTTTTTTTGTTTTCTTTTAAATAAACGACAAGGATGTGCTTGTCACGACTGTTTGTTGGGTATTTTAATCGGATTATGGGACTATTTTCCTTTAATTTGACTATTTTCTGAGACTGGTGGATATGAATATTAAAATTTATCTCATATAGTGTCGTGTTTAATTTATTAATTTTTATAAGTAGCGATCTTCTACCTAATTTTTTATTCTTTAGTTTATTTGGTTGTATTCACACCCAAACTAGTAGGTTAGTGTGAAATGTTGACCTATAATACTTGGGCATGGAAATTAAACCACTTGGTCTCTTTTGATATTTTGGAATTGTTAGCATACCTTCTAGTTACTTTTTCCAATTATTGTAACAGAGCTTTTACAGTAATTTCAGCACCAATGATTGAAATTTACCACCAAATAGAGATTTTTTAAAAGAGCTTTTTTTTTTTTACTGCATGTAGTATTGTGGATCTCAAATTTTAGAGTGAGGCTACGGTGCTATGCATAGCACGGATTGGTCCGTGCTACGGCTCAATATTTGAGTTTTCAAAATCCTAACGGTCGATCCAAACTGTTCAACGTGATTATAAAATGAATATGTACTTGCAAACCAAATTTTACATTTTTCGAATTTTTTTACTATTTTTTTAGATAGGTAGAAAATCACTGTTTTTGGATGGTCCAGAATTTTCATATCAAGTGATTTTCTACCTATCTAAAAAAATAGTAAAAAAATTCGAAAAAATGTAAAATTTAGTTTGCAAGTACATATTCATTTTATAATCATGTTGAACGGTTCAGATCGACCGTTAAGATTTTGAAAACTCAAATATTGAGCCGTAGCACGGACCAAACCGTGCTATGCATAGTACCGTGGCCTCACTCCAAATTTTATATTTATAATAAAACTTTGTATAGCTTTCAACCAAAAAAAAATTCAAAACAATAAAGTTTTCCTCTGTATATCCTTCATATAACCTGACTAGTTTTCTTAGAACATTTTTTTTTTCAAATTTAATTCTCATGATCCTTTGCCATAAAGCTGTACTAGACTCAATATAATCAACCTATATTCGAGTTAATGTTTTCACTGAGAGAGCATTGTTAAACTAATCTTTCACATTGCATTTTCGTGAACAGAATGTGGATGAACTAAAACAGAAGCTACTGCGTATGACATGGGAGCTCGAAACCTTTCAAAGAACAGCTACCGAAGAAATACGAAAGAAAAATGAAACCATCGACAAACTAATCAATCTTCTCAACCTAACGAAAAAAGAGCGGGACGAAGCGAAAGAGCAACTCAACACACTCCTCTCCTGTCTCCAATCCAAAAACCTGCCACAGGCTGGGGCTGTCAATTCAGGTTTAACCGAATCCGATGGCCTATCTGACACCCAAACCCGCAACAATCGCAATTCATACGTCTCCTCTCCAGTTGAATCCTTCTATCATGCTGATTCTTCCAATATTACAAATGCTGCTACTGCTGGTGTTGCTACTAGTTATGATTATGGATCTTATATAATTGATGAGCTGGCAAAACAACGTCCGTTACCGGAGAAAGGAAAATTGATGCAGGCAGTTATGAATGCGGGCCCGTTACTTCAGACCCTTATGGTTGCAGGGCCGTTGCCTACATGGCGAAATCCACCACCTGTTCAGGCTTTTCAACCCTCTCGTTTTTCTTTGCAGTGTCCGACCATGAGATCTCCTCTGAATTTCGCCAATGAATTGGGTTTTCAGGCAAAAAGACCAATTGGTTCGGGTTTGGATAGCATCTCCGAGGGTTTCGGTGCAAAACGACTCAAGAATGTTTGATCTAAAATGGAGGTGCTTGTTAGCCTTCTAAGAGCTGTTTTTTTTTTTTCCCAATTATTCAGTCATAGAATATAGTGAGGTGCTTCCTTGCTAATTTTAAGTGAAGCATAAGCTAATTTATAATAGAATGAGATAATTATATGTATATATGGAGTTATGTAGTCCTTAATCTAGGATATTACTGATCTTGCTTGGTTTCATCTTGGTATACTTAAGTATTATTTTGCTCTTATCTAGTGATTTTTTTGCTGGTCTTTTAAAGTATTCTACATTGCATTTAGGTCTGCATCTCTTAAGTTACTTTCACCGATTTTTTTTTTTTTTACTTGGCATTTGAAAAAAAAATTACTACAGAGATGGAATTGGAAATAATTTCAATATATGTGCACCACTCAAGAATTTAATAAATACTTGTGTGTTCCAAGAATGTCATTCTTAGATGATGCGCAAATGATATCTGTGTGCCACTCTTGAATGGTACTATATCCAATATTTAAATATTAAAACTCACTTTGGACTCACGTGTTAGTGACTTTAAGGGTAAGAATTTCGTGCCCACAGGAGGCAGGTGATCCGGTTCTCTACAGATCATCTGTAGGCTTTTCATTGAGTCGAGTTGTACAACAGCGCAAGTTACTTTTTTGACCACATCTCTCCTTCCATTATTTTTTTTAAAACTACAACTAGAATGAGGTTGCAAATTTTTGGTTATGTTTGTTGTGGAGTAAGAGGTGGAGTGAGCTTCTTATTTCACAATGAGAAGTAAAATAGAAATAAGATGGAATAAGAGATGAGTTAATTCGGATTAACTTACTCCATATGTAGGACCCATTTTCAATGTAAAGATTCATTTTTCATCATCTTACTTCTCTAGATGGATTAATTTAATCAATGATTCATATTATCAAGCAAAGTATAAAATATGAAGAATGATATAGAGTAGGCAATTTAATCCTTATTAACTTTACTTCACAACCAAGCACGATCAGTTGCAGGCTAAATACTAGTAAACTATTCTACTAGGAGTATGCAAGCCGAATTTTTTAAAAATATCATTCCAAAAAAAAAAAAAAACCGAAAAACCACAAAATTGTCATAATTCCACATTTATCATGGACACAATGTCACGTTGCGTCCACAGATTGGGTGGACACAACTTCAAGTTGCATCCATTAAATCATAATTCATAGTAAGTTTTAATATATATTTTTATTAATTTTCAAAAATAGAAAGAGAAACTTATAATTTGAATTTATTAGAAGGAACATCAAACAAAATAGATAAAGTATCTTATAATTTGGATATACTAGAAGTACTACGAAACATTTTTCGAGCAAGATTTTTTGCGGATGTAGTAATTTACTAAAAGCAGAACACCGGTTGCGTTTGTTATGCTTCAACATTCGTAACATTTGCGTAGATCAAGTGCGTACGAATTTAGATGCGGATCAAGTAACTCGGACTGAGTATCGGACCGAATTTGATTTGATGTCCATGCAACTAAAAACCATACTTCCCCTGTTTCCCATTGCATGTCCGAAAGCTGTTACACAATTACAATAAATCCCACTGGGCTCTGATTTTTAAGAGAGAAAAATTGAAAAGGTCCAGAATCAAAAGCTTAACGAACTAAATTTCTGTGTTGAAAACCAAACCCCTTACAATTTATAACATGGGCTAGATTTGAAATAAACGCAGCGCAAAATTCTGAACCATCTTGATGCGAAGGTACAAAATTTAAAGCCCAACTCCCAAATAGAGCCCTTCAAATTTCGGTTTGGTTTTGATATTTTGTTGACTGTTGAGCCATAGTATTTTAATTTTATAAGATTATAGCGATTTGAAGGAATTAGTTTAACTGATAAATTGTAAATATTTAAGCAACACTGTATTATTTTCTTGAGCATGAGATTATTCTTTAATTCTTAAATCACCTCCAACACAGATGTTGGATTTCGAACATGTGATTTTTCACATAGATAATAATATTATTATAATTATACTTTATAGAATTATATTTAAGTATTTATGATCCTCGTCTTCTTAATTGCAAAAATTTATTAATATTATTTCCAAGCATAGAATTATAGAAAGATTTAATTTCATAAACAATTAAAATTTGTATTGCTATTTTTTAATTATAGAGAAGAACATCAAAGAATATGAACAGGCAATTCTTATTGATAATTTAAAAATACATATTAAAAATTATGAAGTATTGAAATTTCCATTATATTTGAATAGAAAAAAGTTTGTCAAAAATATTTTTACGCCAAAAAATAATTGTTTTAGGTGAGATTAGTAGTTGGAAGCTAATTGTTCATAAAAATACTTTTTTTTTTTAAATAGTTCATAAAAATAAGGGAGAATATCATATATACCATTCAAAAACTATGAAATTATGTATTTCCCCCTCTAAATTATATAATTACATATTTACCACTCAAAATTTTATTAACTCACACATTTACCCAATTAAGTAAAAACTGAGATTGATTAAGTTTAATCTTATATAAAATATAATTAACAACTTCCATCCCCTTCCCCTTCCCTTTCCTCCTTCCTCCCTTCTTCTTTGTCCTTACTCCATGCAAACATAAACTTCAGTTCACTAATATTTTTGCTGACACCAGAAAGTTGTTTTGGAGATTGACCGCTCATGATAAGAAATGATACAACAAAGAGAAAGTATTTGATTTATACTTCAGAGTGATTTTATGTGAAATCCTATGAGAAAGATACAACGCATAGATGTAGGAACTGAATGTTAGCTAAAGTATTTGATGCTTCTTCTCCTCCTCTGTTTAGCTAAAGGGCGGGAAACTATATTTTTGTGAAGAAAAAAACGTATACATTGGCAGGAAGAAATATTAATGTAGCAAATATCAATCTCATTCATAGCCTATCCTTGAATGCTCAAGAACTGAGATAAAACTCAATAAAGACTTTAGACACTACACAAGTCATATTTTTGTTGACATTAGAGATACAAAAATTGAGACCTCTGTGAATTTTCTTGATGCCGTATAGAGCAAGTTTTTGGCCATAAGAAATCTTGCAATATTTTCTCTGAAGTTTATATTTATGTTTGCATAGAGTAAGGACGAAGGAGAAAGATGGAAGGACGAAGGAAGAAGAGGAAGCGGAAGGAAGTGGTTAATTATATTTTATATAAAATTAAACTTAATTAATCTTAATTTTTAATTAATTGGATAAATGTGTGAGTTATTAAAATTTTGAGTGGTAAATACGTAATTACATAATTTAAAGAGGGAAATACATAATATCATAGTTTTTCAGAGGTAAATATGAAATTCTCCCTAAAAATAACTATTAAAAGATTAAAGTACACAAATGGTCCTTAAAGCATCGCTCATTTAATAATTTGATCTTTAAAATTTTGATAGTATCTTACTATCTTTCAGTTATTAATTTTTTTTAACTTTTATCAAATTAATAGTACATTTAATATTAGTTGAAACAATGATGTTTTTCTTTTATCGGTGCGAACAATCCAAATTGCCTTCGGGGATTGAGATGATGACAATGATGATGTAAAATGGTTTGTAATATCAGACTATCTGTGCAAATTTGAAAAAAGAAAATCGAATTCAAGGTATCGGTGCGTTTTATTGCCTCATGAAAACTTATAAGGGAATTTTATTAAACATTTTTTACGAGGTTCATTTAAATTTTTGTTAGGTTAGAAAGTTGAGATCTCTTTGTAATGATTTGTTCCGTGGTGATGTAATTTTCTATGAGCAGGGGTAAAATAGCAAAAAAAAATTTCTATGAGATCTCTTTGTAATGATTTGTTCTGTGGTGATGTAATGATTTGTTCCGTGGTGATGTAATTTTCTATGAGCAGAGATAAAATACACTATTGATTTTGTGTCCTAACCATATTACATATCTCTAACTTTGTTGTCAAAGTTCAAACAATTGAGCGGTGATTTTGTACCTATCTAAAAAAAATAGCAAAAAAATTTCAAAAAATATAAAATTTGATCTCTAAGCACATGTTAATATAGAGATCATGTTGAGCGGTTCGGATCGACTGTTTGAACTTTGAGAACAAAAATAAATATATGGAGTATGATTGAAATACAAAACCAATTAGTGCATTTTAATCCTAATCTAGTTGTCTAATGAAATAATATCGGAGGATTTAATCTACACATATAATTGAAACCAGTGAAATATTTTTTACATAATGGGATGATCCTATAATCTTTAACATGTCTAAATAAGTCATTTTTTTAAATGATTTTTGGATGCGTTGTAGTTTTACTAACAAGCTTACCCTAAAAAGAACAGAAACAATAAGCCACTTCCCATTTGCATCCTAGATTAGAAGATTATGGATTAATCTTTTATTTATTTACGAAAAAATGGATATCAAGTTTAATTTTCAGTCCGATGTCATAGTGGACAGGGCGGATCCAGGATTTTTGTCAGAGAGAGGCAAGAAAATAACGAATCAGATTTGAATAGTTAATCTTGTTCAAACTCATTAGCTAATCGGGTACTAGATAAAAAATAATGCTCTAATTTCTAATTTCAATACTCTGACTTCTAATTCCAATTACCAATTAGAATTCAAAAAAATTATCATAATAAATTTAACATTAATTACAAACCAAAAGTCCAGAGGGGGCAAAGTTGAACCGAACCTATAAATTTGTATAAAACTTCAAAATTCAGGAGGGGCAGTTGACCCCCCTGGACTAGGCTGGGTCCGCCCCTGATAGTGGATTACTCTTTTGTATTTTCTTCGTTGTCTTGGCAAGAAATCGGGGGCAGTTTTATAGACATCGGATCAAATTTAATTCGATACTCGGCCGGAGTCATTCAATATGCATCAAGTTTCGTGCAGACAATTTTAAGATGCATACGGATAAGATGCACATGAAACTTTATACAGATCGGACAGCTTCGATCAAATATCAGACCGAATTTAATCCGATACCCATCAGTTAGGGGTGCAAACGGATCGGATACGGATACGGATCGGATAGTGCTAAATCCATATCCGTATCTGTATTTTTTTCGAATACGGATACGGATCGAATATTAAACAAATACGGATACGGATCGAATATTTTTCGAATACGAATACGGATATAATTTGGATTCTTAATTCAAAATATATATGTTATGCCATTACAAAATATATATAGCCATAACTAAAATTCACCAATTCACCGACCACATCTAATTAACTAAAATTTACCAACATAACTATAATTCTAATTAAAATATACCAACACAAAATATATTCTCTCTAAACATATATAGTTCTAAAATAAAAAGAGATAGTTTAATGATATTTTGTTAACACATTAATCGCTATTATCAGTAGAATGGATTGACCCCAACAAAGAAAGGGAATGGCATTGCATACCTAGAAAAGTAATAATGAAAAATCTAGGCATTGGTTCAAACCTAGAGGAAGAGTTTCTCAGATATCGGTAAAATACCAAGCATGCTCGTTGCTAAAGAAATGCGTAGTGCGTGCAGAGCCATAGATATTGGTTAGTACATATAGTTAGGAAATTTGGCTTTTATGGAACGAGATAATATTTTCATATCGAAAGAATTTTGATCCATCTTCTTCCGTTAAATTAAAAGTTACACAGATATCCGTTTAATTAATACTTACGGATACGGATAATATCCGTATCCGTATCCATAAAAAATCAGATCCGAGCGGACAATATCCGATCCGTTTGCACCTCTACCATCAGTCAGCCCTAGGGGTGCAAACGGATCGGATAGTTGTAAAACCATATCCGTATCCGCTTTTATTTTTCGGATACGGATCTGGATCGGATATTAGACGGATACGGATACGGATATATGCTTTTTATAATAGTGAATAACATAAATTTTTTCATAATATATATTAAACTATATAGTATATATCTACTATTCGGATATGGATAATTAAAATTTAAAACCGTATCTGCATCCGTATCCGTACGGATATTCGGATATCGGATATCCGTATCTAATTTTCGGATATGGATTCGGATACGGTCGGGTAATATCCGACCCATTTGCACCCTAGTCAGCCCCCACTCCCCTGAGTCCGGATCCCCTAAAGTAACCCAATTTTTGAGTTTTGACGTGTACGGTGCCTATTCGGTGGTAGCGCAGGGGGCCAGTATTATTTGTGGGGTCCAGGTTCTTTAAGATTCGTGTTAGAGCACCTTGGACGGTTTGGATCAAAACTCAAAAATTGGGTTACTGCACTGGATCTGAATTCCACTCCCCTTGCCATAGCCGTCCCTTGGTTTCTTGACAAAAAGAATTTAAGTTTTTGGTGCCAGAAAAACTGACATGTACTATTTTTGGTACCAGAAAATCAGAAATAATGCTGCACATGAGGAATCTCCTAACAGGACCGGGATTGAAGTTTTTAGAAATTTCATTGCTAAGAATTACTAGAGATTCCGAAAGTTCATAACTGAATATAAACCTTTAATAATTCTATGTATATGATTTATATTTTTTAATTTAAATGCCATTTTGGTATGACACAAATCTAACTACATGTGGAGGTTTTCATTTTAAAATTTGACAATTTATATTTTCAATTTTTAATCACGCAAATTTTTTCTTTATATAAATTTTCCCTTTGGAGAACCAAAGCGAATTCATATCATCTAAGGTATTTCATTTTTATAGTTTAATTCCGGTCCGTTCGTTACATATTAGCACGAATCTTAAAGGGTCCGTTACAGGTCCGAATTGAAACTCAAACAGTACTTGAATTCATATCACCGACGGTACCGTAAAAGGGAATCTTTTACAATTACTTGATCTGGACCGTTCTTTTTAACTTGGCACGAATCTCAAAGCCCAATAATACTGCCCCCTCAGTCAGCCCGAATCCCAAACCAGCTGAGAGTTAAACTCAAACCGTAAATAGCTAATTGTAAAAGGGAATCTTTTACGGTACCGTCGAGGATATGGATTCAACAGTACTTGGACCCAAGCTTAGTTGGCATCCCACGTGGGAAGAAAGAGAGAAAAACATCAGCACCAAGAAAGCGACCGTTGTTTGCTTGGCCCCACAGTTTGTCCCTCGATGGGTCAAATCACCATTACTCCAACAAAAATCCACCAAAACCACTGTTTATTGTTTGTTGTTGTATTAAATGTTTATTTTACCTACTAAAACAACCCTATTAAATAATTAATTAACAAGAATTAGGACACTAGGTGAGGTAGCCACACACTGTCACAGAAATCTAGGCTGGTGTTTACTGAGTGTTTATTATTATATTCTTTTTGGTTTCTGAAATGGACAATGTGGTAGTACTCTTTTGTGTTTATTGCTATGCTAGAAACAAACCCTCCTTAACTTTTATTCCCAATTGTCTTGTTCTAATTGAATACAAGTATCTCTTGATTTGACAACTAAAAAATAGACAATATATTCTCTTTCCTCAATTTTGTTGATTTTATGTTGGAAAAAAATTACCAGAAATGCAAGTTTGCTTATCATAACTAGGGCTGCAAACGAATCAAACCGAATCGAACTTAATCTAGTTCGAGTTCGAGTTCGAGTTCGAATCAATTTCGAACCGAACTGGTTTGAAATTGAAGCAGAGTTTTAAATTGAAAAGAAAAGTTCAAGTTTAATTCGGTGCGATTCGAACCAGTTTTGAACCAAACTGGTTCGAAATTGAAGCAGGATTTAGAACTAAAAACAAGAGTTCCAAACCGAGTCAACTGAATTTGATTCGTTTCAAAACCGAAGTAATTTGATTAGTTTTGAACTGAATTTCTTTTCGAATCAAATTCAATCGAATCACGACCTACGAACTTTTGGTGCACCCCTGTCACAACAAGTAACATTTCAGGGGTAAAAGTATAACTAAGGTATAAAAAGCGATAAATCCATCATCCAGTTCAGTTTCTACAAAAGGGAGAGATTAAATTTTCCCTGCATTTAGAGCTACTGGAGATGACCTGCCATGCTGCTACCCATTGTGATCAGTAATCCAACAAATAAATGGACAATTCCAGTTTCATCAAACTGGAGTAAGCTTTCAGACAGAAATTTTCAGGTGAGGGAAAGATCTCAGCTCCCAACACAGGTGAGGTAACGACAACCAGAGAACGAGGAGGCGCAAGGGGACATTAAATGACCGCCACGTGCCAGTGGAGCTATCGCGGTTTCCTTTTCTTCTTTTAACACGCGGCGTGAAAAGATGACGTGTCGGTCCCAATCGGGTCTTCTCGACCTTTACAGCCGGTCTCTAACGCGGACCCTGCCCCTGACATGGCATCCAAACCAAAGGTTCGGACAGCCGTTTCCTCTCCGAACCAAGAGGGCTAAAATAGTATGGGTAATTTTCTATGTAAGCCCTTGAAGAATCGGATATTATTTATATTTATTTCCAAGTTTTGTATAGAAAAAAGTTGAGGATTGGATGGGAACAAATTATCACAACTGGGAAAGATTTATCAGCCAAATTATTTGCCTTATTTGTTTGTATATTAATACCCCTGACACAGATATTATTACAACAATCCAATTACCGAATTAATGATTCTTTCCATCATATTATATATTTAATTAATTATAATCAATCATTTTAATAATATTTATTGCATATTAAATTGGAAATTACAAACTATAAAATATTCTAGTGTTCATTCCCGACTATCCAATATATATATGCACAATTGAAGTTTTTTTAGAGGCATGAATTTATATAATTAATTGGAACTGTGATGTATATTAAAAGGCATGATGAAATGAAATAACAGATTTTAGCAGGGCCTCAGAAATAATAATCAACAAGCATATTAAATATTCGAAGGGTGGATATGCAAAATCCCAAATAATAATGGAACTGCTCTGCTAGTGTGAGCTACTAGAAGCAGGAAATGAGTACAGCCACCTCATTTCGCCTTCTCTCCCAAGCTAACATCATGATCCCCTGAATCAACCAAAAACGGTGAGATCACAGCAAATCTGAGAAGAAAGAACGACAACAATAAAGACATAGAAATACAGAGAAACTTCTATACCAAGCCTCCACCATTGATTTATTTCTCCTTTATCCATCCCTTTCCTTTTACTGTTCGACGCAATAAAAGCTCTCACGCCTATCTCCAAACTCCCAACCTCCTCTCACGAGACACAGCACAAAAGCCTACGCCATTCTCTCTGTCAGTCCTCCTTTATAACTCTTCTCTTTCTCTGCATTCACAAAACAAATGCCTTTGCACGGGAAGCGAAGGAGAATGGAGCTCTCTGCAGCAACGGTTCTTGCCACCTCTCTGTTCTTCGCTCAGCTCTTCACGGCTCTCTCCATTCTCGACCCGGTTGATTTCTTGGCGCTACAGTCGATCCGCAAGTCGCTCGATGATATGCCTGGCTCGAATTTCTTCGCGTCCTGGGATTTCACCGCCGACCCCTGTGGCTTTCCTGGTGTGTTCTGTGCTGGTGACCGTGTGCAAGCTTTGGCATTGGGGGACCCACGTGCAGGCTCGCCTGGTCTAACGGGTCGGCTCGACCCGGCAATAGGTCGCCTCTCTGCTCTGTCCGAGTTGTCTCTGATACCGGGTCGGGTCACGGGTTCAATACCTGATACTATTTCTTCCCTCACTAACCTGCGGTTTCTGGCACTGAGTAAGAATTTCTTTACCGGGTCTATACCCGACTCGCTTGGTTCCATGTCTAACCTGCACACACTTGATCTTAGCTTCAACCAGTTAACGGGTACAATACCGCAATCCATTGGAAACCTCCCCTCTCTTGCAAATTTGGTTATCTGTCACAACCTCCTCACTGGTTCAATCCCTCAATTTCCTGGTTCATCACCACTTCTTCGTCTTGATTTGAAGCATAATGATCTCACTAGCCAAGTGCCAAACCTTCCTTCCACTTTACAATACCTCTCTCTTTCTTCAAACCAACTGTCAGGTCAAGTTGATTCAGTTTTGGTGAAGCTAAACAGGCTCAATTTCCTAGACCTTGCCATGAACCAACTGGAGGGACCAATTCCTCCCTCCATTTTCACTTTTCCATTGAATGCTTTGCAACTACAGAGGAACTTGTTTGATGGGACCTTGGGGCCCGAAAGTGAGGTGGAGATACCATTGGTGGATTTAAGTTTCAATCGATTGTGGGGCTCAGTCTCACCATTGCTGGCATCTGTGGGTCAGCTGTACTTGAACAACAACCGGTTCACTGGAGAGGTTCCGGCACGGCTGGTACAAGAGCTGATGGGTTCAGGGCGGTTGCAGGTGCTGTATTTGCAACATAATTTCTTGACTGGTATTCAAATCTCACCCACATCTGCCAGGCAGCTGCCAGCTGGTGCATCACTATGTTTGCAGTTTAATTGCATGATACCTCCTGTTGGTACACCATGTCCACTTAAGGCCGGGTCCCAGAAAACCCGGCCTGTAGATCAGTGCCCTGAATGGAGAGGATGATTTGGCCATGTATGGAGTAATAAAGCAATGGTGGAAATTACCAGAAAACTCTGTTGTACTGACTTACAACTGTTTCACTGGCATTAAAGAGTGAATAGGTATGTTTACAGTGTGCGTTAGGGCTGGAGATGGGATGAATTCAAACATCAGACAAGGGATTATTCTTTGATTTGTTTTGTTAGTAGAAGAATTCTTTTGTGGTTGGGGTTGAAGGTTTAGTAATCGAGGATTAATAAGCCGATATAGTTATGTTTTTTCTTCTTTTTTATTAATTTTTGGCTGAATTAATGTTAAGCATCTTTGAAGAAGATGTTTTATAGAAGAACATGTTCTGATTAGTATATGTAATGTTACTATGTTTTATGTATGGAGGATGTGAATAGCAGAGCTGTGTGTCTTTCCAGCTTCTAGTGAAATTATATTTTTTTTTTCTTTCCTTTTGTGTCCATGGTTAATATTTTGAAGGTTTATGTTCCCTATCGTGTACAGCTTTAATTGGATTTTGATGGTGTACTAAATGAAGGATTTAGAGAAACATCTTTATTGTGATTTCACAGATCGTGGCATTAATCATCAATGCATTGATCTGGATCTCGATGAAGATTCAATCTTTAACAAATGATCTGTGTTGTGCTATACTTCATAGGTCTTGCTGGCACACTTATGCTGTGAATAATAAGGATTTAAACCATTTATTAAATGAGCTTTTAAATGAGACCAGTGAATTCATGCTGGTTTATTTGCATTCTAGTAATGTTCAGAAGACCCACGTGCCAGTATGTCTGGAATTTGGTTTGCACTTGCGACTGAAATAATATGAGAAGTAAACCATACATTATTTTTTTTTTCCATAATACTTTTGTACTTTCTTTGAAAAAATGGAGTCAGGAAGGCTCATATTTCTGTGTAGTTTGTATAGATTGCCAAAAAATACGAATGGAAAAGATAAAAGTTGTCTAATTTCAATATATGCATTGCTGACTAAGAATACTTTGTTTTAATTGAGATTTTACCAGCAAGCTTATAAAAGTTGCCTCATTATTTCTTTTTTGGCATCTCCTTTTACAACTTATATCACTCAATAAATTTTCAAAACAGCCCCTTGATCATCAGTTCAACAAATCATTATATACATATTTCTACTAAATCTAAAAAATCACCGCATTCCGAATTGACTTTTTTTTGTCTTTTCTACCTCTATATTGATTGATATATTGTCACAACCAAGTAAAATAATTAGTATCTCTGATTTGATTAATGAGGGGAGACCCCTGACAATTTTTTATTTTAATAATTTTCAAAAATAAAACTTAAATTTGAAATTCAATATTATAATAATGATCTATATAATCTACTTAAATTGCAAAAAAAAAAAAAATTATTAGACTATTCAAGTGTTCATTAACAAACATAAATTAAATTTTATTATTTAATTTTATCTTTGAAAATTCACTGTCGACATTGTCAAAATAACCAATGTCATCTTGATTAATTATCTCGCCCAAATAAAAAAAATTCACACCATTTATATCAAAGTCAGTACCAATAGCTATTTTCATTATTAAAGTGACCTCAATTTAATTGAACCAATAACAAATTTCATCCGAGAATAGCCAACTTTACATATAAAAATACTGCATTTTCCACATACTAGCACGTCCTTGCCATTGAATTCAGATCCAGTCAACTACGGTTCTCTCTCAAAAAAAAAAAAGTCAAAAGATTTCACCCGAGAATAGCCAACTTTAGATTTTAAAGAACACTGCATTTTCCACAAACTAGCACGTCCTTGCAAGGGATTCAAATATGCTGCTATACTTGTATATGAACAGTAACCATGCTATTCTCTCTTTTTCGAATCCAACTATTGAACAGTTGAACAGTTTCGAGATGCGTGCACAAAACAGTTCTCGAAAAAAGTACTTCGAGATTCGTTCTCGAAAAAAATTGAACAGTTAGATTCAGAAAAGGAGGGATAGCAGGGTTACTGTTCATGAAAAGAGAATAGCAGCAGATTTGATTCCCCTTATAAGGCTAGTCTGAATTAAAATCGTTCAGTTAGAATTCACTCAAGTAGATGCTTCAACAAGCATCCTCTCCAATATGTGTAAAAGATTTTCTTCACTTTACAATTTGAGATTTACTCTCGGCCGCTTTGAAATTTAGACTAGCGCAGGGGCAATATTATTGGCTTTTAAGATTCATGCAAAGTTAAAAAGACCGGGTTCAGATCCACTAATTCTAAAAGATTTCCTTTTATGGTGAATCCGTAGATGCGCTACCTGAGAAATGCTAATTCCTTATCCAAATTAAGGTTGACCTTGAGTCGAGTTGTATAATTTTTTTTGACAATATCTCTCCTTCCATTATTTTTTTTTTTCAAAACTACAACTATAACGAGGTTGCAAATTTTTTGTCATGTTGCGAAGTAAGGGGTGGAGTAAGCCTCTTATTTCACACTTATGTCGTCAAATAAAAAATAAAATATGAGTAAGATGGAGTAAGTTACTCCATCTCTTCGGATGGATTAACTTACTCCACCTGTAGGGCCCATTTTCATATGTAAAGATTCATTTTTCAACATCTTACTTCTCTAGATGGATTAATGAGGGGAGACCCCTGACAATTTTTTATTTTAATAATTTTCAAAAATAAAACTTAAATTTGAAATTAAATATTATAATAATGATCTATATAATCCGTACATCGAATGACTTAAAATTTTGACAATACTTAAATTGCAAAAAAAAAATTATTAGACTATTCAAGTGTTCATTAACAAAAACATGAATAGCCAATGTCACGTGATCCCCCATCTTGATTAAATATAGCGCACAAATAAAAAAAAAATTCACACCATCTATATCAAAGTCAGTACCAATAGCTATTTTCATTATTAAAGTGACCTCAATTTAATTGAATCAATAACAAATTTCATCCGAGAATAGCCAACTTTACATATAAAAAATACTGCATTTTCCACATACTAGCACGTCCTTGCCATTGAATTCAGATCCAGTAGTATAGCACGTCCTTGCCATTGAATTCTCTCTCAAAAAAAAAAAAAAAAAAGTCAAAAGATTTCACCCGAGAATAGCCAACTTTAGATTTTAAAGAATACTGCATTTTCCACAAACTAGCACGTCCTTATCATTGAATTCAGATCCAGTCATGTACCTAGCACGTCCTTGTAAGGGATCCAAATCTGCTGCTGTATTTGTGCACGAACAGTAATTTTGTTATTTCTCTTTTTCCGAATTCAACTATTGAACAGTTTCGAGATGCGTGCACAAAACAATTCTTGAAAAAAATTGAACGGTTAGATTCGGAAAATGAGGGATAGCAGGGTTACTGTTCACGAAAAGAGAATAGCAGCAGATTTGATTCCCCTTATAAGGCTAGTCTGAATTAAAATCGTTCAGTTAGAATTCACTCAAGTAGATGCTTCAACAAGCATCCTCTCCAATATGTGTAAAAGATTTTCTTCACTTTACAGTTTGAGATTTACTCTCAGCCGCTTTGAAATTCGGACTAGCGCAGGGGCAGTATTATTGGCCTTTGAGATTCATGCAAAGTTAAAAAGAACGGTTCAGATCCACTAATTCTAAAAGATTCCCTTTTACGGTACCGGAAAGGATGTGAATCCGTAGATGCGCTACCTGAGAAATGCTGGTTCCTTATCCAAATTAAGGTTGACCTTGAGTCGAGTTGTACAACAACGCAAGTTACTTTTTTGACAACATCTCTCCTTCCATTATTTTTTTTTTTCAAAACTACAACTAGAACGAGGTTGCAAATTTTTCACACTTATGTTGTCAAATAAAAAATAAAATAGAAATAAGATGGAATAAGTTACTCCATCTCTTCAGATGGATTAACTTACTCCACCTGTAGGGCCCATTTTCATATGTAAATGTTCATTTTTCAACATCTTACTTCTCTAGATGGATTAATTTAAACAATGATTCATATTACCAAACAAGATGTAAAACATGAAGAATAATATGGAGTAAGTAATTTAATTCTTATTAACTTTACTTCACAACCAAACATGACCAGTTGCAGGCTAGGTACTAGTAAACTATTCTACTAGGAGTATGTAAGCCGAAATTTTTAAAAATACCATTCCCAAAAAAAAGATAAACCGAAAAACCATGAAATTGTCAGAATTCCACATTTATCATGGACACAACGTCACGTTGCGTCCACATATTGGGTGGACGCAACTTCAAGTTGCATCCATTAAATCATAATTCACAGTAAGTTGTAATATATTTTTTTTATTAATTTTCAAAAATAGAAGGAGAAACTTATAATTTGAATTTATTAGAAGGAACATTAAACAAAATAGATAAAGTATCTTATAATTTAGATGTACTAGAAGTACTACGAAACATTTTTCAAGCAGGATTTTTGCGGATGTAAAAAAAATAAACTATTTCTTGATGTGTTACTGGAAAAAAAAAAATATATTTTGGATCTCAGTTATTGATCCCGGTTCAAAAGTCATTTCTGGGTAAATAAATAAATTATCGTTGTCCTTCTAGTACATTCAAATTCTAAGATACTCCATCTATTTTTTTTTTAAATGTGGTTTGCCATTTCCGATGTCAAATCAATTTTTTTTTAAATAGATGAAGTATCTTAGAATTTGAATGTACTAGAAGGACAACGATAATTTGTTATTTACTCAGAAGTGACTTTTGAACCGGGATAAATAACTGAGATCCAAAATATTTTTATTTTTTTCCAGTAACACATCAAGAAATAGTTTAATTTTTTAACAACCACAAAAAATGTTTCGTAGTACTTCTAGTACATCTAAATTATAAGATGTTTTATCTATTTTGTTTGATGTTCCTTCTAGTACATTCAAATTATAAGTTTCTCCTATTTTTTAAAATTAATAAATAAATATATTAAAACTTACTGTGAATGTGAATTCAGTATTAATATGGTTTAATGGACGCAACTTCAAGTTACATCCATTAAAGATATGGACGCAACGTGACATCGCGTCCATGATAATGTACAATTCTAATAATTTCGTGGCTTTTCGGTTTATTTTTTTTTAAATGGTATTTTTAAAAATTTCGAGTATGTAAGCTCACTAAAAAAAGGAAAAAAGATAGCTTGATTGGTGGAGAGAGAGGATGAATTTGGGAGAGAGAGAGAGCAAGACTAAGTGAAAAAAAAGAAAATATGAGGGGAGAGAGAACGATGAACTTGTCAGAGCTTCTATGGAAAATGTAAAAGAAAAGAATAAAAATTATTACAAGTGCGTAAGTTGCACACAAAACTACAGTGTCGAACCTTTTAAAAATTATGTGGGAGTTAGTAATTGAAATTTTGTACAGAAGTATTGAGGTCACATTTAAGGTACTTCCAATATTTTTGTCTAAAATAAATATACAGTCTGGTTATTATAATATTGGTTTATTTTAAATTTATTTAGTATGAAGTTAAGTGGTAAAATTTTTATGAAAAATGAATATATTAAAATTAACTTAAAAATCTTCATTGTTGACCGCTTGACTTTATGCGAAATGAATTTCAAAATTTATAAATTTTGCATGCAAATACATCACTCGTAAGATTGATCAGTTTGAACAGTTTGAATTCGTTGTTTAAAACCTATTTGATGAATTTTGAAGTCAGTGTGACTTCGACTTAAATAATAAAACCAATAAAATAGTAGCCATACTCTACAAATATAGCATACTACTGTGGTAATTCTAAAAAAGAATCGGGCCAATATCTGCCTCTGAGAGAGTCCACATCTATATTTTTCTATCTATATATATTAAACATATTGCTCCTGTGAAATAACTGCTTTATGATATTTCTTCTTTGGAAAAATTGATAAAGATACTGCATTAGGACAATATTTGAATTAAACTAGAGATGTCAATGGGTACGATACGGGTAGGATAGAAGCATTTTTATACCCATACCCACTAAGATTGAGCTTATTCATATTCTACCATTATCCATTAAGATTTGATCTTATTTTACTCTACTCTTATCCATTAAAATTATCGGTTAACGAAACGGTAGCAAGTGAATAACGAATAATACTAATATAATAATTAATTTATTATATTTACGAATAGAGCATCAAAATTCATTCATTTCACACATATGCAATCACAGTACAATTAAAAAAAAATATGTAATCAATTTCAACTAAATTGTTTTTTTTATAAAACAAGAGAATTTAAAAACACAAACATAATCATATAAAATATGTAAATATGTAAATAAAAGTAATATGATTAACATTTTTCTTAAGCAAAAATCATTTAATAAATAACAAAAGTACATAACTAATTATTGCTCAAACATAATCATATAAAATATTACGCAAATAAATTTTAACATCAGTAAATATTACTCAAACATTATAATATAATTTTATTTTATATAATTACTCTATAGGGTAACGGGTACGAAATAGACTTTACCCTTACCCGTTTAGCTGACGAAAAAAAATCCTTACCCATATTCATACCCGATTAGCTAATGAAAAAAAAACCTTACCCATACCCGCCTTATCGAATACGATATGAGTAGAGTAAACGGGTAAAAGGGTATCATTGACACCCCTAAATTAAACTAATACAACACTAGTCTCCTATTTAACTACCACATGTAACCTTTCTACTCCAGAGCTAACCAGCAGTCTACCACATTAGCTAACAGCCACACAACAACTCCACGAATTGTTCTAGATGGCAACTATTCTGAAAGTGCAAAAGTTAAGATCTAATTTTGGGGTAAAGCTAATCAGTCAAGCTGTTAAAGTTAATTAAGTCAAAAGCTACTGCTTAGACCGAGGACCTTAAAAAGAATATTTCGGAGAATAAAGGCTTGAAGAGCAGAGAGTATGGACTGTAAAAAGTTTAGATTGTTTCTAGAAAAAAAAAAAAGTGAAGAACGGATTGTAAACAATCTTTTATTACATTACCCGAAAGAAGATCTTAAATTCCTAAAAAATGCCATCATTCAACATCAACAACACATATTTACAAAGTAAATCTCTACTTTTGGATTATCACCTAAACATAAACATACAAGTGTATCCACGCAGGAACAACACCTAAATCAGTGTTTTAATATTCGGTTTTCATGCGGTATTCGGAAGGCCACTGCATACTGCATATACGGTATACAGCCGAATATGCGGATTCTTATTCATATTTATATATGCAGATTTTTTATTAAATATTTAATCCCACAGTACTTAAATACAATAAGGCAGTATGTAAAGGTTATAAAAGACTTCTGAGTGGGGCGCTTGAAGAGAACACCTACCTGGCAGGTCTGAAACTCATTTAATGGGTTATGGATTCGGGGGTCCATAACTCTTTTAATGGGTTTTGAATGTTTTTTAATTTTTTTAAAGCATGAATTCAATATTCGGCCCGAATAGCTATTTTCTATTCGGCGGGACACTGAATAGGAATATACGGTCATATATTCACCAAATATAACCGAATTTTAAAACACTAACCTAAACAACAATGATTCAATCAACAAAACAAATGCATTGCTTGCTCCAAATCAATTAACTTCCATCTCATCTTCATAGGAGTTACCCCCAAACTCCCACCTGGCAACCAACCCATCCCAAGAACAGTTGACGAGGGTCGGGTAGTAAGGATGCCAGCTACAGTCTCTTACAGCAGCTGGACTTGTTTCGCAGTCTAATTTTGCAACTTGAGCTCCTGTAACCTGAGTAACAAACAAAATTGCATATCATATCATTTTCTGTGTGTGTCTGTGTAGAGAGAAGGACAGAGAGGGAGGGAGGGAAAGAGAGAGAGAGCATACCACATCATAAATATAAACGCAAGAATCGTGTGATCCAGTATATATGTACCTCTTTCCGGTGCTGAATCAAGAGAAGAAGGTACATGAGTTTTCAACGTACCAATTGTGAAAAGAAATATTGAAACAAAAAATTAAAGACAAGAAAGTTTGCAAAATGAACCTATGCTATTTAGTAATTGCCACAAAGCTCAGGGTGCTAAGTTAAAAAAATTCCGAAATGAAAATTGCAATCAAGCCCTTCGCTGTTAATTTTTTTTTCTTGTCAGAACATTTTGCTAATTTTCCCCAAAAAATACAACAAAGTCTCTATAAGAGATCATTACAGAAATATTTTTGAGCATAAAATCTCCCAAGTTCTATAATTGATAGTAATTTCTCACAGGAATTGTAGATCTGCTTTGGATTTTTGGATTGAAAACTATAACTGATTGTTTGTTTTACGAAGACCCTGAAAAATGAAATTAAACCTAAACTGCATTGTTGATGTCCGTACATTTAATAAGAGGACACTACAACGAAAAAAAGAATATATATCAAAATAAAAAAAATTATAAATGCTTTTGATCAGAACTGATGAAATTTTTTATTTCATTGTCCTACGTATACACAAGTGATTAATTTATAACAGGAATTCAAATGCAAGCAAGGGTATTTCTAGCATGTTCTATTCTATGTATGATGCAACAAGAACATAAAGATCCACTCCTCCACTATTTCGATAGAAATACGAATACATGATATACAAAATAAATAAATTATGTATTCAAAGTTTTTCAATACCTATATTCAGGTGAAAAGTAGCAGCGTATAAGTGTACGTAGAACTGCATGACCTCTATATGTAGCTAGTGATTGGTCGTAGGGATGTCTATGAAACTTGTGCTGTTGCGGGTATTGCGTGTATCTGTAATCCCAATTTGAATACCTAATTCTGGAACTGCACGAGAGAAATGTAATACTAATTATAGTATTAATATAACAGGAAATGATTTATCAGTAACATATACTGCCAATGCATCAGCAAAACACTCCTACATCATTTGAGGATTTTTATATTATTTCGACTTCTGATTAGTGATTACCAGCTTGGTGGATTTTTCAGGCATTGAGAATGGCATAATTTCTTGCTCACCTCCTTAACCTAAGAAATCTCATACTCATCCCTCCAAAACAAAATATTATATATGTTTCTCTGATTTAGATCCTTCCAAAACATGCTCATAAAGGCAATCCCCATTAGATTTGGAACTTTATTCTTTTTCCTATTTCTCCACCTCATTTCTAGTATAAGCTAACAATTTCCCCACTCCATTATACAATAAAACAAAATGACAATTAAGTAACATTTCTTCTTCTTCAAAGCTTTTATTCCCAAACAAGTTGGGGTACACTAGAAATGAAACCCAATCGGAATTAGCAACACAGGGACTTCCTAGGAGGTCACCCATCCTAGTACTACTCCTGCCCAATTCGTGAGGGTTTCATTTCCATAAAGAAGTTGTTTTTTACCGCAGGCTTGCCAAGCCTATCACGAAAATTTAAGCATGGTATATGTAAACACAACTAATGGATGTGGATGAACATCATTCAAAGAATTTATCTTTAGAGAGGTACACATGATATTTTTAGTTTTTTGAAGGGTTCGAGATAATTTTCATTTAACTGCAGGAAAGGCAATCAAGGGATTTATTATGTCATTTGATGCCTCACTAAGATGTAAATCCATCTGCATAGCCAAAAGGGAACATAAATGAAATGTAGCTAACTGCCAAAATAGAACTTATTACATACCGATCAGTAGTTGAGGACATTTTTCTAATATCCCATAATTTAAGGGTTTGATCTTTTCCATTTGAAATGAAATAACGGCCATCTCCACGGCTATCAATGCATGTAATGCCTTCCAAATGACCAGTCAGAACCCCTGCCACTTGTCCTTGGTTAAGACAGCGCCTATCCCAGACCTAACAACAAAATCATCAGATCATATTTGTAGCCAGTAAATATCTTAAAAAGGTAATGCCCAAACATATCAGCATTGTTACCTTGCATAGACTATCATCACTTCCGGAAAATATTAGATGACTTGTCTCGTCAGCAAATGCCACTGTATTCACATCAGCCTAGCAAAAAGAATTTTAAATTGACTGAAAAGGAAAATGTAATGTCAGCATACCCAACACAGTCCAATTTTGTTGGTTGCTTTTTGTTTTTGTCTTGTGTTCTTTTGACTTGAGGTGCTTCAAAAGCAGGTTTGGTCATTTGGCAGATTTGGCAATATTGAACATACTGATGCACTTCTTCCTTCATGATTAAATACACAGCAACCAGGATCAAATTACTAAAATTAGTGTTTCCACAAATGTGGTAACAAATTGACTTCCACAAAAGAATTTAAGAAATATGCATGTACTTTTTCTTTCCTTTAATTATTTCATATAAACAAAATAATCTTTCCACAGTTTGGCTAACTGGTTCCTTTTGCAAATACAATTAGCAGAACTTTGAAAATAGCTCATTTAGCAAAAACATCATATGCTGAACATCACAGCAACACTCCAAAATTAGATTTCACAAAGTTTCTCAGAGATTACTTTCACAAATCCTGTCATGAATGATAAAATTACGATTTTCTGGGATCTGAGATTTCCACTAGAGAAAAGATCCATATCAGCAACACAGAAAAGAGTATCATGCAATTTTCCTTACATATAAGCTACAGCTGATGATTCAGTACGGAGTACGGACCAACAATTGTTTTGTTCTAGGCATTTAACTCTTACTTCTACGTACCGTATGAGCTTCCAAGCGCAAGGACACTTTATTGGCATGGATGTCATACACATATATTGAATCGTCATTGCTACCTGCGAGAACTTCTCGTCCGTCAGATGAAAACTTGACAGAGAATATTCCAAAGGCATATACCACGTCTTCATGCATAGAAAAATCTAACGCCTCATGAATATCCTGATAAAAGAAATTGTTAACTATTAATCATCCTCCAGGTATTCGTTATTACAGGAATAGTTCTGTATATGGCCACAAAACATCAAATATAATGCATACACATGCAAAATATCACATGTAACCCTTGTAACATGAAAAATATCTTACATACCCCTTCCTAGCCTAATTTCTATAGAAGCACCACAGTTAAACATGTGAGGTTTCATTCTTTGTAATTGTAATGGATGATATTACCTGTGTTTCGTAAGGATATGCATGAAGTTTCTTATTTTTAAAGGGTATTTGGAAGCACCACAATTAAACATGTGAGGTTTCATTCTTTGTAATTGTAATGGATGATATTACCTGTGTTTCATAAGGATATGCATGAAGTTTCTTATTTTGAAAGGGTATTTGGACTATTTACATTTTCAGGGTATATGTGAATAAAAGAAATCAAATAAGAGGACAGAGAGCATACAGTAATATTAGCATGTGATTCTCTTGCTGCCGAGCCTATGTTGACAAAATTAACAATCGGCGACATGCTAGAATATACCTACAATTTGAGAAAATAGTCAAACACAGTTTGTTATACATAAACTTACTGATAAAGAAAGCAATTCACATCATGACTCTTGCAAACAAAACGACTCTTTTGAGATTTTTTTCTAATTATTGGTGGTCATTAGGAAAAATAAATGATCAATAAAGTTATATCCTTTGATTCCTTATGTTCCATTCATCGTCCCTCATTCTTTCTACAAACCTATTCCTGGTGACTTTTTGATAAGAAAATTGAAACAAAATGGTATCATGCAATACGCACTTACTAGAAACCGTTGATCAGGAGATAATGAAGTGTCAGTAATAGTCCATCTCATGCTCCTCGCAATTATATCTTTATGCACTTTCCAATCATGCTCGACATCATATATTCTAATATGGCTTCCCTGATTAATGAATGTACACAAGTTAAATTGTATTTCACAGAAGTGGAAGAAGGGCATATATATTTTCTCTCCTCTTCTTAAAGTTAACACCCAACGGTTTACTTATTTGTTGTAAGTACCCTTGACATTTCTATAGAGTATTCAACATCTATAACGTATTTGTCCAAATGTAGACACTCTCTATCAAGAAAAATATGAAAGTCAAGCAAAAATGACCAAGTCCTTGCAAACTTGTGTCATATTGACCCAATCTAATCTATACAAAGAAGTTCATATAAACTTAAAATCCAGATATTTAACATTTATTTGTTTGATTTTGGTTCAATATATGTGCTGAAATCAAAGCGCGTTCCCAATCAGGGGAACAATTATCAACATTTAATGAATAAAAACTATATCCTCAGACTAAGCTAATGTTTGATGTTAGTAGTATAGTTCTCAGAAATGTAGGACAGAAGCAATGCTGGATCTTATTTGCATAGTGGTTGCATGTCTCTAAAGACGTAGGTAATAACTGCAATGCTGAAAACTGAATTATTAATTTTTCGTTGGATTTATTCAGGGTACTTTCCATTAAGTAATTTATATGAGTCTTTAATCTTTCTTTCATGTAGTTTCTGTGTTATTCATATGGTTTCGAAGACTCAGAACCATCTTCAAATAGGGAAAATGTTGGGTGGTACTTACTAAAATATCCCAAAAAACAAAAACATAACTGCATGGCATACCTGGAAAGCTGTAATCAAAAGGGATCCATCATCAGAGAACCGAGAAACGTAAGCACGTGTACTCTGCTTGTCGATTATGTGTGGGCCACCAACCGGCAAACACCGTCCAAGAACACATGAGCTATCAGCTTTTGAGAAGCCCCCGTGTTTACCAGAATAAATTTCTCTCCCAGACAACATCCTGAACGTTGATATATTATTTTTCTTGGATCTGGTGGCCTTGCAGAGGCCTTCACTGGGCCTTGATCTGAGCATGGTTGTGTGAAAAATCTCATTGTCTAGCTGAAACATTTCTTGATCCATGTACGATGCTTGGTTCTGACTAGCTTGCGCTTGCTTGTTTGTTTCATTATCTATTGTCAGCTTGCTAATATTATATCCCATTTGCATGGGGAGTTAGAAAAGAGAAGTGGCATACATTGATGCACCTGTGAAATTAAAATCAATGTAAAGGATTTAAATATGGATTCTCAGGCAAAGTCGGAATAATAATGGATTTAAGAGCATATTCATCTCTGCAATTGATTAGCAACTGCATAATGCAGTTTCTACTTCCAGATTAGCAACTTAAGCAAATATTTCCATAAACAATTTCAAATCATATTTATTCTTGCAATTCCCCCAGTTATAACTTGTGGGATCCGTCCAATATTTTTCAGTTGGCTTATCACAACATGTTATTTATATACTGCAAATGTTTACCCATGCAATTGGCTTGTCACGGACATATTCTGTATGATCCATCTTAGAGTGCAAAGCCTCTAACATTTCCAGTTCAGATTGATTATGCCTCCATTATAATTTTTTAAATTCTGAAGCTTAAATCAACAGAATTGACAAAATACCTACTTGTAGAGGTCTAGACTAGACCAAATTGAACAGACATAACTAATGTCACGGGCATATTCTGTATGTTCCATCTTAGAGTGCAAAGCCTCTAACATTTCCACTTCAGATTGATTATGTCTCCATTGTAATTTTTTTAAATTCTGAAGCATAAATCAACAGAATTGACAAAACGCCTACTTGTAGAGGTCCAGACCAAATTGAACAAGCATAACTAATGCCACAGCAATTCTCGGTATAGAAGCATCCAGAAAATGATGCTCGAATCTCTAAGAAATAAGTTGGAAATTCACTGGCTGCGGATAATTTGAATTCAGCTCATGAATTTTAACAACTGATAGTGGAATTCAGGATAAGGGTTGGCAATGAAATAAATGAATTACTGAACAAACAGCTTGATTAGTTGCCATGGCTACCCCCGGTTCTGATACCATGTAAAGAGTAGAATAAATGGATTTGTAGAAAGAAGTATTTTCATTAATTGTCTTCATTCTGATACATTTACAGGAATGACCTTTTATAGGCAGTAGTGTAATACTTAACAATGCTCTAATGAACTCGCTTAACAGACTAACAAACGGGTACAGCAGACAGCATAGCTGTCATTTACCAGTATCGCTAACACAAACTACAAACTTGTAACTTTGTTTCGTTTCCAGACTCAAGCTTTCTAAAAGCTTGAATTGGTATTTTATTTCAGAAAAAGACAATCTTTTACCTGTCAGTGAGAACCAAGTCGGCCTCTCCTATCTTGTCTGACGCACGTAAACGTAAATTGGGGGTTAGGTAGAAATTTTATATCTCCGAAAAAAATAACGGAGAGAATTATAGGCTACTTTTGCCTCCCGCTTACCATCTCCTGAGAGAGTGTGAAAGAGGAAGAGAGAGAGCACGAGAGGGGTATCGGAGCGGGGTTAGGAAGGACAGGGGAAATCCGCTAATCGCTGTGAAGCGTGATGTTTCGCAAGGAGTTAAAACGAGCGTGACAGCGTAGAGCTGTGACGGGGATAGAGAAATAGCGTTCGATGATTTGACAGGGGAGTAAAGGCGAAGCGACGGGGTGAGGGGAAAAAACGGACAAAACAGCGGGAAAAATCTCGGAGAAGGAGAGAGTGAAGACGGGGAACAGAGAAAGAAAGAAAAACAAGGCTGTGGCCTAAAGATGCGAGGGAGTGGGGCCTAGCATGTAACCAACATGTCAGCGATTCCTAGATCGTAGAATTCACATCCTCACAAGTCACAAGCGGTGCTGCTTAAGCAAACCCATGGCGATCCGGGGCCCCATACACATCCTTCCTATCATTTTTCTCCAGCTGAGTCGAGGATGCTTTCGGACCACCGCTCACTGTTCCGTCGACGTTCGAGCAGGTGCTTTCATCTATTGAATCTGGCCACCGTTTCTTAGTGCTTCCGCTTCGTGGATATGATCATCGCTCTTCGCATTGTCCTCCTAGAGTTTTTATTCTCCAAGACAAGCGGTTCGCTTATTCTTCTCTTCTCCTGAGCTCTTTTTTTCCTCTTTGACAATAGAAGAGTGGGTGGAATGAGTTGTACATATAATTACTTATTTTATATGTTGTTTGTGCTGGAGTTTGTTTATGTGTTCTATTTCTTCTCCTCCTCTTCTCCCTCCCTTTTTTGCTTTCCACACTGTCGACTCTTCATTAGAATCTCTGAGTGGTAACTGTCTCGGTCTGGTTGATTCAGTTCTTAATCCAGTTTGATTCAGTGCCTCCATTGAAACTTTTGAGAGACTGTCCTGGCTCGGTTGATTCAGTTTTTGATCTAATTTGATTCAGTACCTTCTACGATGAATTTGCCAGCAAGACAACTATGCGCACAGAGGAAATCATCACTAGATTTCTATCATTTTCATTAAACAAGAATGATCAAAATTATGTCTACAAGATTCACATATCAATGTGCGTTTTTAGTTTATTTACACCTGAGTATTTTCTAAGACATTTTTTTTAGCTAATTTTATATAACAACTAGTTTGTAACTCTTTATATTAATAAAATTGTCCACGTTGTAAAAAAAAAAAAAAATTTATGGAAAATCTCAACCGTTCAAATACGTTGGCCACTGGCCCGTGCTACCCCGAGTAGGCACACGTGTGTCGCGCAAAAGTTGAGATATCTCATAGAGATCGTAATAATTTGCTGTTTTTTTTTTTTTAAATATCCTAATTGTTTTAAAGTTTATGTTTTGTTTTGTTACAATGTTTAAATGTATAATTTATTCAATTGACGAGACATGTTATTTTTATTTTTATTTGAAACAAGGCTCACTTGCATTAAAACAGAATCAGTTTATCCCAGGAAGTTACTACAAAGACATGGGTGACTGCCTGAGCACCTTATAACATTTGCAAACCACTATCACTAACCTAACACAAGAGGCATATCATCTCCAAAATACTGGTACACAGACCAAGTACATACCACATTAGTTAAAGTTCTCATAATTATTACAGAACTAACTATTAGGGCCTGTTCTCGGACACATTACTGTGCCCGTGGAAAAAAAAAAAATTCAGTTTGATTGAATTTTTTTTTCTCACGCGCACAATAAAATTTAGTTCAATTTATGTACCCATACCCATTCCCTCATTGTGCGCCGAACGGACCCTTAGTAAACTTGTCCTACAAGGAACTACATCTCATATTCATCTTCACTCGCGGTCTCCCCATCTCGCCCCACTGTCAGGTAATGGGGCCCAGTCACAGGTGCTACCACACAGTCCAGCAAACAACACTTACTACCACCAAAAATGCACTTCTTTTGTCCCCTTTTAATTAAACTCAAAGCTATTTGTGTGATATCTTTAAATGAAGACCATGTATGACATATATCTTGACAATTAATTCCCCATCCAGAACCAAATTCTTTCTATAAGATCACAGTTAACAAATAAATGGTGAGTAGATTTTTTTTTCTGAACAGAAATGGCACTGTGTATTTCCTAACCATCCTTTGAAAGCTAAAGTTGTTTTGCTAAGTATTCTATTTCGAGTTAACAACCACATAAATATTTTTATTTTTTGTGGAATAGGGAGCTGCCACCATAAGGAGTGGACTTCCACATGTTTGCTTTCATCACTATAAAAATGTGGCTAATAATTTTCGGACGGCGAGCTGACAAAATTTTGTGGCACTGATTATTATCAAAACCCAAATTAAGATATTGTTCATCTATTTACAACTGTTTATTGAAAGTTCTTGAAGAATCGGCTAAATTATATTTTCCTCCACAAACTCCAATAAAACCCAGTATGCATCGGCATACCGGTCAATGTTTTTTTTTTTTCATTCAATGAATCTTTTGTAACTTGTGTCATTCATCTACTTTTAGGGTGTATATCCCAGATGCGGAAACACATCTGCTGAAATCCGATACCAGTTACTGTTCACTCTGAAATCTCTGCAATCCGAATCCAGCCGTCGAACTGTTCTGAGATACGTGCAAGGAAAAATCAGCTGTTTCGAAAAGCGTTCTTGAAAAAAATTTGATGGCTGGATTCAGATTGCAGGGATTTCATAATTACTGTTCATTGGTTTCGAAATTTCAGCTGATCCGAATCCCCCAGATGCAGTACTCTAAAACCAAATTGACATTTTGTGAAAAATTTTACTTTTTATATGCATTAAACATGAACATCCTGAGAATTTTAAATCTGAAATATAAGTTATGATAATGTGAACAAGCATAATAAAAATTGTGCTTATTTTGATTTAAGAAAATTCAAATAGACTCAGAAAAATTATGAACCCGTTTTGGTGCGTGAGAAAAAAGGAATCCAAAAAAAATATGAGAAATGTTCTTTTCATAATTCATGTATCTCGAGTTCTTAAATAAAATTTTGGAGAAAAAACACTGTAACACAATATAGCATTTTTTTTTCTACTTTTCTTTTTGTTGTTGTTGTCAATTTTCAACAAATCAAACCACATTATTTTTACATCAAATGGTCCTTTCAGAACCACTCCAGTAATCTAAACTGGAGAGGAATTCATAGCGGAACCGTCTCCCCTCATGTACTTGAGGCGTACAACGAGTAAAGAACGGTCTGGATTTAGTTCCAGCCGGGCTTAAAGAAATCCGGTGGCTAAGAAAGACACAGGCGTTCCGTTTCAAGATTCGTGCCAAGTTAAAGAACGGTCCCGATTCAGGAATTCTCCACTCAGGCCTGAGGGGATCCGAAATTCATCGCGGATCCGCGATCAGGTTTTACATCCTGCTTCGAAGTTCGAATGGCATTTGTTACAAACCTCTTCTCCCGTGAGCTATCCGGTGGCGGCTTCGCCTGCTCGCCTCTCGATGGCAAGGAGCCCACTCTCAAAACCTCGTTCGCTCTATCACCTTTTATCTCCCCACTGCCGCCAGTGCCACCGCGAGCCCCACCTCGCCTCCTCCCCCAATCCCACCTCCGCTCTCTCCGCCGATCTTCTCTCCCTCCCCGAAACCACCCCCGATCACGCACCTCCTCAACCCCCTCAGTCCCTTATACTTCACACTTCCTCCTCTTTCCGCGCTTCTAATTCCATTTCTCGCGTCTCAGCTCTCAGCATTGCCGACCACACTCGCTCCACGATAATTTCTCTTGCGAAAGAGATTCTTTGTTTAGCTAACGATGCCTCGTCTCATCTGGCGTCATTGCTTGAATCAGACCCGGTCAGATCGATTGTACGCCTCTCCATTGATGGTTTTCTGTTGCTCCAGTTGCTCTCCTTGTTTAAACCTCGACCACGGCTCGCTCTTCAGGTACTCTTTGGCTCGTGCTTGTTTTAGTTCTTATCTGATTTTTAGCATTTCTCCTGTTCGTATCACATTTCAAATTATGATTGGTGAGAAGCATAGTTCGAACTTCGAACTGAAAGGTTTTTTTTTATTATAGATGAACAGTAGCCAAAGATTAGTTTCCTTGTGTTTCTTTGCAGAAAATTTCAATTTTCTCTACCAGTAATTGAGAATTAGCTCTTGGAGTACCATTCGTGCAAAAATTTGTCTCCAAATTAAGAGCATTTGTTTTCCAGATTATTTATTGGAGAAGGAATCTGCCAGATTCTCTTCCTCTTACAACAGAGGAGTATGCATCAGCCATAGCTCTGGCCGGCCGGGCCCATAACCTTTCTCTTGCTGTCAAATTATTCTACGAGTCTATTTCTACTGCTAGCGATCGCATCCTCTACAATGCACTCATGACTGCATTCATGTACAATAGTGAACTCAGCCATACCATCTCTTTGTTTGATAAATTAAAAAACGAAACAAAATTTGGGCCAGACAGTGTATCATATAATATTCTCCTATCCCTCTATAGCTTCAACACCTTAGTCAATCAGATGGAGTCAGTTCTCCGTGCTATGGATTCATCCGGCATACCACGCACTGCTCAAACCTACAACATATTGATGTGTGGGTATTTGAGAAGCAAAAGATGGGATGAAATGGAGAGAATATTCGGTTCTTTGAAGGAGCCTGATGTGAGAATATGTCTTTTGATGCTACGTGGCTATGCTATTGCCGGCAGACTGGAGAAAATGGAAAAGCTGTACAAGTTGGTAAAGGAACATGCTCAACAGAGGTCATTAATTTGGGCCATGATTTGTGCATACAGCAAGGTCAGAGGTGAGTCTAGTCTCAGAAAGATTGAAGAATTGGTTAGATTAATTAGAGCCAAAGAGTATTTCCCACATGAACATGTAGTTCTGATTAAGTTTTATGCTAAAGAAGGCTCAATAGATGAGATGGAGAGGCTCATTGTTGATGCATATAAAAGGAACATAGTCATAAGGTCTGTTGATGTTATGAGGACAATTGCTGCTGTCTATTATAAGGGCGGTGATGTTAACCGGCTTGATCACTTCATCAAACAAGCCGAGAAAGCAGGTTGGAGTCTGTGCAAGGATCTGTACCGGTGCAAGATGGTATTGTACTCACGCCTAGGACGGTTAAGGGAGATGTGTTGTGTAGTTGATAAGATGGATTCGTATTGGCCAATGCGGGATAGATATACTCTTAAGGTACTATACAAAGGGTTTTCGAATGCTGGGAGGAGGTTGGAGATGGATATGGTAATTGGTTTGATGTTTAAATGTGGGTTTCAGTTTCCTAGAGAAGCAGTAATGCAGTAAATTGGTAGTTGGAGTTTGTTTGAAAGAAAAGGAGATTTGATCCTGTCTTTTTTGGGTCATCTAGCAATTTGCTAAGGTGATATTATGACCTCAACTTTTAATTTACATTGTCTTAATATTAGTTGAGCCAAGTCATATTAATGTTGAGAAGACCGATAACCAGCTTATTCTCTATAACCTTATTTCCATGCACCCGGTACGGATAGAATAAGGAATCTTTCCTGAAACAATATTTGCGAAAGTTTCTATTCCTCATAGTTCACTTGCATGTTAATTCCTTGGGTTGGAGAATTTAATTATATGCATGTACTAAAGCTAACTAGACATGCTTCAATATTTTATCATGAAAATTAGCTTTGTGGTTTGCAAATTGTGCTATTATAGGAATGTCCTCGTTTTGGCATTCAATATTCATTTTTAGTGCTGCTTATCACAATTCACTGAAAAATAAACTGAAAATGTGTGTACACAATGGTTATTTTAAATGTAAAATACTAAAGTATATCGACACATATAGTGGTAAAAGTAAAAAGTAAAAAGAAAGGAAGAGCCAAAAACATGGATACTTGAAATGGTTTTGTTTTCAATTGTCTAATCTGAACTTTCATATATACCTGACAAACAGAGGTAATAGTTTTGATTTCTTTTAGTAATAATTGTGGCTGTAAATAGTTTTCTTTGTTGAATACTTGAAATGGTTTTGTTTTTAATTGTCTAATCTGAATTTTCGTTTTTTGGTTGGCAGTGTAAAACCATGAGACTTTGACCAGTAGTAAACCTGCTTGAAGAAGGCCTGATCTGGTATGTTCTTCATACTTTCTCAATCACAGAAATGTGAGTTATTTGTAGTATTAGAACTCAGGAATCCTTAAAATATTCTTTCAATGCTTGCTTCACTTTTCAGTTATATCAAATACTAGCCTCAGTTTTGATAATCAAAGGCAGAGCTAATAAAGTTTTTATTCCGTTTGTTTAATTTCAGTTTTTTAATTGTTAACAATGTTGTTAGCTCTATTTGAGCAAAGTATATATATTAGTTGTAGATATTTTTTTATTTACAAAAATAAGAGAATTTTTTTTCATTTTCTTATCCCTGTATTGTTATTATTTTTTAAATGAGGGATCACTTAACAATGGTTATTTTGACAATATTGACAATGATTTTTCAAAAAAACTCAAATAAAAATGAAAATTGAGAAGTATATAGTATGTTATTGACACAGATAGTCTCTAACAATCAAGGACTGTTAATTTTGAACTGCCGAAATTTCACACTACTTGATGTACATTGAATATAACACTAAATCGAGTGTTTTTTATAGACATGATATGTGGATAATGTAGATTGTCTATAATGTTGAATTTTATAATTAAGCTTTATTTTTTTTTAGATTGTCAAAATTGTCAAGATAAAGAATTTTGAAGCGATCCCACCTTTTAAATGCCTCTCTTTGAGAATACATTTTGGATTTTGGTCTGCTTATACTATTTTGCATCAATCGTTGCTCATATTTCAACACACTGAAGTTTACTGGTTAGGTGTAACAAGGAGTTTCTATATGGCTGCGTCACTGACAGTTGGGACTGGTAACTATTTAAATTTTGGGAGTTCTCTTCATTTTGTGTAGATTAGAAAAAAATTGGAAAATTTTATTATTTAATGTAATGCAATCCTAGAAATGAAAGCGTCTTTCTTTGTTCTCGACGCCCAGCTAATGACCACAAAAAAAAAGATGAAAAAGTTCTTGTAACTACCAATAAAGTGTTATCTAAAGAAGGCACGCGTAATCAGAAATGGCAACTGTCTCTGAAGCATGGAAAGACATGTCAAAAAGGTTCAAACATGAAGGAAAATGGCGTCGCCACAGGTAAAAGAGGGTGACTTTCCATGAAGACTAATGTTATCTTTACTTCATCGAGGCATAAAATATTTCCTTAATTATATAACGACTTTTGCGATTAATCGCATAGCAGACCGCTTTTTTATTAGAGTAAAGATGTAGTCCCTCCACTTCAGTCCCCTAAACGTTCCCCCCATTATAACTAACTTTTTTCAATCATTGAACCACCTTGAAAAACGTGTAAAACGTGTACAAGTTGAGTCCAGTTTTTTTCATTAAATACTTATCATAAGTATGAATACTTCATATCATAGGTATTCATACTTTCTATTTTGGGTGAATACTTTCCATATTTGAGTCCAGTTTTTTTGGATTTAAATACTTGATCTCTTAAGTATGAATACTTGATGAATTATATATAAATATTTGATATGTTAGGTATGAATACTTTCCATTTTGTATGAATACTTTCCATATTTGAATAGTCCAGTTTTTTTCTTTAAATACTTATCATAAGTATGAATACTTCATATCTTAGGTATTCATACTTTCCATTTTGTATGAATACTTTCCATATTTGAGTCCAGTTTTTTGGATTTAAATACTTGATCTCTTAAGTATGAATACTTGATGAATTATATATAAATATTTGATATGTTAGGTATGAATACTTTCCATTTTGTATGAATATTTTCCATATTTGAATATTTGATACCTTGAAAAACGTGTAAAAGTATGTCATCATGGATCTCATTTGAAAGAGAAAAAAAAAATAGAAAACATTCGTGTTTTTAGATTTGCAAAATTCCTCATAAATCGTCCCAAAAATTGGTTTGAATGAATGGAGAAAAACAAAAACTGCTTTGAAAAACGTGTAAAAGATTAGTAGTATTGTGTCTAGTTTTTAGAGTATGAACTTGATATCTTAGGTATGAATACTTGATGAATTAGATATGCATACTTCATATCTTAGGTATTCATACTTTCCATTTTGTATGTGAATTAATTTAATCAATGAATTGGGGACTGGTGGTGTGATCCACGTGACTTTTTGGTTGTGGTCCCCGAGGCAGTACTGTCCCCGAAAAGTAATGGTCCCCAGTCCATATATGAATTAATACTTGATATGTTAGGTATGAATACTTGATGAATTAGATATGCATACTTCATATCTTAGGTATTCATACTTTCCATTTTGGGACTAAATTAATGTATGTTGAATGGGGGACTGACAGTTGTACTTTGACAGTTAGGGGGACGTTTAGGGGACTGAATGGGGGGGACTGTTAGTCGATCCCTTTTTATTAATACCCAAAAAAACAAATTAACAAATCTGCCCTCCTCTCAAAAATTTTATTAAAATTACCCGGACCGCCCCTTCACTAGGTGATCCACTGTTCATACCAAACCACCCCACTGTGGGGCGGTTTGCTAAATTTTTTTTTTTTTTTTTTTAGAGACAATATTAATATCAAGATGCTGAATTCTAACGTTAAAAATTCGGATTTTTTTTTAAATATTTGTTAGATTACTTCTTTTGATGTATAATTAGCATATTTATATTAAAATATGCTAAATTACTTGAAATTATGTTGAATTACATTGAATTACACTAAATTGCGTTAAATTATGCTAAACTCTAAATCCTAAACTCTTATTTTGGACAATTTCTAAAACCCGAAATCCTAAAAATTACCGTACATTAAATGATTTACAATTTTCACATAACATATTTATTAATTAGCGTTTGGTATTTTTTTAGGATTTAGAGTTTTAGAAATTGTTCAAAATAAGAGTTTAGCGTAATTTAACGTAATTTAACATAATTTCAAGTAATTTAGTATATTTTAGTATAAATATGCTAATTATACATCAGAAAAAGTAATCTAACAAAAAAACCAGCTAACGTGGGTATATTTATTAATAAAAATGTCGAAAACTAGAGTGTAGAAATTAAGGTTTAGGGTTTAGGTTTCTTTTAAATATTACTGATTTTTATAAATATGTTATGTGAAAATTGTAAATCATTTAATGTACGGTAATTTTTAGGGTTTAGGGTTTTAGAAATTGTCCAAAATAAGAGTTTAGAGTTTAGCATAATTTAACATAATTTAGTGTAATTCAACATAATTTAACATAATATCAAGTAATTTAGCGTATTTTAGTATAAATATGCTAATTATACATAAAAAGAAGTAATCTAACAAATAAAAAAAAAAAATCCAAATTTTTAGCGTTAGAATTCAGCATCTTGATATTCAGTCTCTTAAAAAAAAAATTACCAAACCTCCCCACAGTGGAGCGGTTTGGTATGAACAGTAAAAAAAAATTTAGCAAACTGCTCCGCAGTGGGGCGGTTTGGTATGAACAGTGGACCGCCCAGTGAAGAGGCGGTTCGGGTAGTTTTAATAAAAATTTGGAGGGGATGGCAGATTTGTTAATTTTTTTTTTTGGTATTAATAAAAAAAGCGGCATAGCAGAGGCAATAAACTGAAAATTGAATGAGAGGAGCCTTTTGACTTGTTGCATGGTGCATCTTCCAATGCTTAGCTGAAATGTCATTGGTTTTGCGCTCTATGGATTGCTACTTGCGCACTCATTAAATCCTAGACAATAACTGTCAGGCATATGCTTGCCATACAATATTTTTGTTTCAATTTTGCAACGAAAATCCATCATTGAACTTCTCTTCATCTTAACAAATCATTGAATTTGCAATTGTTTTCATTAGGTTACTTGGCATCTTTTGGGTGCAAAAAACAATCTAGTGATGGCAACACTGTCCACGACAGCGAAAAAGATGGTTGCATCAAAACCATATTTCTCATATAAAATTTTGTTAATTGTCGTTATTATCGAATCCAATATCAGTGGATCTAAAATACTTTCAAGTTTAAGCGTCAAAGGCACATTTTCTTTGTCTACGATCATGAATTTGCTTCAAATTTTTTTGTCCATTGCACATAAATCACTATGGTGTACGTGGCAGATTCAAAGCTCCAACCGCAGAAGTAATTGAATCTTCTCAGTGATAGTTATCCAAAATCTAATAGACGACTTGGCTCTTTGGAGCTGCCAAGAGGCGCTTCACTAAATCCCTTGACACATGTAAAATCGTAATTTTTTTAAAATTTCTGCTCCCATTCAAAACAGAAAAAGAAAAAGGTTTCTTGTGTCGTGATAACTCTTTAGAGGCAAGGTTGCTTACACGTGCCAAGTTAACAAACAGATAGCTAAAGATTACAACTACCTTATCTGGATATTGTTGATTCCACGCTATCTATTTGAATACCAAAAAAAGGTCATATTTAAAATGAGATGAGAGAAAATAAAATTTTGTAAATGAGCTCTGAGAATAAAAACAAAAGAGGCTTTATGACCTCTAATTATCCAAAGAAGATGACTTTGAATAAAACAAATTGGGGCATAGTAAAATATTAAAATGAGACAACTTTTTGCATATACATGCTCTAGGGTTAGAGTACGTGTGCTGTAGGGAATGAATGGAAGAATATGGCCAAGTGCATACCCCTTTCATCATATAAAATAATGGAATCCAGCCATGTACAGAAATCCAAAGTCTCTGTTCATGGTACTTGATTATTATAGAGGAAACGTGAAAATGTTGGTTTCGACATCATCAATTATCTGTGTTCATATGACCATGGCGTAATTATTTTATCAAATTTGCAACAGATAGTTTTGTATGACATATGGTGGTGGTGCACTAGAAAGTATAGAATACACACACACACACACACACACACTTTAGTAAGTAATTTTTTATTTTGCAAACTGTTGTTGATATGGTTAAATTTGGATCCGACTCTGCTGTTCTACTTTTCCGATCCCAACCATTCAAAAAGTTTCATTTAATAAACAATTAATAAGTAGCGTTCAGTTCAGTTGTGAATTAACTGTTCGAGAACTGTAAAATCTTGCTGAAAGAATTTAGAAGATCTTTTCTTTCACCATGCCAAAAAATCGGTTATGTCATAGAAAAAAACAAATTTGGGACCTTGAATTATAAGATAAATAAATAACTAAATAAAATTAGTATTTCTTAAATTTAGAAAGTTGTAAATTTGATTGGTGAACATTCACTATTTCCAATTACTCCTTAAAACTGTCAAAATTATATAAATCCAGAGAAGGACAGGATATATAGGGGGAGGCCTCCCTCTCCTTTTAAACAAATTCATGCTTAAAATTACATATTCAACTGTTCAAGCATAACTATAGGCCCATTTATTGGCCCATTTAGATTTGAAATTCTGATTAAGGATTTACTTGATAGAACAAAATCAAATGATACTGTAGTAATAGATAGATCTGTCACTTCGGCCTCTCTTGAGGATAGCCCAGTAGAATCAATAGTTTCCTTATGAATCTTAACATTCTTAATTGGAACATTAGGGGACTTAACTCTAGTAGAAAAAGATAAATTTTAAGTGACAATCTTAGTCAACATAAGATAGATTTGGTCCTTATCCATGAAACCAAAACAGAAGATTTCTCCAACAGGATCTTGAAAACCATTTCTTCTCGATTAGATGTCTGGCATTGGTTATCATCTAGTGGTAGATCTGGAGGGATTCTATTTTGGAGTGATAGTAATAAGATTAAAATTCTTTCTTGTCAGAGATATAGATTCTGTTTGGATATTCATTTTGAAAACAAGCTTGATTCTCAAATTTGGCAAATAACAGCTGTCTATGGCCCTGTTAAGAGATCATTGAAAAAAGAGTTATGGCAGGAACTAGGTAATATTAGAAAGACCTCTAATGCTATGTGGGTCTTGTGTGGGGATTTGAATGTCATTAGAAATAGGAAAGAAAAATCAGGCCCCCATTTTGATATACTACTAGTACTCTGTTTAATGCATTCATTGCTAGACATAGCTTAGTGGAACATAAGCTCAACAATAGGAAATTTACATGGTCTAATGGTAGAACTTTTGCACTTTTAGATAGAATATTCACAACAATAGATTGGGATTCTACCTATCCTAATAGCTATGTTCAAGATATTAGTAGTTTTGGCTCTGATCACTGTCCACTGATTTTACATACTTCTAGTGTTACACCACATCAAACACACACATTTAGGTTTGACCCCTCCTGGGTAGAGATAGATGAATTCAATAGATTGATAGAAAAGTGGTGGGAGGAATTTCCTCTAGATATCACTAATCTAGACTTCAGTTGGAATGAAAAACTTAAATTTATGAGAAGAAAAATATCAGGGTGGACAAAAAACCATTATGGCCAAAAGAAAAGAGATAAAGCTTACCTTTTAGATAGGATTCATGTTCTTGAGTTAATACAGGAAGAGAGAGTATTATCTGCATCTGAACAGGATGACTGGTTGGCTTATAAAAGACATGTGATGCAATATTATAAATCTATTTTAGGAGAAGAGGGTCTCAAATTTGGTTTTCTGGATCCTCAATTTTGGGAACCCTCAGAGAAACTTACTGAGTTAGAGGTGAATAGTCTGAAACAACCCTTTACTGAGGAGGAACTCAAATTAGCCTTATTCAACTCTGAACCTAATGGTGCCCCTAGCCCAGATGGATTTAGCTTCCTCTTCTATCAGAAATTTTGGTCTCTAGTTAAAACAGAATTATTACTGTTATGTCAAGGATTCCATAATCATTCTTTAGATCTCACTAAACTGAATAAGTGTATCATTTGTCTCATTCCTAAAGAACAGGATGCCAAGGTCATCAATAAATTTAGACCTATTAGCCTTGGGAATTGTAGCTTTAAATTGCTCTCTAAAATCTTGACTAATAGATTAGAACTTGTCATGCCTAGGTTAATAGATAATAGTCAATTTGCATTCCTCAAAGGAAGATATATCCTTGATAATGTTGTTATAAGCCAAGAAATCATACACTCTTGTCAACCAGACAACTCACCTGGAGTCATCATTAAAGTTGACTTCGAGAAGGCCTATGACAAAATCCATTGGGAGTACCTATTAGAAGTATTAGAATCTAGAGGGTTTGGTAAGACTTGGTTACACTGGATTAAGGCTTGGTTAGTGAGGTCACACTCTTGTATTAATTATTAATGGAGATCTCACACATTATTTCCCATGTAAAAGGGGAGTGATACAGGGAGATCCCCTCTCCCTTTTTCTATTCATTTTGGCAGCTAATACACTAAGTAGACTTTTTATAGAGGTAGGCAGGCACATAGATTGATAGGATTAGGTCCACTTTGTAAGGAAGGAGCCCACATCACCAACTGCCACTATGCGGATGATACCATCATCTTCTTAGAGGCAGATGACCTTAATGTCGAATTAGCTTGGTGGGGTATGATGGCTTTTAAGGCCTTATCAGGCATTAAAATGAACTTTCAAAAACTGAATTGTTTCCTTTAAACACTGACATGGGACCTCACTTAGCCTCAGTTTTCAGATGTAGAATAGTTAAATTCCCTTTTACATATTTAGGGTTACCTTTACAAAATTCTGGACTTAAGACCAAAGATTGGGATTTTTTGGTTGATAAATTTGATAGAAGATTACAGGGGTGGAAAATATGCTTTCAATGGGGGGGCAGACTTACTTTAATTAATTCAGTCTTATCTTCCATTCCACTATATACCCTATCAATTCATAGGATTCCTGTAGGGATATTAAAACAGGTAGATAAGATTCGGAGAAGATTCTTATGGCAAGGATCAACTCACACTAGGAAAAAGTACTCATTAGTTAGTTGGCATAGAGCCTGTTTGGCTAAAGAATATGGAGGTCTAGGTATTTTAGATCTTAGACAAATGAATTCTGCTCTCTTAAATGGTGGTGGAAATTTAAGGACCCCACTTATTCTCATTTATGGAAAGATATCATCACATTCAAATATTACTCTAGACATCCTATACAACTTTCATCTTTCTGGAGAGAAATAGTTAAATTGGAATATTTAGGTTCATGTAGTATCATATACCAACCTGGAGCACAATCTAACATGAAGTTTTGGACTGATTTATGGGATCAGAATTGTACATTAGCAACACAATACCCTGAGTTATTTGCTATATGTAGAAAACCACATATCACCCTTAAGGAAGTCACTCAGTCCCAGGGAGAAGCAGTTCTCTTCAAGAGACAATTAGATGTTGTTATGATAGGAGAATGGTCACAAATTCTACATAAGATCAGCACCATCTCTTTTACCCATCTCACTGACAAGATCTCTTGGAAATGGGAATCATCTGGACTATTTTTAGTCAAATCAGTTTACAAAATTCTAAATTTTGGTGGTGTCAGTACTACTAGACATCTTCTATGGTGGTAATTACCCCTACCACATAAAATTATAATTTTCATGTGGTTACTTTATCATAAAAAAATTCTCACCAAAGATAGACTCAACAATAAAGGTTGGACAGGTTGCACTAAGTGTCAGTTCTGTCAAGAAGAGGAAATAATTAATCATTTATTCTTGAATTGCACTTTCACCCAACAAATCTGGTTCTAGATGGGTTTAAGCCAGTATCACTTTCAAAATTGGCATACTATAACAGATATAATTGATTTCCCTTATACTTTAGATAAACATTCCCAAATTGCTTTCTTAGTTATGTTCAGTGGCCTTTGTTGGACGATTTGAAAACTGAGAAATGAACTTTGTTTTCAACACACTCCTAAAAAATCTTTTCGTACTATGATCTTACTAATAATTGCGTTGGTTAATTACTGGCCAGGTATGGTCAAGAGACAAGCAAGGGAGATAATCCCCAGTTGGCTTCCAGAAGATATTGATGATATACCACTGCAGATTTGGGATCCTGCTGATACGCAGCTCATACCCTACCAGTCTCCAGAAGATGATGATGATGCTCCTAGCAATGTTGTTTAAGATACCACTTATTTTAATTAGTTTCAGTAGCCTTTGGTTATAATCTGGTAGTTTGATATGTTTGCCAGACTTGTGCCTTTTTCTGTTTGTCAGACTTCTTGTTGAACTTCTTTAGTTTCTCCTTTTATGCATTAGGTCTCATGGTGTGGTGTACCACACTTATTTTTTTCGGTTTGTAATGGACAATGGTTTTTTTAATGAAACAGACTCAAAAGCCTTTTATCAAAAAAAAAAAAAATTATTGGCCCATTTCTATCAACAAATTATGTCAGTATATAGTTTGCAGTCATTCTCCTTATAAAAAAAAAAGTTGTGCAAATAAATTCCTTTTTATTATTTTTCAGTATATATAGGATCCGCAGGTGATATAAAAATGTGATCTGTTGAATGAAGATGTAGAATTATTTTTATCATTTTGGCAAAACTGTAACAAGTACTTAATTCTTAACTATATTTTCTTGATTTATTAAGGACATGTCTAATTTGGCTGATTTAAAAAAATATATATTATTAGCTAATTGTTACTGCAAAGTAAATTTTTAATCCTTGTTATATTGTACGTATTTGTTTGGCTCTCCCACGAAAGAATCTAACTCTATCTCTGCCTAAGTCGATCCTTGAGCTTTAATCCGGTACAATTGTCTCACCTAGGGTTGTTAATAAACCGAGTTCGAGCGAGTTGGGTTATGCTCGTGCTCAGTTCATTAAGTTAATGAATGAGTCAACTCAAGTTGAGAAGACAATACCGAATTGACAACTGTGTCCATGCTCAACTCGTTAACAACTCGAGTTGACTTGTAACTCGTTAAGACTTAAGACCAATTGATGTATAAATTTTAAATAATTTGAATTTTTTTAAACCGAAAGTCCTAACATAATTTAACCAACTACGTTGGCTAGGACGCTGGGTCATTTTGCAATTTTAATTTGGATTTGGATCTGGTTGGAATTAGATGTGGCATGACTTTTTGTAACTCAGTTAATAATGAGCGAGTTGGAGTATGTTCATGCTCGGTTCATTAAGTTAACAAGTAAGTTTATAGTGAGCGAGTTATTAACGAGTTTTTAGCAAGTTATGAGCAAGTCACAAGTTTTGAGTTTAAAGGTTTGGATCATATTAGTCTGACTGGTCGGTCCAGATTGAAACTCAAACATTGCAATACCTCATACTTTAAAGCAAGCAAGCGACTTCAACACTGGAAATAGAATAATTATTTTGGTACCCGCAGTTGAGTACCTACATCGTACCCGCAGTTGATTCTTTCCCAATTAACTTTCATAACGGTATAACTAATTTTGTCAATCATTAAACCACCTTGAAAAACGTGTAAAAGATGAGTCCAGTTTTTTTCGTTAAATACTTGATATCTTAAGTATAAATACTTGATGAATTATATATGAATATTTGATATCTTAGGTATGAATACTTTCCATTTTGTATGAATACTTTCCATATTTGAATATTTGATACTTTGAAAAACGTGTAAAAGTATGTCATCATGGATCTCATTTGAAAGAGAAAATTGTGTAGAACACGTTCGTGGTTTTAAATTTGTAAAATTCCTCATAGATCGTCCCAAAAATTGGTTAGATTGAACGGAGAAAAAAAAACCACCTTGAAAAATGTGTAAAAGATGAGTAGGTATTGTGTCCAGTTTTTTTTTAAATACTTGATATCTTAGGTATGAATACTTGATGAATTATATATGAATACTTGATAATTTAGGTATAAATACTTTCCATTTTGTATGTGAATTAATTTAATCAATGAATGTAGCACTGGTGGTGTGATCCACGTGACTTTTTGTTTGTGGTCCCCAATGCAGTCTGACAGTTATAAAAAGGTGCGGGTACGGTATAAATACTTTTTGGTTTTGGTTGTGGTCCCAATTCATATATCATATATGTAGTTCATTGTATAGATATAAATACTTGTCTTGTATAGGTATAAATACTTTTTGGTTTTGGTTGTGGTCCCAATTCATATCATATATGTAGTTCATTGTATAGATATAAATACTTGTCTTGTATAGGTATAAATACTTCACAATGTTACTATTAATACTTGTAAAACAAAATTACAGTTTTGGAACGGTTGCGGTTCCCAAAAACAGTTATGATAGTTTATGTGCGGGTACTCATATCAGCTTCCTAAATTCATAACTTTGAAATCTTAATTTACTCGATCTGCATGCTACTTTTTCAGATCTAAAATTTTGATACGGATCAAGTGTGTACAAATTTTGATGCAGATCGGACGGCTCAAATCAGAGATATAATCATTCCAAATTTCCAAATAATCATCGGACCCCCACTTGTGAAAGGCGTGCATAACTATTCTCTATTTATTCCTGTGTCTGGTGCAAAGTGGAGAGAATTAATTAAAATGAATAGCTGACTTTAGTTACTTACAGGTTACAACCAAGACATATAAATCTCAGTGGTACGGTTGCAAGGTGGAGCTGAGCAGAGCACAATAAATTCAATTTAACGGTGTCACACTGTAAATTTAACGGTCCTTTTCCTCGTAAAAGGGAAACGCTAATTCAAAGTTTTAGGTGAGTTGTTTGTTTCATGCCTGTAAATGCAGGAATTTAATAATAAATCATATTAATAGTAATATTAATAGGAAAGCAAGGAAGTCATCTATGCTACGCGTAGCACCGTAGCCAACTCCATATTAATAATAATATTATTATTATTATTTTTTTTATTATGATGACGACAATGAAGACAACAATAACAATAATATTAATAATGACAACAACCAAAAAAATTGGTCCTTGTAGGTTATACCTGCACAACCTCCTTACTGGTTGCACAGGTATTACTTGCGAATCTGATAAAAATTATAATTTAAGAAGAAGAAAAATGACTAATTGGTTTTTTTTTTTTAAACACGGTTTAAAAAATTCGGTGACAACAGTGACAAATAAATATTGTTAATAATGTTATTTTACGCACTTTTGTTACACTATTTGACTCATTTGTTAGAACAAAGGATTAACTTATTTTAATACATTCTTTCAACAAAAACTTAATTTTAATACACTTAATAATTTGTGTCTGACAATCAATTTTTAAGTTTTATTTTTTTATTCCAACAGTCATCAAGTGACCACTTCTTTCTTTCGTGATAGTCAATCTAAATGAATTTAAGTAAAAATCTGAGAACAGTGAGAGCACTTCATTATAAATAATAGAAAAGGGAAAAAAATAGATTTAAATATATTGAGAAATCAGATTGTATAAGTGACAACTCGAATTTCAAAAACATAAATGTTTTGGGGTCAGAAAATTTATCAAATATTATTACTCCTCGTGGTAACTACAGAAATAATATTCTTTACTTCTCTTATGACGGGCACATTTTTACTGCTTTTCCAATTTACGCATCGATATAACCCTAATTTAACACTATTAGGTATGTTTGGATGCACTAAGAATAGTGCTATTCGAATAGCTTGAGCAACCAAACGTACTACTTGCTATTCGGAACAAGAAGAATAGCGTTGTTCCACTATTCTAACAAAAAGTTGGAATAGTGATTGGAGCTTTCAATATTAATACAAATCTAACATTTAAAATAATATTATATTACATTTAACATTTAAATTAATATTATATTGCATTATATTTAATCTAATATTTTATTTAATACTAATCTAATATTTAAAATAATATTTTATTACATTTAACATTTAAATTAATATTATATTGTATTATATTTAATCTAATATTATATTATATTTACTCTAATATTTTATTTAATACCAATCTAATATTTAAAATAATATTATATTACATTTAATAATTAAATTAATATTATATTGTATTATATTTAAACTAATATTATATTATATTTAATCTAATATTTTATTTAATAATTAAATTAATATTATATTACGTATTGGATAAAAAGATTTTTATATTACGTATTGATAAAAAGATTTAATCTAACACATAAATTATTACTCTATTCCTAATATGCAATCCAAACAACTTTTTCACTATTCCGAATAGCTTGAGTTAGCACTGTTCTTAAACAGTAGCTGTTCTTATTTACTATTCTAAACAGTAGCTATTCTAGCTATTCTAGAGTGCATCCAAACGTAGCATTGGGCCATAAGCTTACACAAATGGAAATGAAGCAAATTATCAAAAGAATTATTTGATTATCAAAAGAATTATCAAAAGAATTATTTGATTATCAAAAGAATTATTTGATTTATTTGATTTAGCAAATTATCAAAAGAATTATTTGATTTATCAAAAGAATTATTTGATTTATCAAAAGAATTATTTGATTTATCAAAAGCAAATTATTTGATTTATCAAAAGAATCTTACACAAATGGAAATGAAGCAAATTAATCTGATAGCACCATAAGGCTCCATAAGCTTCTCACATCGAGCATTGGGCCTGACACTAAGAGTTTTCTGAGCCCATCTGCCCGATCGGGCTCGAGAGAACTCGCAGCGGTCTAATAAAGTCCACTCTGCTAATCTCTTAGAGCGAGCTCAGGATGGTCTCCACCTTTATGCGGACAATACTGCATGTACATGGCTACTATGCGGCAACTTGTCAGGCCACGTAGACACGGTCTCGTCACCGCTCTCATATTACAGTTACCGAATGACCTATATAAGACCCAAACTCAACTGAGTTAGGAGACGGACTTTCTCTTAAGCAATGTATTATTATAGGAAAGAGTCTGAATACCTCAATCCTCTCTCACCTCGGAAACCGATAACCGAGAACATTCATTCACAGCCTGGCCTCCCGGGAACAGGACGTGTCAGCAACTCAGATCTCACATACGACCTATTCTCTCCGAGATAGAACGTATCACCATCCAATTCAAATTTCTTGAAAAACAAATAAATGAAATATTCCCAATCAAAAACCTAATTTACAGTCTTGTAGAAGATTACAAAAATGGCTTGATTTGGAACCCGAGTTGATAAATAATTCAAATTTAAAATATACCAAACAATTTAAACAGTGCAGCACAAATCGAACGGTGATCATTTACTCTTTAAGTTTCGTGCAATTTTATGATATTTGGAACAACACATCTAAAGGTCGTAATCATAGTGACAAATCAAAAGTTCGGATTCGGTTCGGCGAGGTCAAAAATTCGTGATTCGGGTATAATTCGGGAATGATTCGGTATAACAAGGAAGGAAAAAAAAAATTGGCATTTTTTTGGAGTTTTTATCGCGAATAATTCGTAACTCGCGTTTTATACGTTTTTCTGCGTATAATACGGAGTTCGGTTCGGTTATGTATAAAAAACGAATTATACGCGTATAATTCGCGAGTTATGTCACTGTGGTCGTAATCAGTACCTTATTTCATTTTAAGGTGGATTTTTTTGTCCTTGTTTGATCTTTGTTAAAATTTGTACGAACATTCTTAATTCACGAGATCATTTAAATTTATTAAGTTTTAAATCAATTCGCTGAAATCTCAAATGAACAATTTTAAACTTGACTTTAGATTAAATTTGTCTATAGTTCATCTCGTTTCTCTTTCTGTCTGACCTTTCTCATATACCATTTTCTTGTTACTTGACATGAAAGTATGAAACCTTGAAGAATCAAAACAAACCCAAAATACCCATACAAAAAGGGATGAACACGACAAAACAAGAAAAAGCGAGATTTGGTTGATTTTATGCTCTCCCCCAACCTCTCTTGGTGGTCCATTACTTTAATTCATTTTGGGATGTTATTATCACATGAACCCGCCAAACGCTAGCTTTGATTAGGTCTTAATTTATTTCTTTTCTTTTATTTTCTTTTGGTTGTGCGTGGTTGATTTGGCCACCACATACAAATCAAAAGGGACTTGATAATTGATGTGTGTGCATGAATGATGATTGATGACGCACTTTAGTTTGTTAATGGATTTAATTAGAGGCTCATGCTCATGCATGATGATCATTTATGGGCCATCTATTACATCGCATGTGAACAAGTCTATATAGCGGAAACGAATCTGGTGAAATTCTCACTGGTGAACAGTGTTCTTGAAATCAACCGTCAAGTTGTTTTTAGATGCGTGCACAGAAAATTAATTGTTTCGAGATACGTGCATAGAAAAAGTTGGACGGCTTGATTCGGAATTTCAGAAATACTGTTCACGAATGATGGATTTCAGCATATTTCAATTCCTATATAGCCATGGTAGAGAAATTAATAACAACACCAAATAAATTGACTTTTTTTTTTTTGTATGTAGACAAGATCCTATGTTGCTTGACACAATTTTAGTGATGATGGAATGAAAAGTGTTGCACCAAAATTTACGTATTTTTGTTGAAATTTGCATATTTTTTACTAAATATCACATAGCGTATAAATAGCCCTGCGCTTTTATTAGAGGAAGCGAATCTGCTGCGCTTCTAAGGAATCGCAGGACCCTGCGATTCTAATTCCAACCAATCAAATGATGAAACTCAGGATTCTTTTGAGAAGTCAGTCTTTGTATATGAATCTCGAAACATGTGAACGGTTGGGATTGGAATCGCAGAGACCCTGCGATCCCAGAGGATCGCAACATATTTATTTCCTTTATTAGAGCATATTCAATTGTCACCGAATTAACATAAATGAAATTTTATGAATACATAAATTTACAAATTAATTTATAATCTATAAACAAATTGCGTATTTGTCTCTTTAGTCATGTTATTGCATATGTGTTATTGTCCTTTTAATTTTCTCCTTCTGTTGTGATTTGTTAAATTTAATTATTTGCATTTTTTTTTTAATATAAAAAATGTTGCAATCTCCACGAGTTGTTTCATACGAGTCCGGATCCCCTAAAGTAACCCAATTTTTGAGTTTAGACGTGTACGGTGCCTATTCGGTGGTAGCGCAGGGGCCAGTATTATTTGTGGGGTCCAGGTTCTTTAAGATTCGTGTTAGAGCACCTTGGACGGTTTGGATCAAAACTCAAAAATTGGGTTACTGCACTGGATCTGAATTCGTTTCATACTGTGTGAGATCCTCTGAGTTACTGCATGCATTGAATTATTATACTGCTGATTTTTTTTTTCATTGAATTTGTTTTTGTATATTTTAGTGTTGCATTCAATAACAGTTTCAATCTCAATTTAAAATTTAAATTTTCTCCAGCATATATTTTTATTTGGAGTCAAAGTCTAAAAAATATCTACAGTAATCTATAAATTACTCATACCATACATATTAAATTTTCTGATGTGAATTTATCATTTATCAAATAATTTATTTGATTCCCAATAAATCTATAAACTTCATAATATCCTTAATCTGATCATATCTTCGATTTCATATTAAAAGTTTGTTTACATTATTTTAGCCAAACTAATTTCATGATAATGTATAAACAAAAAAAAAAAAAAATGAATAGTTCGCTTCTTTCCAATGTGATGTCATTGCTTACCTTATCTATCAAGTACCTAATTTTGGATCAATTTCTATTCAGATTATTTAAAACCTAAATGCAATTATTCCTAGATCCATACATAGACTCAGTATATTAATATATGTATATTTATACGAGGAGGGATTCACTTACAACATTTGTAAGTTACAACATTATACGACAATTCGATTTTGTAATTTTAAAAGTCCAAACAATCGATCCAAACCGCTCAACATGATCTATATATTAAAATATGCTTGGAGATAAAATTTTACATTTTTTTGAATTTATTTACTATTTATTAAGTATTTTACAAAACTGTTGTTTTTAAACAATTCTGGACCACTGAAAAACAACAGTTTTATAAAATACTTAATAAATAGTAAACAAAATAAAAAAATATATAACAAGCACATCATATCATATTGAACGGTTTAGATCGACTGCTTGGATTTTGAAAATCACAAAACCGAATTATTATAACTTACAAATAATGTAAGTGGGTCCTCCTCTATTTATATACACGTAGAAATTGATTAACATATGTTCAAATCAGATAACAACAAAAATCCATTCACAGTCAAAGACACTGTCTCTCTCTTTAATCTCCACTAATTTCTACCAAACGGTATCTAAAATTTATGTTTCCATTATCTTGAGCATTGTCGTTGGTACCAAAATTTATTTTTGTACTAAAATTCCATTAAAAATTTAGCCCATTTTAAATAAACAACGTCCAATTTACATATTTGATTTTGCCATGAATAGGGGTGTTCATTGGGTCCGGTTTAGTCGGTTTTGAACCGAACCGAATTAGATTGGACCAAACGGTTCGGTTTGTTCGGTTTGCTTTTTAAAACCGAATTATAATTTCGGTTCAGTTCGGTTTGAAAATTTTCAAAACCGAAATAACCTAACCGACCGAACTTTTATATATTATGAATTTGGTCCGGACCGTCCCGGTTTATTTCTTAATACTCCGGTTTATTTCTTAATATACTTCGGTTTATTATAAATCAATTGTTTTAAATATAAAAAGTAATATATTTTGGTTTGAACCGAACAAACCGAAATAAAACTTTGGTTTGGTTCGGTTCGGTTGCAAAGCTAAATTGGTTCGGTTCGATTCTATTTTAGAAACCGAATTATTACTTTGATTTGCCTAATTCGGTTCGGTTTCCGAACCGATGAACACCCCTAGCCATGAACATTTTCCCTATCAACAAAAAGATAAATACAAAGAAAAACAAACTGCAAGAGGAAAAAAAAAACCTAAATTTGCTGAATCGACAAATATGTCAATTTAAAATTTGTGACAGGTGTAATCTGCACTATTATTTTTTTCAAAATAATAACAAAGATAACAATTACTATAAAAAGTTAAAAACATTGATTGATTTTAGGCCGACAACATCTACCTTCTAAAATTCCAGTCAAGCTTTGCAAATTACAACCAAAGAAAACAAACACCACAAGCTACATAATACTACTAATTTTCTATTCTTAGTTTGCTCCATTTTCAAAGCATCTTAGCAAGAGACAAAATAACAGAGGAGTTTATAGCTTGTAGTTTATACTTTTCATAAACAAATAAAGCATTCAAACTGGCTTCCACGACTAAACAACTTAGAGAAACGACAGAAACAAAGTCTCGCACAAACGACAAAAGCAATTGCTTTAATTAATTGTGCTCTGGCAATAGTAGTAGTAGTGAGTAGTTCGCCATTTCATTCAAAAAAGTATCTTTGATTAGTGTAAACATGATTATTAAACTCACGGCACGACAAACTAATCCATCAACTCGAGGAGAGAGAAAGTCAAAAGAAGAGAGAGAGTCAAATTTATTACGATGTAGAAAGCTTCACCATCCTCTCCATTTGTTATAAAAACGACGACATTCTGCATTAAAAAATTATTGACAGAGATATTTTGACTTCACGCAGCGCACAGACAATAGAAATAAAGACAAAAGAAAAAAGTGGATGACTGGTGAGTTAAATGAAGCCAAATTTGCTCTGTCAATATCTTTGCCCCACCTCTGATAAGGTCATGTCCAGTATTTTGGAGTAATGGAGAGGACAAAGCGAAGAGATAGGCGCAGAGGCTGTTTTGTCCCGTTGTAGAGGGAAAAGAAAGAGCGCCATAAATTCCAAAGAGTAGGTGGATTCCCCATCAGAAGAGAACAAAGCTCATGTGTCTTTTGAAGCATCCCTTTGAGGGGTCCATTTCAGGGGAGCGGGGAAGCTCCATTTCTTTTCTATCATTTAATTTTCCATCTGTATAAAGTATAATATGATGCTATCATTTTCTTTTCTTTAACTAAATGTAATTAACATTAATTAGGTGTGACTTTTGTTGTGTTTTCTTTCATTAGAAATCAAAGGATGTGTTGATTACTATTCTACTTTGTCAATTCCACCTCTGTTCATGTTTGGTTGTGGATTAAAGTTATGATGACATAAGTTGATTATTTTAAGTTATGACAGTATAAGAGTATCTACATCTCTGATAATATTAGAGTTTCCAATCTGATGTGGCAGTTTCTAATTCAGTTTCAGAAATGTGGAAGATTTCTTATTTAGAAAATTTCTTATTAAGAAACTATTTATAAACTCTATGCTGGCCAAATGATTGGCTCAAATTATTTCTCATTTCTAATTTATTACTGACGTGGCTTAATAGAAACTCTAAAATTAATTTTAGAGATAGTAGAGTTTAGAAACTTTTGATAAACTCATTTGAAACTTTTGAAAAAGTAGTTAATAGTTATTTAGAAACTCATTTGAGTTGCTGAGATGTAGATGCTATCAAAATAAAATCGTTAAATGTAATCTATGTTATTTTCTCTATGACCTCATGAAAAATTATAGCATTTTAATTTTGTTTTTAATGTGAATCAATAATTTGAAATATCAACGTCTAGAAATTATCCATATTAGTATATTTTTATAAGCTCTTGATGACAACCAAAATAAAGTTGAAATGTAAATTTTTTTACACGTAGATAGATAAAATAATGTAGATCATATCCAATGGTTTTATTTTGACTTTTAAGTTTTAAAATTTGAGTTATAAAAGTTTTTAGAAATAGAGACGTGATGGAGACACAGAAAATGAAGGCATTTAAACCCTCTTGTTTTATTCTTGTTTTAGACTATAACTTAAGTAATATTTTTTTATAATTTTGCTCATATATTCATGGATTAGTTAGAGAGAGGGAAAAGGAGCTAGAGAGAGAAACGCACGCATCTCTCTCTCTCTCTCTCTAACTCTCTCATTCATACGCATGAGAACAAAAATCCCTCCAGCTAAGCTGCCGCCTGAATTGGACGGACTGCGTCTTTATTTTAAATGAATTGGAAGTTTCTCTCTATCCCTCTCTAGCTCATCCATAGGCTTTTTCTTCAGAATTAAGCCTTCTCTGTTATTATTTATTAGTTTACAAAATTCCACAACCATTTTTCAAGAGTGCACATCTCTCCGTTGCTCTGTTATTATCTATAGGCTCTCATATTTCTCCTAGTCAATATTCAATATTTATTTAGCTATGTTCTCAAAAACTAGTAAATATAAGGCTATGACTTGTAATTTTCACTTAAATAGAAGTCATGGTTAAAAGTCACCACTTAAACTTTAAATCAAAAATCAAAATTGTATTGTGAGACCCGCTTTTCAGTAGCCTATAATTTCTAAAAATGACCAAGCTAACAAATTCCAAAAATAACAGAGGTAAGATTGGAACTGTTATGAGTTATTTTTCTCAGTGTCTTTCATAGTAAATTGGTCACATTCATTCTCAAGTAGTGTTTGTACATAGTTTCTAAATCTTGGAGAAAGAAAGCATACAATCATGATCACATGAAGACAACACACATCACACTTGCCATTTCAATTTCTTTTTGCACCCAATTAACATTGCATGATGATCTCTATATTAGCAACAATGTATAATTTTCTTTTATCAGCAAGATCAAAAGTACATAATACACAGGAAAAAGAAAGAAAAATGAGAAAGAGGATGGCATGATAATTATACTGATAAAGTGATAAACCTAGAAAAGTATAACATGAATCTTTGATTTCCATTTCACAACAACACGAACTGATTTCCCCAATTGCTCCACCATGAAGTTAAAAAACCCTAACTCTAGCCACACATCAACACTATACACATTCACATTCATGTTAGATGGGTCTTGACCGAAACATCACCGAAATAAACAGCCGATCCGATTCGATCCAAGCGACACCAGTGGAGCCCACAGTAGCTCTTTGTCAGAATTACCAAGAAAACCTTTTTAAAAATACTTCATCAGCGTAATACAATACAACTGGCCCCTTTGATTTGATTTGATATGATTGACTTCTCCAAAAATAACCATCTGCCAAACGAAATCTGAGCAAGCTGAAACGTAACTATAGCACCACTAACTGTTCAAGTCAAGCATATAACCTCCTCTCCCCTTTTCTCACTCTTCTCTGTATGAACTCCTGTATGATTTCTATGTACTAGCAGTTAGAACTAACAAAGCTCTTGATCTCCTCCATTACTTCATAGTAATGGTTGGTGTTAGGCAATAAATAGAACCCGACTGTGGCTTGTTCTCGGTACACCAATTTCACCTCATGCCCTGACTTTTTCAACCAATCCGCATATGCCACCTGTCGGTCAGATGTCAGATCAAGACCCGACACTATAACAAGACTTTTTGTAAACGATAAACTGTCCAATGGGGTCCCATTTGGCCCGAAAGGGTTGCAAGCCGGGTGATCCCTATCAGCCTCCTCAGGCAGATACGCCTTCCAGTACCAGTCCCGGTCTTGCAATGTCACAAAGTACTTCCCATCGAGTCGTCTCTCCGACTCTGTACGAGCAATGCCACCAAACATGGCATTTAACAGAATGTTACCGGCAATATCAATTCCTGACTCCGCCGCACGAACAGCCACATGGTGCGCAATATTGCCTCCTGAACTGTCCCCTGAGAGGAAGACCCTAAGGCGAGGTGTGTCGCCACTATGCAACCATGACTGGGTCAATGCCCATTTCAATGTGGTCCAGCCGTCATCATAAGCACAGGGATGTCTGTGCTCTGGGGCCCGCCGGTAATTGACCGAGATCACAACTGCCCCACAGAGGGACACAAATCGCCGGCACAAAGCATCATAGATTGTAGTATTTGAAGAAGAGTGAGCAAAGCTGCCACCATGGAAGAATATTATGACAGGGAATGGGTCTGGGGATGCGGGTCCCGATAAGTCTTCGAGGAATGAAGGGATGGAGGCTGTTTCCGGGTTCGGGTTGGGTACCGGCCGGTAGATGCGAACCAGGAGGTTGGTGGTCCTGTCAATTATAAGGTCAAAGGAGGCAACCCCATTTACAGGAGATGCATTTGCCGGGATCTTCCGGTCAAGAAACTCGGCGAGGCTTCGATCGAAGGTGCCGTCAGGACGGCGCAACATGTTGTATGCTACTTTGAAGTTTGATATCAGCACCCATGTGTGTAGTGGCACAGCCATCTGTTATCATACACAGAAAATAAACCGTTATTACAAACAGATTTTGGCTATAGTGTATAACTGCATATGGTATTGAGGGGCCTTGAAAGAGATTTAAATGGTTTTGGGATTTTTATCTTTTTCCCTGGTGGTCGAGGCAAATGAAGAAGGGGAGCTAGAAGGGGAAAACAAAGGACGAAATCGAAAATTAGAGGGATCAACTGTACAATTTAAATCAAATCAAAAGATTAAAACGAAACGCCCTAATCACAACTTTACAAACCAAAACCCCCCAAAAGGCAGCTCTCGAAACAGCACAAATATAGCAACAAACACATCAAAAATCAACCACGAAAGATGGCGAATAAATTTAATAATCTGAGCCCAGGAAGGAGGGGAGACGATAAGAGAAGAAGACAAGACGAGAGAGGGGACAATACCTTGCATTCGTTGGCGTTAACCTCGTTGCTCCCAGCCATGGCGAAGAGGGAACCGACCGCAAAGCTGATCAATATGAGAAATCAAAGGGGCAGAGCGCGAGATTTGTCGGTCGACCAGAGGATAAATCGAACGCCTTTTCTCATGAGCAGAGTACGCGAGGTAAGAAATCTGACTCAATCGCTGTTCCCCGCCGATCTCTTGTTGGCCTCAATAACTCCAGTCTGGTTTCTCTGTTCGACTTCTATCGCACGAACTCCTGCAGAGAGAAAGAGTGATAGAGAGAAGAGAGAGAGAGGGGAGGCGAGTGGGGGTTAAATGAGAGTACGCGAGGAGAGAGGAGTCAAAGGCTAAGGAACTGAGAGAGAGAGAGAGAGAATGCGGGAAGGAAGGAGAGAGACGAAGGAGACGACAAATCGGGGCGGCTGAAAAAGTAAACTTGTGGAGGTGGGCCCCACTGCCATTTTACTCTCTCTCTCTCTTTCTCTCTACCCCTCTTTCCCTCTCTATTTCTTTCCTCCCCTCCGTCCGGGTTAGTTTTTTTTATGTTATTTTTGCTAGGAGACCCTCTAAAATTACTTATTTGTGAAATTATTGTTTCTCTATTTCTATGAATAGTTTTAATTTTGAACATTTAATGAAGTGCAATGTATGTAAAGTACAATATGTTGGATATGCACTACAATTTTTTTAACGTGGGAGATATAATGTTTGCATGAAGCGTCACTGCACTTGTAAAGATGATTCACTTATTACAAAATTAATTTTAAATTTACACTTGTCTCATTTTGTCAGTTTTGTAAATTATTTTTTCCAGGGACTGTAGAGTTACAAAGGTTGAAAATATACCATATTATTATAATTATTATTATTACTTCTACTACTATTTCTTAAGTTTTGGTAACACCTCATCGTTTTTAGATGTTTTTCTCGAGAATTAAACATGCGTCTTTTCAAAGAGAGATGAAGATCTGTGCCACTGTAGTAAGCCCACGTTTTTAAACCACAATATTATTAAAAATATAATTTTTATATCAACTCAAAAGTTATATATATATATTTTTTTCGTTTGTTTAATAACATGGCATCTTGTTATAAAATAAAGCTTATAAGAAAATGCTATCTATGATTCTAACAGTGTATATTTTTTTTTTTTTGTTGGTAGATTCTTCTATTATTAAAAACATGCCGACAGTATAAGGACCCAAGTGCATAAGTACTGGGGGTTTTAACTTGTGATTCAATTTCGATCCTGTTTTATAATAATAATAATAATAATAATAATAATAATAATAATAATAGGAGTTTAACTTCCGAAACGACACTAACTTAAAATAAAATAAAATAGCAAGAGAGATTTGAGCCAACCCCTTCTGAGGTGCAGTGTGTTACGCAACTTGGTGATAGTGTGTTTTGACCAGAAAGTCGCTCGTGGTCGTTTCATGCATCCACTAAGCTGCCACCTCCCTCCTATTTATTTATTTATTTATTTATATTTAGGTTTTGTTTTTAAAAAACGAGTATGCATTTTTTTTTTACAAATCAGGTTATGGTAATATGCATATTATATGGCGGTTCGTGCTATAAATTCGTGTTCGTTTTCGAAACATAAACAGTGGATCTGATTAGGGTGGGTTCAGAATTTTCGTTAGGGGTAACAAAAAAATGAATCGGGTCTAAACACAAACTCATTAGTTAATCTAATACTAGATAAAAAACAATGGTATGAGTTTCATTTTCAATGTTCTAACTTTTAATTCTAATTACCAAACAAAATTAAAAAAAATTATTTTAATTTTAACCCTAACTTTTACTCTAATTATAAATTAGAATTTCTGAGAGGAAAAATAAAATTACAGATGAAGAAGACAAAGTTAGTCCGAACCTATAGATGTCCATAAAATTTTCAAAATCCAGACAGCTCTTACTAGGTCGTCCCTAGATCTAAACTGCTTAATATGATATGTATGTGAAAAAATACTTGCAAATTGAGTTTTACATTATTTAGCATACTAACTTCTTAATTTATTTACAAATTCTACACCACCTGAAAAGGTAGTATTTTTTATATTAAAAAAAGATAATTTAAAAATTATAAAATTTGATTTTCATGTACATTTTCATATGGAGATCGTGTTTAACAGTTCATATGAACTATTTAAATTTTAAAAATAAAGTTATAGATCTATGGTACATATTATCACCATAACCTCACTCGTTTCATTAATTTTTTTTTAATCCTCAGTAGAGGCTACCAAGTTTAAAATCACCCATTTCATTAATATTTATCCCAAATTGGACTCAATAATCAAAACAATGTTTGGTGTAATTCAATTATTAAAAAGTGACTGACAAAAAGAAATTGTCTGATTCACCATCAAACATAATAATTTTGTTATGCTGTTTCATTATCATGGAAAAGGAATAAACAAAAAGTTAACTATTGAAGAATAGTCAAGGCATGTTTTTGTGTGTGAACCTTGAATTGTCTCACCAAAAATTGAACAATCCAATTCACATATTAATTTTGCACTGCGTAAATTTTTTTAAGTAAGTCTAAAAAAAAAAAAATTATGTTCTTGTCTAATTACTATATTGAAAAAAAATTACGGAATTTTTTTAATTAATTTTGTTTGAAGAGGGAGAAATAATTATGCCAATTTATTTTTAAATCCCTAGTACAATTGTCTGGTTAAATATGAAGTGAATTAAAGAGATGACTGATAATATAAAAGGAAAAGGAAATTGATAAGTATATATAATAATAAATTTAATTTTTTTTTCCAGAATTCGAATTTAAGCTGATATTAATTAATTAATTTTCAGCCGTTGGATTTAACTAATTAACGATGAAAGAGCCAACAAAACGAATCTACCCGTGATACCAAGTGTACTAGCCAGACAATTTTAGGATATATAGACTAGACAGTACAACCGATTAAATCAAAGCAATTGATCAGGATAGTTATATTGATATATTGGTACATCCAATCAGCATAAAATAAAAAGAAATGACAAATTAAGAAGTGTCGCTAAGATGCACCTAACTTACTCGGCAAACCAAAAAAAGAAAAGGAAATCAATCATTGGTTTGCTTAGTGAAATGAGGCAAAATTATAATCAGAAACTGTGCTTGTCGACTTGTAAAACAAAGGCCAATAAAATCATGGCCACATACTATATTTGGACCTTGGTAAAATCGGCAAGAAAAAGAAAGATATTTTTGCAAGTAATCTCACTGTCTTCTTATTCCAAGGAAGAAAAGTGAGTATAGTTGAATAAAATACTTTTCAAGGACCAATAAAATGTACATGTTTAAATACAAAAGCAAAAAGATTGAAAATATTGGTTTATATAATATAAAATTAGCGCCAACTAATTAAGGGTGCAAGTTGCTCTCATCTTCTTGGACTATTTCTTTGTGAACTATTTAAAAAGGTTAACTTTAAAGTTTACTGCCGACGGTGTAATTTCATATTAATACATGTATTTATTTATTGTTCTACTTTGTTTTGTCATGATTTTCAATAACAACCTCTACGTAATTGTTATACAAACTAATATGTACTCTGTTTTTAGAGCGCAAAATAGGTTTGATGGACACCAGAGCCGTCCGATGCGCTTTAAAATTTGTGTACACAAATCTCAGAGCATGGGCGCACAAATCTTAAAGCGCATTGGACAGCTCTGGTGCCCACCGGACCTACAATTCTTTCCTGTTTTCAACCCTTTTAACAGTTTTTACTATTTAAAGCAAAAATTGTTTCCTGCACTTACTAAATGAAAAAAAAAAAAATAGAGCGCGCCTATGCGCCTCATGTCAGCAACAACTTGTCACGTGTTTTTTTCTCACGCCTCCTGCCCATGTCAGCATCCAAGTGTCTTCGTACACAATTGTCAATTGTTAAAGTTATAATTGGACTGTTTATGTAATTATCGGTGTTAATAAGATTAAATATTTTAAGTGTTTATATATTTATAAATTGATGTTTGGATTTGTAATTTTTTACCATTGCTGTGTCATTGAGTTTTCTCATTTCAGAGGTAAATAGTCAAAGGTAAAAGTTTAATATAGGTAACTTTATTTTTAGCTCACACTTTACACAAAACAGAGGTAGCTAATAAAGAAAAGAGAGCAATTTTCAAACGGAGGTTATTAATTCCTCCAATGCCAAGGTAGAAAAATGGTCATGGAAAATTTTGCAAGAAGAGAATTAAACAAAATAAAATAAAATAAATGATAGAAAACAGAGAGTAAAGGACAAACGATAGAAGCTCATCTAACACTAACAGTACTTAATTTCATTTGTAGCGCCCAACTGTACCAGTTCTGTACCGGGGTCTAATCTCCTCTATATGAGACTATGACATTGCCAGTGCCAGGTACTATTTTTTGCCACGACCCCACCTCGCAAACTAGCGTTGCTAGTTTGCTACCGGATCTGAAAGGCACGTGCCACCTATATATATATCACCATTAATCGTTATACGATACATAAGACCAGCACAGATGCAGCCACATAAAATCCTTAGAAAAGGACAAAAGATTGCTGCGTGAGGCGGACGCCAGCACTCGCGCTCGGCAACAAAAGGTCCTTAATTGGTGATCGTTTCCCCTCTAATCAAATGTTACCGGAGATATCCATTTCCATTTTTAAGGAACTTCTCCGTGAAATGGAGGTGTTAGGATAATTACTAATGGAGAAATATTAATCGCATTCAATGGTCAGGAGGTGTCCACCTCAGCTACTTTAGACCTTTTTCTTACTTTTAGCGTGTCCTTTTTGGCTTTTGTTTTCTCGTTAAAAACGCGTCTAATTTATTTCTCCCTAATAAACCAAACCAGGTACTGATGTCTTTTCTTTTTTGTTTGATAGTGCTCAATTCCTTTTCTTTATTTTTTTTTTTCTGATGTTGCCATCAAAATTGGTCTAATAAGTGTGTACAAATGGAGAAATGATTTTAAATGATTAGCTCAATATCTCCGCTTGCCATTACTTCCTCAAACGGAAATACTTTTTCGGTTGCATATTATTTGTAGTCTACGTGTAGCGGGTAGAAAGAAATAACATATTATGACATGCTACTTGCTACATATCTCCATTCTTATATTATGCACGTAGTTGTCGTGATCCGCCAACGGCTGAGATTGAAGATGAATTTTCGAATTGAATATCAGCACTCTAATCACATAATTTGTCTTCTTTTGATTAAATACGTATATTTTATGTGTAGAAGTCTAAATTTAGTTAAAAACATACTTGCCACACAGACTGCTACATGGTTTGTCACAATTAAAATTGAATGAATTCCTAGCGATCCGTTTCCTTATTTCTCCTTACAGCTATCTCCTATTCCTGCAATTAAATTATTTCCTTATTTCTCCTTATTTCTCCGTTTCATTTCTCCTCTTCCTCTATATTTTCGACAATGAAAATGAAAACAATCATATATTTCCGAATTTTATTTAGGGCTACTGTATCTTTGTGAATAGATGAAGAGCAGATCTTGTGCTGATGGAAACAATCATATCTTTCTGATCTGGAGAGAAAATGAAGAATATCAATAATTTTCGTGTAGAGAAATTTTCATTATTAAAATAATTTCCATCAAAAATATATTTGTAGAGAAAATTCTTATTTGAATCATTTAATTATATCTTTCTCAATTTTATTTCTTTACAGATCATTTCTCCTCTAAATCGTTTAATGACTTGTCATGTTTGTGTAGAAAATTAGATATTAAATCGTACAATGATACTTCAAGAGCTTTTTTCATGTTATATTTGATCCTTTTTTTTTCATTTGTTGTTGATTCTTTTATTGTTATTTATTATTTGGATCTCCGTTTTTTTTTTCATTTGTGTCTTTTATTTTCATTTTAATATATTTTTTCTTAATTTTGTGTGAATGTCAAATAAAAAGGTCTCTTTATATTCTATTCAATTTTATAATGTCCCCGTTGCAATGCACGGGCACAAACTAGTATTTATATATGGATCAGAAATAAAAGACCAGAAGAATGCAATAACCTTCCGAACTGTAATTCTTTTTCATTGGTTTGAAACGGAGAACTCCGGTACCGTGTCCACTTAAAATTGAAACGCGGATTTTTTTTTAAAAAATATTATTAAAAAATATAAAAAATAGACAAAATATCTTGGAATTTCAATGTACTGGAAATACCAATACCAGTACCAATGACCTAGATCCAGAGTTTGGATAAGTATCAATGGGGATCCAAATCTTATTCAAACTGTTTCTTTTGCTGCTAATATTTTCATCATTTTTTTTTAAAGAGGCAAAAACTCATTTCATTACTTAAATTGTTCAATACAAAAGCCAATTAGCCAGCTAAAGCTGGACTGAGCCCCATACAGAAGAGGCATACCATTTGTTCAGAGCAACATAATAGGCATAACAGCCAAGAGATATACCAAAAGTTTGAGATAGCTAATCTCCAATAGTATGCTAAAGTTGCACTAACTAAGCCACACAGTAAAGGGCTAAGGATAATAACTAAAGAAAAAATTTGGGTCTTCTGCATCTTCATTCCTGAGCTGTAGACCCTGGAGGAGGCTGATACACCACAATCTCAAGAGGCATGTATGTTAGTTTGTAATAATCTAGAAGTCAATAATACGATAATTTAATTATATAAAGCTTTGTTCATGAATTGAATGATTAATAAAATATCATTTTGTTCTTTGAGTTTTATCGAATTATGGATCATTTCGGCATTCGGATTCGAAATGAGTAGAACTTCATAATATAGATGATAAATACTCTTAATAGTCACTGGCCGAGGTAATTAGCAAAGAACACTAATTACCCAATTAAAGGTTAGTATGTGGATTAAATGATGGTTAAGTTTTACTGACCATAGACAAGGAGTTGTCAATTTAATCACATAGATACATGTTAGAGAACATGATATTTGACAGACCCCGAATGAAACATTATACGGAATTGTGTTCGTGTCATTAATGCTTTCATTCAGTGTTAAATTCTAAAGTATGAGGTATTCATCGTTCCTAACTAAGAGATGTGTATGTGTGATTGTTACCTAACGCTATCTGTAAAAAGTAGCTATAACGGTAGCTCTTCGGTATACATAACTTAGCTGAGGTAGTGATGGTCTACCAAAAGTACTATTGTCCCTCGTATTTATTATACGAGTTATAGTGTCACTGGGCCCCTTGATAGAGTAAGAATATCTGCTAGCAGTATGAATACAAGAGTAATCATATTTGATAATCTGCTCAAGATCAAGAAAAGATTAATTTGCAAGGATGACACAAACCTACCTTGAAATTAATCTGACAGCTATGAGACAAAAGAATTAAACACGAGTAAAATAGTTTACTGGATCGTGATATTGTACTGTACGGCATCATCTGTGTAATTGGATGGTCATGATGCGTTTTGCCAGATGCCTCTCATGATTATAGAAGTTAAAATGGTTTTAATTCTATTTACCAACATAACACAGATCCTATCGGGTCACACCAATAGGAGTTAATCGGAGAATCTTATTGATTGATTATAAATTGGTTATGATCAATAATAAGATGGTTTATAATTAATTATACTTGATATAATTATATTATAAATGTCATGTAAAATGACAAGCAAAAACATTGGTTAATTTATAAACGTGTATGACACGTTGTATAAAAGTTAACCGGTTAATTTATAAACGTGCAGGACACGTTGTATAAATTACCGAAATCAACAACCGCAAGAAATGTAATTATTCAGAATAATTATACGGATATTAATTGTGTTCGGAGCGAGGGCATTCTGGTCTTTTCAGATTCGTCCTTATCCGCATGACATGTCATCAATCCTATCCATCTAAGCACCTCTGCTGCAAGCACGTCCTTGTAAGCAGCTTGCAGCTAAGCACCTCTGCTGCAAGCAGCTTACAAGCACCTCCCTAACCCTATAAATAGAGGGGTAGGGGTAAGAAAATTCATAAGTCGAAAAGTTCGAAAAGTCTGAGTTCGATTCGAATTGGCTCGGTTATCGTTCTCTTTCTCGTTTTCTCTCCCAAATAGTGTTGCGGTTTAAACGAAAGTTATACGTAACAGTTACGTATTATCTTTCGAGTTGTTGAATAGTGTTTGCGGGATTTCAGTGAATAGTGTTTTCCCGAAAGTCGCGATATTTCTGTTTTGCCTTTTAGTAAAATCAGAATAACTGCGGGTCGGGAATTCTGCTATTTCGTCTTTTTCTCGTGAATAGTGTTTTTGCGTAAGACCGCGGTTTACAGTATTTCTGGCAAAAGAAATAAACCGCTCTCTGGTTAGTCCTGGTGGATAACCTATAGAGGCACCATATGTTTGGTGCTCCAAGAGAAGTCATTGCTCCGAAAGAAGACATTGCTCAGATCCGGTCTTCTCGCTCGGTCTGCATTCCAATTGTAATTTGGAAACAAGGTATAAATGTTATATAAATTTATTTACTTGGTAAATAGATTTAAGTTTTAGAAATCAATTACGGGAATAGATCTATAAACTAATTAAAAACAAGTAAATACGGTTTTACTACTTTAGGTCTATAAAGGATTAATCTGGTATGTAACTCTCGGTTATTATCCGACATACTACTTAATCTATGATCTGAATGAGTAAAGTTTTACTTACGGTTTTTAATCTGAGAAACAGATTGAACAGGTATGTAACTCTCGGTAGATTATCCGACATACCACTTCAATCCTTTTTGGCTTGAGTTAGAAGTAAAAATTTTATTTTACGGTCTTTCCACAGCTTAAGCCTAATGGCTTTGGGTAGCCTCAAAACCCAACAGTGGTATCAGAGCACAAGGCTTTCCCGTTGAATTGATTTTCTAAAAGTTATAACTTATGCATAGTATCGGTTTAATTCTTAGATTTGCAGCTTAGGTCCAAACCGAATAGAACTGGATTTTCTAGGTTCGGCTTTCCGACCGAGAAAGTTTTAAATTAGATTTAAAAGCTTTCTTTACATGTTTTTTTGAAATGTAAGTTTTTACATTTCTTGGATCGGTTTTCCGACCGAGAAAGGTAAAATAGGATTTTACGCTTTCTTTTCGAAAACTTTTGATTACGTTAAAGTTCATCGAAGAATGTGATGAAGCAATAAAGTATTCAAGTAAGAACTGTTGATCTCCACACGTAAAGGATAAGGTTATGTCAAGGGAAAGACTGAAAAAGGAACTTTCGTTTGGCTTTCCGACGTAACCCCTTCTTTTACGTGTCCTGACAACTGGCCCAAAGGAAACTTTGTCACGTTACTAAATTGCTTTACGTTTTCAAAGCATGGCAAAATGTTACTTTTTTGCTTTTTCGAAAACCTTCGGTTATGTAAAGTACATCTAAGAATGTGATGAAGCAATAAAGTACCTGAGTAAGAACTGTCATTTCCACACCGTAAAAGAGATGGTTCTGTCTAGGAAAGAAAGATCTTAAGACAGTCCTTGTGACTCTCTATCTTTCCTGGGAGCCCCTTTTACATGTCCTAATGGCTGGCCCAAAAGGAACTTTGTCACGTTACCAAATTGCTTTACGTACTGAAAAGAATAAACTGTGTTTTAAACATATAAACTGTTTATATGCTTATTACGGTATAAATAAAGAACAAAAGTATAGCTGCAAAATAAAGAATTAGAACTGATAAAAATATACGTGACTTGATCACGTATATAAGTAAATAGGATTTACTGCTTTGATATGAAATGCCTAAATTAGATTTAACGCCTTGTCATAGCCGCATAACTATTCCTATAAGATAGGATAGTTGCTGTGGTCAGTTAAAAGAACTGACAGCTTACTAGTTAAGTAAATGCATAAATTAGATTTATCGCTTTCAAGGAACCGTGAAAGAATGTGATGTCAAAGAAAGGCTGGAGGTGGACACCCTCAGTTGGTCTTTCTGGCAGACAACTTTCACGTGTCCGTACAACGATCTAAAGTCAGTTAAAAGAACTGACGGCTTACCAAGCTAAGCAAATGGAAAAGTTTTTTAAAAGAAAAATATGAATAGGATCACATTCGGTATTCTTTCTCTCTGACTTCCTTCCCACGACTGCTTACTGAAGCATATGGAAGAGGTCTTTGAGAAAGATAGGAATGGGATCACATTCGGTAATTTTTCTGAAAAAAAGATGTATTTAGAAAAATAGGAATGTACGACCACATTCGGTATGTTTCTTTCTGACTTCCTTCCCACGACTGCTTACTGAAGCATATGGAAGAGGTCTTTGAGGAAGATAGGAATGGGAGCACATTCAGCATTTTTCTAACAAAATGACTTTCAGATGTCCGTAATGCTGACCAAGGTCAACATTACGAACTGATAATAATATACGTAACTAGGTCACGTATATAAGTAAATCAGATTTACTACTTTCATATAAAACGAGTAGATTAGATTTATCGCTTTATAAAGAAACTGTAAAAGAAAAACTACCTCTACAAGATAGACGGTAGCTAAAGTCAGCTTTACAAACTGACTGCTTATAAGGCTAAGCATATGAAAGAAGGTTCTGTCAAGGAAAGGCAGACATGAACCTTTTGGTCGTCTTTTTGGCAAACCTCTTTTAAATATTGCTTACAAACTTAAGCATAAATCACAAACCCATCTAATTAAGTAGTATGCCCTACCTACTCTATCCTCCTCACACCATTGTTCATTGGTTGATGGGTCCACTACTCAGTAGGCATCACCTTTTACCTTTGGTGGTCGAGGGATATGTCAGACATATCATGACCAAATAGAGTGAGGTTACTTATCGATGATTTCCAAAACAGTTTTGGGCTCGGGGCAGAGTTTCGGTTAAACATACGATGTTTAACGAAACCAAGAGTCATATAGAGATATGATTAGCAAAGAGTTGCTTACCTAAGATAACTATGACCATGATATGCATACACTGCCTTGGTTCTTAGTGAAAATAGGGATCTTGGTCCTACTGCAAAATGGGTATAGAACAAATTTGCAGTGGGAGGTTTTATCATTGTATAAAACATTACATGAACAAAGCTAAAATCTTTACAAAGGTAGAATATGATTAAAGAAACGTCTTTCTTATTACGTTCCGTATTTTGACTACAGTTCAAAAACATACATGAGAAAATAGAATATGTTCTGAATACACCGGTCCCTGACAGTCCTACAAAGGCTGAGAGCAGCTCTGTCAGTACTCACACGCTTCGTTTGACAAGCGATGCTGAGCAACTGGAGAAGCTTAGCTATTCGTTGAGCCACGAGTTGGTCACAGACGTTATCCTGAACTCTCTTTCTCCTAGTAATTCGGAGTTCATCGTGAACTGCCAAAATGCAAGGGATGGATAAGAGTTTGCAGGAGCTGAAAGGGATATTGAGGATTAATGAAGGTAACATCGAGAATAGATCTCGTGTCCTCATGATCCAAGAAGGTGGGAGGAAAATTAATAAAGCAAAGAAGGAAACGGCTATTAAGTACAAAGGCAAAGGGATGTTTGTTCCGGTAACAAACACTCTCAAGATAAATGTTTCTGCTAACTTTGACTGCTATTATTGCAAATAGCAAAAGTCACTGTAAGAGAAACTGCCCGAAGAATCTAGAAGATCTGAAATCTGGGAATGTACCAGAAGTTTCAGTCTCTGGGATCAATGTTATTGAAGTTAATATTGCGACTTCTCTTAAATGATTCAGTACTGGATACTGGATCATGTGCTCATATTCGTTCAAATATGCACGCACTAAGAAATAAGAGAAAATTACGCAATAAGGAAATACAGCTCCGAGTTGGAAACGGAGCACACGTTGCAGCCGTTACAGTCGGTAGTATAGAATTGTATTTGCCTAGCGGGCTAGTGATCAGGACATAGAAAAAGGTTCTAGCAAGGAAAGACTGGAAAAGGAACTTTCGGTGGTCTTTCCAACGAACCCCTTTACGTGTCCTGAGAACTAGAAAAACAAATAAATCCGTGATTAACATCAATAACAGACAACTCAAAGGTCTCATGAAAGTATGACTTACATGTGACATTGTCGCCTTGGTCATATTAAGGCCTTACGGTCTGACCATAGAGGCGAGTACTTAAGTTTTGAGTTTAAAAACGTACTTAAAAGAATGTGAGATAGTCTCATAACTCACACCTCCAGGAACACCGTAATAGAACGATGTTGTCTGAGAAAAGGAGTCGAACCCTGCTGGACAAGGTTCGTTCCATGATGAGTAACGCCACCCTCCCAAAATCGTTTTGGGGACACGCACTAGAAACTGTCGCACTAACGATAAATATGGTTCCATCCAAGTCAGTTGAACAGACTCCATACGAGTTATGGTTTGGGAAACTCCCAAATATGTCTTATCTTAAAATCTAGGGTTGCGAAGTATTTGTCAAACGCCTGACGTCTGACAAACTTGGTCTGAAATCTGACAAGAGCTTTTTCGTAGAATATCCTAAGAAAACGAAAGGATATTACTTCTATACCAATCCGAGAACACTATAGTTGTTGCTCGTCATGGTATACTTTTGGAGAACGAGTTTCTCGCAAAAGGAAGTAGTGGGAGTAATGTAATACTTGAAGAAAAAAGATACATCACACAATATAATATCTGATACAGATCAGATAAACCCACCACTTGATACTTCGGCTGATGAGCATCTGGAAGAACCAAATCCACAAGTAGCTGTGGAAGAGGTTCTAGTCCCGAGCTCAGATACTTTGACGCAAGTTGAAGTAGAACTGAACCCGCACACTGTTGCGGATCAAGTTCAAACAGCCAGAAGAACAAGTGCTACGGAGGTCAGTAAGGACAGTCCATGCACCCAAGAGGTACATGGGACTGCACGAGGTCTCAGTGTTTGACACTGAATATCCTCTGACCTATGCGGAAGCAATGGATAGGCCCGACTCCGATAAATGGCTGGAGGCCATGAGATCTGAAATACAATCCATGTATGACAATACGGTCTGGAACCTAGTTGTTCCACTTGATGGGATAAAACCCATAGCTAACAAGTGGGTTTTCAAAAGGAAAACAGACATGGATAGTAATATGACTGTTTACAAAGCACGGCTAGTAGCGAAAGGTTTCAAACCAATTCTCGGGAATTGATTATGATGAAATTTTTCCGCCCGTGGCTATGTTTAAGTCAATTCGGATACTCCTAGCAATTGCCGCATTTCATGATTATGAAATATGGCAAATGGATGTCAAAACCACTTTCTTAAATGAAAATTAGAAGAAGACCTGTACATGATACAGCCTTCAGGTTTTGAAGATCCAAGGAATGCTGGGAAGATGTGCAAGCTTCTTGAATCCATTTATGGATTGAAGCTAGCATCACGGAGTTGGATTCCTCGGTTTGATGAAGTAGTCAAAAACGTTTGACTTCATCAAATGAAAATAAGAACCATAAGTGTACAGTAAGGCTAGTGGGAGTGCAATTGCTTTTCTAAAAATTTATATGTAGATGACATACTCCAAATCAGTAACGATATTCCGCTAAAACAATTAGCCAAGTCTTTAATAAAAGGACTTGGGCGAGAATGTCTATATACTAGACATACAGATCTACCGAGATAGATTGAATTGACTCATAGGATTGAGTCAAAACACACACATTGACAAAATGCTGAAATTGGTTCAGCATGCAGGATTCTAAGAAATGATTCCTGCTAATGAGTCATGATGTACAGCTTAGCAAGACTCAGTATCTTTCGATAACTGATGAGCAAAGCGAAATGAATAGAGTGCCATACGCTTCGGCTATTGGCTCTATCATGTATGCCATGTTGTGCACTCGCCCTGATGACTCGTACGCTTTGAGTGTGACGAGCAAATATCAGGCTAATCTTAGTCTCGCTGTAAATGTTTACACCGAAGCTAAATATATAGCTGCTTTCGAAGCACCTATAGATAGTTTCTGGATCAAGTAGTTCCTTAGCGAACTATGAGTGGTTCCAAGTGTTCAAAGCCCTGTGGACCTCTATTGAGACAACAATAGAGCTATAGCTCAGGTCAAGGAACCGAGATCGCACTCGAGATCCAAACGTGTTCTACAACATTATCACCTAAAGTAAAGATTCGTAAAATTGACACAGTCAGCAACACAGCTGATCCACTCACAAAACTCTAACTCAAGCCATGCACCGGATGCATACAGCTTCTATGGGTCTGGAACACATAGAAGATTGGCTGTGAGATTTTCTTTAGATCTACGAGATCTTTTAGAATATAGAGTTTTGTATAGAGCAGAGCCTACGATGATTGACTTCTAGCTTAAGTGGGAGATTGTTAGTTGTAATAATCTAGAAGTCAATAATACGATAATTTAATTATATAAAGCTTTGTTCATGAATTGAATGATTAATAAAATATCATTTTGTTCTTTGAGTTTTATCGAATTATGGATCATTTCGGCATTCGGATTCGAAATGAGTAGAACTTCATAATATAGATGATAAATACTCTTAATAGTCACTGGCCGAGGTAATTAGCAAAGAACACTAATTACCCAATTAAAGGTTAGTATGTGGATTAAATGATGGTTAAGTTTTACTGCCCATAGACAAGGAGTTGTCAATTTAATCACATAGATACATGTTAGAGAACATGATATTTGACAGACCCCGAATGAAACATTATACGGAATTGTGTTCGTGTCATTAATGCTTTCATTCAGTGTTAAATTCTAAAGTATGAGGTATTCATCGTTCCTAACTAAGAGATGTGTATGTGTGATTGTTACCTAACGCTATCTGTAAAAAGTAGCTATAACGGTAGCTCTTCGGTATACATAACTTAGCTGAGGTAGTGATGGTCTACCAAAAGTACTATTGTCCCTCGTATTTATTATACGAGTTATAGTGTCACTGGGCCCCTTGATAGAGTAAGAATATCTGCTAGCAGTATGAATACAAGAGTAATCATATTTGATAATCTGCTCAAGATCAAGAAAAGATTAATTTGCAAGGATGACACAAACCTACCTTGAAATTAATCTGACAGCTATGAGACAAAAGAATTAAACACGAGTAAAATAGTTTACTGGATCGTGATATTGTACTGTACGGCATCATCTGTGTAATTGGATGGTCATGATGCGTTTTGCCAGATGCCTCTCATGATTATAGAAGTTAAAATGGTTTTAATTCTATTTACCAACATAACACAGATCCTATCGGGTCACACCAATAGGAGTTAATCGGAGAATCTTATTGATTGATTATAAATTGGTTATGATCAATAATAAGATGGTTTATAATTAATTATACTTGATATAATTATATTATAAATGTCATGTAAAATGACAAGCAAAAACATTGGTTAATTTATAAACGTGTATGACACGTTGTATAAAAGTTAACCGGTTAGTTTATAAACGTGCAGGACACGTTGTATAAAAGTTAACCGGTTAGTTTATAAACGTGCAGGACACGTTGTATAAATTACCGAAATCAACAACCGCAAGAAATATAATTATTCAGAATAATTATACGGATATTAATTGTGTTCGGAGCGAGGGCATTCTGGTCTTTTCAGATTCGTCCTTATCCGCATGACATGTCATCAATCCTATCCATCTAAGCACCTCTGCTGCAAGCACGTCCTTGTAAGCAGCTTGCAGCTAAGCACCTCTGCTGCAAGCAGCTTGCAGCTAAGCACCTCTGCTGCAAGCAGCTTACAAGCACCTCCCTAACCCTATAAATAGAGGGGTAGGGGTAAGAAAATTCATAAGTCGAAAAGTTCGAAAGGTCTGAGTTCGATTCGAATTGGCTCGGTTATCGTTCTCTTTCTCGTTTTCTCTCCCAAATAGTGTTGCGGTTTAAACGAAAGTTATACGTAACAGTTACGTATTATCTTTCGAGTTGTTGAATAGTGTTTGCGGGATTTCAGTGAATAGTGTTTTCCCGAAAGTCGCGATATTTCTGTTTTGCCTTTTAGTAAAATCAGAATAACTGCGGGTCGGGAATTCTGCTATTTCGTCTTTTTCTCGTGAATAGTGTTTTTGCGTAAGACCGCGGTTTACAGTATTTCTGGCAAAAGAAATAAACCGCTCTCTGGTTAGTCCTGGTGGATAACCTATAGAGGCACCATATGTTTGGTGCTCCAAGAGAAGTCATTGCTCCGAAAGAAGACATTGCTCAGATCCGGTCTTCTCGCTCGGTCTGCATTCCAATTGTAATTTGGAAACAAGGTATAAATGTTATATAAATTTATTTACTTGGTAAATAGATTTAAGTTTTAGAAATCAATTACGGGAATAGATCTATAAACTGATTAAAAACAAGTAAATACGGTTTTACTACTTTAGGTCTATAAAGGATTAATCTGGTATGTAACTCTCGGTTATTATCCGACATACTACTTAATCTATGATCTGAATGAGTAAAGTTTTACTTACGGTTTTTAATCTGAGAAACGGATTGAACAGGTATGTAACTCTCGGTAAATTATCCGACATACCACTTCAATCCTTTTTGGCTTGAGTTAGAAGTAAAAATTTTATTTTACGGTCTTTCCACAGCTTAAGCCTAATGGCTTTGGGTAGCCTCAAAACCCAACAGTGTATTGGTCCAAAGGGATAGCATCTTCAATCACTGGCAGCCATTCCTCAGTAGAGATCTATGCCTTTTTCTTGAGATTTCTTGTCCAATAGAGTACTAAAGATTTAATTAGTAGCATTATAGATCTAGCTGTCTTAATAGGACTATTATTAAAGCAAATATTATTTCTATGTTTCCAAACAACACAACATAAAGCACTGACAACTATCAAAAAACTAGCTCTCTGCGTACCAGGAAAGTGTAAGGCAAAATCAATAATATCCTCAAAAGTATCCCAATTGTGCATATAATCTTGAGTTTTACCTAACCAGAACCATATCTGTTTGTACTAGAGGGCATTTTAAAAATAGGTAAGTAATTGTTTCAGTGGCAGCACAAAATAAGCATGTTGGTGATCCAGTACACCCTTTGGTATTAAGATTATCTTTTGTAAGGATTTTGTTATGTTGAATGAGCCACATAAAAATTCTAATTTTTTGTGGGACTGGTAAGGTCCACCACATCAATAGTAAGACATGCAATTCCCATCTGTAATTCAGGATCTTATAAATGGACTGAGTAGTAAACTTCCCATCTCCAAGATAGTTTGTCATATGTGTGAGTGAAGGAAGTGACACTAAAGATGTGTAATATTTCCCTCCAGTCATGTTGGTTTGCCCCTTCCAATGTTTTTATAAATTTCAATCTTTGCCCTTGGGATTGGATGACTTTTGTTAACATAATTTCTTTTGTACAACATAACTGATATAGGACTGGGAATCTAGTAGCTAATGTGCATTCTAAAAACCGTATATCAGACCAAAATCTAACTTGGGAATTAACACCTGGTTCATAAAAGACACTAATATTACCCAGTGATTCTAGCTAAAGGATGTGAGACCAGAAATGAGAGAATGGCATTGGAGTACCAGTATAATATTTTTGTATAATCATTGTTTTCACATCCACTGGAATTCTAAATTCTTATACTTCCACCACCATTTCAGCAGAAGTGCAATGTTCATTTGTGTCATCTGCATAGTGACAATTAGTTATGGCTCTATTATCTATGCATGCTGGTTCTAACCCCTGGATGATGTTGGCCTGTCTACCTTTGTTAAATAATTTACTAAGTGTATCTGCAACTAAAATATACAAAAAAGGAGACAATGGATCCCCTTGCCTGACCCCTCTTTTATAGTAAAAATATTATGTAAGTTCCCCATTGACATTGACATTGATACATGATTGGGAACTATGTAACCAAAGGGTAATTCAATGTATCCACTTAGATCCAAAATTCCTACTGTGTAAAACCTCTAACAGATACTCCCAATGAATTTTATCATAAGCTTTTTCAAAATCCCAGGTTGTTTACTAACCTGACAAGAATGAATGATTTTTTGACTAAGGATAATATTATCTAGAATATATCTGTTCTTAGGAAAACTGATTGACTGAGATCAATAAGTTTTGGCATGATCTGTTCCATTCTAATTGTGAGTAATTTAGAAATTATCTTAAAGCTACAATTAACTAAATTGATAGGCCTAATTTTTTTTATAAGAGTAACATCTTTTTCTTTGGGTATTAGACAAATACATGACTTGTTGAGTTTGTGTAAATCCAAGTCATGGTCATAAATATAATGGAGGAGAATCATTAAGTTTGATTTGATTGTTTTCCAAAAGAATTGATAAAATTTGAAGCTGAAACCATCAGGGCCAGGGGCACCATTTGGTTCAGAAGCAAAAATAGCATTGTGTAGTTCTTGTTTAGTGAATGGCCTTTCAAGATCCCACTATTCTAGGTCTAGTAATTTATCCCCTTGTTCCCAAAAATTGAGTTCTAAATGAGCATATTAAACCCTTTTGATCCTAATAAGTCTTTATAGAAGTCAAGAACATGAGCCTTGATATCAGAAACATTATTATTAAGTTGTCCATTAATTTCTAAAGTATTATTCCTATTTATCTAGACCTATGTGTAGCCAAAGTGTGAAAATACTTGGTATTGGCATCTCCCTCTTCCAACCATTTCTGTTGTGACCTAAGTTTCCAATGGGTTTCCTCTTCGTGGTATAGTTCATCTAATCTATTTTCAAAGAAATTCATTGTTTCATTTCCTGCTGGGTAAAATCTCTATTTTTCTTAATGAGTTCAAGGTCATGAAGCAAGGATTTGATTTGATTTTTCTCTTTTTTTTGTTTACCATAAAAGTTTTTAGTCCAACCTTTAATTATTTTCCTAATATGCTTTAGTTTCCTATTCCAACTCTTGGCAATATCAGGCAGACTAAGGGGAACCTCATTCCACCATTTTTGCATGAGTAGTACAAAGTCCTCTTGCTCTGTCCATATAGGATCAAATCAAAATGGTTTTGTTTGCATGGCATTTCAGAGGTGGTGTGAAACAAGAGAGGACAATGGTCAGAGCTATTACTACTAAGATCTGAAATAGAACTAGATGCATATTTGTGATCCCATGCTATAAAGGTGAAGATTCTATCTAGTAGTGTAAAATTTCTACTATTGGACAATGTATATTTTCTAGAATGCAGCTTATGTTCTATCAGATGATGTGTATTGACAAAAGAGTTAAACTGTTTACTAAGGGAAACATCAAAATTATGTCCTGATTTTTCTTATTTTTTCCTAATGGCATTGAAATCTCCACAAATGAGCCACATGTCCTTACTATGATCTCTAACTTGGGACAACTCTTCCCAAAAGGTCTGTTTTAAATGTCTTAATACTGGCCCATAGACTATGGTTAGTTGCCATATGGCATTGTCACATTTATTTTCTAGTATAATATCTAAACAAAAAGTGTGTAAAGTGTGTTGAATGACCTTAATTTTACTACTATCACAACAAAATAATGCCTCCTAAACTTTCTATAGATGAAACCCAAATCCATTGATCCACTCTTAAGGACAAGTTCCTAAGACATCTTTTGGTAAAATTTTCTTTTTTGATTTTTGGCTACAATATCCAGGTGATTATCAACTATAATCCTTTCTAATATTTACATCATACTTCTACTTATTGTGTCTTTATGGCAAAAAAATAAAAACTCTTTAGATTCGAGTCATTGATCCTGATTCACACTTTAGGTCCGGGTCATTAGTCTCGGTCATTCTAATAAACTGGAATTCTACCGACATTTTTATTAATATCCAAAGTTTAATATAAATTAATATTTATGCCCAGAATTCTAAGGTTTTGCCAAAAATGCCCAAACCAGCCATAAAATGACCGGTTTACTCTTTTTTTTTTTAGAGACACTATGAAGAGCAAGATAATGAAATCTAACACTGAAAATTTGAATTTTTTTGTTTAAATTATTTGATAGATTACTTCTTTTGATATATAATTAGCATATTTATACTAAAATACGCTAAATTACTTGAAATTATGTTGAATTACATTATATTAAGTTAAATTACACTAAATTACATTACATTACGCTAAAATACGGTAAATTACGCTAAATTACATATGAATAGGGACGATATCTTCACTGAAAAGGCGAAAAACAACGACGAAACTTCAAACGGTCATAAAATGGCGCTCGAGTGTCTGATTTTAGCAAATGACCACTTTTCGGAAAGCTTGCGAAAATATGCATGCGTCACTAACACCAATGCTGTTTTTCAAATTTCATAATTGCCAAAAAATAAAGGGAAGAGCCTCAAAACTTGAGTTGAAGTTTCTGATTAAGATTTTCATTTCTATATTCAATCTAAGTAGCTCAGTAAATTAGTTACATAATGAACTTGTAGAATACCAATTTTTACTATTTTCGAATTTTTTTACCTTTTTTTTATTATTCATGAAAGATGACACAAAATCAATCTACTTTAGCATAATTTTATGTAGTTTAGCGTAATTTACCGTATTTCAGCATAATTAGCGAAGTTATTGTATAGCGTAATTTAACGTAATTTAGTGTAATTCAACATAATTTATTGTAATATAGTGTAATTCAACATAATTTCAAGTAATCTAGTGTATTTTAGTATAAATATGCTAATTATAAAAAAAAAAAAATCTAACAAATAATTTAAACAAAAAATTCAAATTTTCAGTGTTATATTTCATTATTTTGCTCTTCATAGTGTCTCTAAAAAAAAAAAGGAGTAAACCGGCCATTTTATGGCCGGTTTGGGCATTTTTGGCGAAAGTCGGGAATTCTGGGCATAAATATTAATTTCTAATTAACTTTGGATATTAATAAAAATGTCGGGGAATTCTAAGCTAGTTCATTTAGTTTCTTATATTATTTAATAGTAATTTTAAAATCTTGGTCAAATATACCTGCGAGTTATTCTTAAAAAAAAAATCTCAGTCAAATCAATGCACTGGAATGTTCAATCATGTTAACTGTCCCAGCACTAGAGATGATGCGAGACACTATACCGTTGATCCATGAGACAAAACAAAAAGCAAACGGATTCTAGACCGTTAGATCCGAACTAACCAAATCAGGAGACAACACAAAACTGGTGGGACCACCCTTGACCGACACGTTACCCCGTAACGGCAGACATCCCCATTTGTTTGCTTCAAACGCAAAAGAGAGAGCATCTATTTGTGCGATTGCGACGTGGAAGCACCGGGTGCTGCCACGTGCGCGCATCAATATGTGCATTCAACCAGGCTCCAGACCGGACATTGCCAGGCGCAAAAGAATGGAGAGAAATTAACATAGGATCCTGCTATAGATCCCATGCCATGAATTCGATCTCTCACATCACATCAACGATTTTATTTTTTGAATCTGAAATACATGCCAAAAGGTATTATATACGTGCAATGGTATTTATTGTGAAGTGATTGAAAAAACATTTCTTGGAACCTAAAGATTGACCGGGAAACACTGAAGAACACTTCAATCCCAGTTTCTCTCCACCAGAGACGGTCATGTCGATCTCAGATCAGACGCTCAGTACAGCTTTAAAAAATTCAGTGGATTATCAGTCGCATTCACAGACGATTTTCCGTGTAGCGAATCATCCCTATTACTTTTACAATTGATATACTTTTTATATTTAGACGGCGTTCACAGAGGATCTGAGTTTGCATGTAGAATTTGTCACCTTACCGCTTCAACTCTGCAATTCCGGTTGGTTATAATAGAATACATTTATTTAAATCGATCATAGTTGATCCAATCAAATCAACCACTTGAATTTTGACAAAAGAGCGGAGTGCTTCCCTCGCAGATCGAAACGTGTCTTGCTCTTTCTGACACGGCTTCTTGTCACTGCAAATTTTGAAAAAGCCAAGTACGGATGTCAAAAATTAAGAAAATGGAAAGGAACAAAATAGTACGAGTACTGCATCTCTAGTGCTAGCCTAGCTAGCCGTAGACTGTAAGCAAAAGTAAAATTCAAGAAATTATTGTAGAAAAAGAAAGCCTTATTCAGTGTTTATGTCCTCTCTGTTTTTTTTTTATAAATCATAATTAATTTTTTTTTACAAAAATCATAAAACCGAAATGTCATTTCGGTCCGGTCTCCTTTTTGGATTTTCTGTGGTACTGGTTTCACAAGTTTTCATATGAGCCGCCACAGAAAATCCAAAAAGGGAACCAAAATGTCATTTCGGTTCTTATGGTTTTTGTAAAAAAAAAATAATCATGTTGGTTTCGTAAAAATATTTTTTTTAATTATGGCTTATAAAAAAAATTCGTTTATGTCCTCTCTGTTTTTTTTTTGACATTTACCAGGTTGCTTTTGATAAAATTTCTGTAGTATGTAATTAGGCCGGTATCTTCTTGGCTAAATATTAATTAAACAAAAATATAATATTCTTGAAAAATAAATATTGTTTTAAGACAAAATTATTGATATCTTCATTCTAAATTACTTATTTTTCCATCAAAACACTTAAATTTTTTATTTTTCTATTTTAACTACCACTTAGTACTAGGTCCAAATCTCCTTAAAATAATTCAAACCCAATGGATTGGGACTGAAACACATATTGAGAATCGATCATATAATTTTTTCAAAAAATATGACGGTCAATTTTGCAATATCTATATTATTTTATTCTAAACTATAAAGAAAAATCATATCTTATTACGATTTTATTTAAAAAAAATTAGAGGTCAATGGTGGTGTTTGGTTGAGGCCTAAGTTGATTATTCCGATTTAGACCGGCTTAAGCTATTCATGTTTGGTTGAGGTCTAAAGCTATATTATAGCTTAAGTTATTTCTTGTTTGGTTGAAATTTGACAGCTTAGGATATGGCTTAAATTATTATTATTATTATTATTATTATTATTATTATATTTTGTTTTGGTAAACATTACTGCAGCTAAGTTAGTTGAATTATATAGTTCTTGCAGCCATTTATTTTTACTTAATTGAATTGGTTACAGTACCACTATATATATACCAGTCAAAATTCTATACGGCCGTGTTCGGTAGCATGGGATTTAACGGGAAAAACAACATTTAGCTATTTGTTCCCATTGGATGTTCGGCACTGAAGGATTTTCCCAAATTAATTCCCATTAAATTCCCACGCACTTTACTTTTTCTCTTCCAAAAGCACTGTTCTAATGGGATAAACCAAATTGAGTCAGAGGTCGTTTTCTTTTTCCCAACTGGAGCAACTGCTATGAAGAACAATAATTTTTGTTGTTTCTTAACGTGATTAAACTATTTTATCATAATTATTAATATCATAGATGCTTCGTTTTTATATATATATATAGAGTATGGCTAACGTGCTTCCTCTAGAACTTCAGCGTTATGCTTCCGAGGGCATATCTTAGTGTTTGATATTCAAACAACAAATGCAAATCGTTAGATGTGATCTCTATATTAAAATCTGCTTGGAGACCAAATTTTACATTTTTTGGAAGTTTTTAACTATTTATTAAGCCACTTTGAAAATTCCAGATCATATGGTCCAGACTGTTTTTACTGTTCACCCGGATCTGGAATTTTCAAAGTGGCTTAATAAATAGTAAAAAAATTCCAAAAAATGTAAAATTTGGTCTCCAAGCAGATTTTAATATAGATTGAACATCTAACGGTTTGAATTTGTTGTTTGAACATCAAACACTAAGATATGCCCCCAGAAGCATGAGGGCGAAATGCTTCCAGAAGCACATTAGCCATACTATATATATATATATATATATATATATATATTATCATTTGACATATTGTGATTAAGTTAATAGTTTGAAATTATTAATATAAGAATTGAAACATAAGACCAAAAATGAGCCTATATACAAGACACTCTAAAAAACATTTAATTTATTTTAAAAGAACAGGTTTTTTTTTACAAAATTTTAATTAAATAATTAATAAATATTATTATGTTATTGTTTAATTATTTTATTTAATTATGTTAATAAGTATAATTGTATTGGTATTAAGCATTTTAGAAATAAAATAAGATTTCCTACAACTATTCCCATGATACAACCAAACACTCAGGCCCTGTTCGGCATAAAACAATAACTAATTTAAATTTAAATTTATTTTTCGGTGATTGGATAACAAGTTTACGAGCAAAAGCATCGTTATAAAACAATAACTAACAAGTGTTGTTATGTTATTCATATTATTTTATTATACTAATAATTATTAATAAAAATAATTGTATTGATATCAAGCATTTTAGAAAGAAAAATAGAATTTCCCACAACTAATTCCACCGTACAACCGAACACCCATTTCAACTTTCCTATAATTAATCCTGTTTGAACCCGTACCCATGGGTTCCCGCTTTTTCAAAAGTGGATTTCCATCCCCATCAAATCTCATCCCGTGTAATCCCGTGACAAACGAACAGGCCCTACAAGTGCAATATAGTAGGGATCCAGTTTTTTTTTTCTTTCATTCTTAACATAACTGAATGATGAAAATAGGTATATATGGATCCAGTTCATGTACGGATCCACAATTACATGTACAAATCATCAATAAAAAATTTAGGTATATATGGATGCAATTCATGGTACCAGTATATGATGTCTTATCAAATTCTAAATATGTGGTACCAAGCAAAAGAATAGAAAATAAGACATAAAAATTGAAGGTCCGAAGAACCGAGAAAGATATAAAAAAAAAAAATTAATAGAGAAACAAAAATCTTGAAAATAAAATACCGAAGAATTAAAAAAAAATCTCAACATTAATTTCACAACAACTGTATATAAAAAATTCTACTGATCTAATTTTTGAATTAATTTGGATTGGTAAAATTCCTACTGATCCAAACAAATTGTTCTTTTTTTTATATTTTATCTATTAAAATATAAAAGGTTTTTAAAAAAAATAGATAGAGTCTTTCTTATATATTTAAATATTAAAATATTCTATCTATTTTTAAAAAACTTTTCATATTTTAGTAAAGAAAATTAAAACAATGAAAAAGCTTTGTTTAGATCGGTAAGAATTTTACGATCCAAAATTTTTGCAAATTTTTGGATCGGTAAAATTTCTACTGATCTTTCTACTCATGAAAATCTACTCATACTCTTTCTATTTCTCTTTCTTCTTTTTTTAATATTTTCTATAGACAAAAAATTCTCTCTAGACAGAGTGATTGAGGTCCCCCATTTCTATTTTTTTTAATCCAAAAAATGTTTCTTACAGTGTGGGGGTTGTTTTGGCAAATTTAGAGGGAAACAAAAGACCAAAATAACTTATTGTTGGAGCATCCAGCTGTTGCAAAATTGATGCCATTTGTAACTACTCTCAGCACTTCAAAACACACCAAAAACAATCATTAATTTTTTACTCTTTTTCAGAAAAAGGCATCATCAAAAAATGCAAAATTTGGTTAGACAAAAAAATTTAATTTTTTTGTCTGAAAATTATACAATGTGGTATAAATAGTGCATGGTCCTGCTAAATTGAGGTAATTTGAACGCCAAGCAAATTTTGATGTGTACTCGCAATCAGACCTTTTGTTTTATTTTGTAATGTTTTATTTTCTTTTGGAAGTAATGGACAGAAATTTGTATTGCATGGCAACCCACCATCATTGCCCATTGGTATAATAAAAACAAATGGTGGGTAGAAATGGCAATTTTTAACGCACATGAGTGCTCACCTTTAGTTAATTTGTTTTCTTCACATTTATTTAGCCCCATGTTACAGGCGCCGCACTAGAAAATGACAAAATTACATGATTTCGTGAATCGCCTCATTTAATGTTTAATAAATTAGAGTTACTCAGCTGGAATTTCTATATTGATTTTTTACTTCCAGTGTCAAGTTCGTAATTTAAAAATATTCAGGAAAAAGTAAAAAAAAAATACTATTTAAATATGATATGGATATAATTTATTCAAATAGTGTTTTAAAATCATAAGATATTTAGTTTGAAAATTTAAGCCTGACAAAGTTAATTAAGATAATATTCTTTGTACGGGAGGTTACATGTTCAAAATCTAGTGCCTATGAGATTAATGAAGAAAAACGAAGAAAAATAAATAAATAAATAAGAAAAGTAAGACATTTATTTAACCGTTGTTAGTTGGTTGTAAAAACTAGTTGATTATACAAGACTTCACTTTACATCACGTTACGTTTTATATAAAGGCAGTGACAGAGTCATATTGAATCAGGAGTAAGAAGTTATTTACTTCTGAATTTTAAAAATCGAGTATACATTTATGTATAATTAGATTGTTGTCTACTTCTGAAAAAAAAATTATTTATTTTTGAATTGGACTCACCTCTGAATTAATTAATTAATTTACGTTATTGAACTTAGTTTCAACTGCTTGATTGGAAAAATTCATACAACTGAAAAATTATAAGAATAATACTAGCATGCATCTAATAATTAAGGTATATTAATTATAGATGTCACCTGTATTGGTGGATCCATAATTCCGATCAGGAGTAGGCACAAAATATTGACAAGAGTACAATTTCTTCTCTTGACGAATTGGAGTTGAGTAGCAGTTAAAGATCTAAAAAAGTCACGGCACGTGTGCCGGTCATGTATCGTGACTCGTGTATCATGTTGTATGACCATTCAAGTGACATGACCATCTTTCAAAAATTTGGCACGACACGGCACGGCATATGGTTATGTGAGTAATGTGTAATTAGAACCGTTAGATCCTGATTGAATGGTGAATCTAGAATAAACAAACATAAATTATGAAAAATAGTTAAACGTGACCAAACGTAACCGGTCACAATTGGACATGTCACGCGTGGTCACAACATAATTAACGTGTTGTGACCATTCACGTGTCATGATCATCCTTCTAAATAGCACATATAAATCTGACTTGGTCATGGCTCGACATGCAATCCAAGTCACGGGGTGACTAGTCACGGTACAATACATATTTAGATTCCTAGTAGTGGGCTTCTTTTTTCTCCTGGCGAATCAACGATTGTTCTGAGTCAAGTAGTGAATCGGACCGCGTCTTTTTATTTCTTTCTTTCTTTTACGCGAATCAGTTTGAGTTAACTTTCTATTCCGCACAATTTTCTTCTACTTGGCCGTGATTTAAATCCAGAGATAGATATTATTTCCATCCGGAGATAAGCACCATTATAAAATGTCACTTGTTCTAAAAAAAATTCGAATCAAGAAGTAGGCACTTGTCTACCCCTGACCCTCTTTGTATCCGCCAGTGGTCACGTGTATCATATATGTTCTCATCATTTTGATAAAATTGGTATTAAGTTTGAGTCAGTTTAAAATTTAAAGTTTCATCATAAGATTATTAAAATAGAAGCTAGATCCATATTTTTTTTCAAATTTTTTTATTAAAACTTAATTAATACAATTTTAATTTATTTCACGAAGGACTGAACAATTTTTAAATTTATTCTAATTTTATACCCATGTCATTTAAATAATTAAGAATACATTTATGCTCATACTTGTTTAGTATGTACATTTATTTTATTTAAATACTCAAATAAATGTAATATAAGGATACAATTACGCTCAAATTGCTCTAATAACACATTATTTTTCACACGAGAACCAGCTTTTGATATGGTGGCTTAAGTCAACGCTCTCACCCGTTGTAGTTTTCGAAATGTGAATGTTATATTTTTATGAATATTTAAATGTGAAAACTTGCTTTCTATCTTCTCTTGAAAATAATAATCGAATAACTATAGCAAATTTAGGGTGTGATGTATTCACCAAGAGGGTTTGGTGAGCACAACTCTAAAAATCTATTTGATCAGCTTCAAACAACGAATTCAAACCATTGAAATTCATCTACTTCATGAGTGATGCATGTACATGAAACTTTTTAACAGTTTCGAATTAATTTAGTACAAGATCAAGTGGTAAAAAAAATAAATCTTTTATAAGTTATTTTATAATTTGTTTTATGTATTCATTTTTTATTTTTTTTAACCGCTTGATCTTGTACGAAATGAATTCGAAACTTTAAAAAGTTTGCATCTATATGCATCACTTATGAAGTAGATGGATTTCAACTGTTTAAAATTCATTGTTGAAAATCAATCCGATACACTTTTGAGGTTGTGTTCATCAAATTCTCTTGATGAGTACATCACACACTAGTTTTGCTGGAATAACTACGAACTAATATCTACAGCCTCAAAATCGTTTAGTACAGAATTACAGATAACTCTTCAAAGTATATACGTCCATTCCGTCAGAGACACATCAGACGCAATGGCTGCCATCTGATCTGAAACCAGGATCATTAATTTCGGACGGTCCAATGATATCCATACTACAGAAGCTGCAGAGGATCCGAGAACGTTCCTGGTGTATTACGTAATGTATACGAATAAATAATAATAAAAAAAAAGCAAGTGGGGGCCTGGGGAGGACTGGAGGATCGCACTTGAGAGTAGGTCCGATGGGCATCGGACCTACTTTGGTTCGATGGATTTAATCACCGTCGAATTGACTTAAGATTCGTGTAAAACGCTTTAAAATTTGTGCGTTTATGTTTCAATTTTCGTGCACACAAATTTTAAAAAAATCGGACGGTCATTATGCTCGTTGAACCTAAAAGTAGGTCCGATGAGCATCGGACCTACTCCGTTCTCGGAGCAGCGACCTTAAAGAGTGCGAGGCGAGAGCACTCTGCGCTGTTAAATAAAGACGGCCGGGTTATTTTGTCGTTTTGTGCTTCTCAGCACGAATTCCGATGCACGCGCCTCACTTGCCTAGTTGCCTCTGGCTCTCTTTTATTGTCTTTTGTCTTTTTCTCTCCTCTCTCTCTCTCTCTCCGTTGAAAACAAACAAACACATCCCTCAGGTCCCCTCTCTCCCTCTCCTTCTCTGTACAGTACTACAGTGTATGTAACTATGTACACTTGTTGTTGTTGTTGAGAATTTTTTATCTGTAGAAAACATTTTAAAAAGAAGAGAGAAATGAAAAGATTACTGTTAAATTTCTTATTTGTACCGATTTTAAAAATATTAAAGTTTAAATCGGTGAGAAATCTACTGATTCAAACTCATTTTATTCTTTTTCTTTACACGATAAAACCAACACACTCTTTATGTTTCTCTCTCTTATTTTTTAATATTTTTTACTGATAAGAATTCTCCTTGTTATTTGTTCTGGACTGGATGTCTATTGGCAAAATAAGAAAATATGATTTTTGCGGTGATGTGACAGGTTTCATAACTTGTTTGATCTAAGAATATTAATTTTTATGTCGCTAATTTATAACAGTTTAATGGTATTTTATCTGAAAATATAGAAGGTCAAATTATTTGTTGTATTGGACTGTATTATATCCAAATTAAGAATTTTAAACTGCGCTAATATATATTTTGAATTTTAAATTTGTCAATATACTCACAAGAGAACTTTCTCTTATACTCACAATACATTCATCATTTTTAGTAAACATTCAAAACATAATCAAATTGCATTAATTCTTATTTGTAAACATTTACAACCACATAAACATCGAAATTTTTAAATATACATTATTAAAAGAAAAGTTAAACCAAATAACCACAATTTAGCTGAATTTCATTTTTGACACGGCCGCAACGTGAAATTGTACACATATGTTGAGTGTACGCAACTTCACGTTGCGGACAACATCTTTTCTTTTTTCCTACTCACAGCCGCTGTTTCTCAGATTTTGTGGGGCCCCCGATTTTTTTAGCCAATCAAAATACGTTGAAAACAAGATGTTGGTCGAAGTTGTTGTTTCTGTCCGCAATTTGACGATGCACCCGTGTCAAAAATGAAATTCTGGCCAAATCGTGATTATTTAGTTTATCTTTTTTTTAATGATACAAAAATAAATTTCGGACATAAACATGCATATAACTATTAAGTGATTTTTCTCTCAGATTAAATTGCCTCGTTTTGTTTTCCCATCAAGGAGTATTCATAATAATAAATTCCTTTAAAAGTGCAATTTTTGCTAATTTTATGCCATATAAAAATCAGATCCGTCATTTTCTTAACAAGACATTTTACCATCTGACATGCATCGTCTGATGTTTTCTTTGAAAAATATATATATATATAAGAGTGAGTCTATGGTGCTATGCATAGCACGGATGGGGTCCGTGCTACGGCTCAAAATTTGACTTTTTAAAATTCTAATGGTCGATCCAACCGTTCAATGTGATAACCATATGAATATGTACTTGCAAACTAAATTTTATATTTTTTTTGAATTTTTTTACTATTTTTTTAGATAGGTAGAAAAATCAGTGTTTTCTGAAAATTCTGGACCATCAAAATTCTACCTATCTAAAAAAATAGTAAAAAAATTCGAAAAAATATAAAATTTAGTTTGCAAGTACATATTCATATGGTTATCACATTGAACGGTTGGATCGACCGTTAGGATTTTGAAAAGTCAAATTTTGAGCCGTAGCACGGACCCCATCCGTGCTATGCATAGCACCATAGGCTCACTCTATATATAAAATCAACGAAAGTTACCGACTTACTCTGCAATTTGCTCAACGCCAAGGTATAATTATTGCACCAATGAGTCAAATCCAAGCAACAAAGCAGCGGTTGTGCAAATGCATTATTTCCTCATCTTATTTTCTTGGTTACAATAATGTTTCTATTGTAATTGTGGTGATTCGCCCAACTGACACGTTTTGACGAAATGTTGAAAGATATCAATTATATAGATATCTTTACAAATGGATGGTCTCCTTTTAAATTTTTAGCCCTGTTTGGCGAGTCCAGGGATAATCAAAATGGAATAAGGAATCTATTCTTATGAAATACATTATTGATTTGTAGTGACCAGGTCAATGAATTCGGTTCGTTCATTATGTATTAACACGAATCTTAAAGAGGTCCCATATATTATAAGTTTGGATCTAACCTTGTGGAATGAAACAATACAAACTCCTAGAGATTTATGTAAGGTTAAAAAAAGTTGAATATATCCTAATTACTAAGTGTAGTGAAACAATAGAAACCTCCCACAAAATATTATTTTATGACTCTATTCAACTTCAAGCTGAAAGAAATGATTAAAATCTCAGTGTAATTAGGTACCGGTACAGACAAAATAAATGGAGAGAGAGAGTTACGTTTTGAATAGTGTATAACTAGAAGAGGTACCATACCTGAGAAAGCAATAAATAAAGAGAAGGTTCACCGACCAACCCACCAACCACGCAGCCTCTCCCCACGTTTTATATTTTGAGGGATGCATGTGCCTTAATCACTCCATCGGCGTTTCTTTTGTTCTCCTTTTCAGGTCTCTAGTTTATAATTTCTTAATTAAAATTCGTTTTGTATCCCACTCTGATCCATTAATAGTTTCCTTGAGTGGCCGTAGTGTTGGTGGGGTGGGTACATGACAAACAAAAATCCACTTGTTTATAACTGCTGGTGTACCAATCATGTTGTAGATTAATAATTCAGAGCAAGGAGCAGATATGCAGGATTAAAATTTGAGAATTTTTTTTTTTTTTTTTTTCCTGTTGGGGGTAAAACAGTGGCACACCAGTTGAATCATGGATCAATTTTACGATGAGTTACTTGAGCTCAAATGCGAGGTCAGGTCTCTATGTAGTTAGAAAAGGGAAAAGATGAAAGATTTATTATTGTAAGGTAAAAAGAGAGAATCATTAAGCCTTGTGTGCAGATATAAAGAGTACAGATTACAAGTGTATCGACAGATTAGATACTACTGTGAACAAGCATTATTCCCTTTGGACCTCCACATGGCCCCTTAAACATAAGAGGTTGTATTGGGTTGCTTCCCTTCAACTTGTGTTTATTTTTATCTGTTATGGGGCCTATTGAGGGTCCCACCTGGTGGTATTAGTTCCATATCAGCTGATGCCAGCATGTCCAGGAGACGTCCAGTGATCAATAAAATAACCATCCAGGTGATAAACCTTACACTCCAAACCATTCGATTTTGATCGGACCGCTCCGAAGCTCACTGGACTTTTCTGGGCTTGTGGTTCGGCCCCTTTCTTTTTTGATATTTTGAATAAAAACAAAACGAAGATATTATAATCGACTTTATGCTTACTAATTACTTAACCTAACATCTCTCTAGGCAGTAGCAAAAAAGATTAGCAGCTAAATCAACATAACAAGTAAGCAATCAATTTTACTGCATTAACTCGAGCAATGAACTTGAAATGCTAATATTACAAAGAGATTTACCTTAATTCTCTTACAAAGCGTTAGTACTGCACCACCAAATTAGCTATACAACAACGGCATCCCTTGGGTTTTATGCTACTTGTTATTTTATTAGCAACACTATTTCATCCTGCTTCAAAATCTCACATATCCTAGTTATATAGTCCCGCTGTTGAAACTGCTCAAAAACTAAAGTTCTAGCACATTCCTATATAAACAGACATTACATGAAAAAAGAGCAATTACAAACAAATCATCAACTCGAGCTAAATTTCCTTAAGACGAGTCCCAATACATGCAGCGTCTCACAGGCACGGCCGACGAACTGCCCTTGTGCGGGTGAAATAGCACAATACACGCAGTGACACATACAAGAATACCTACCATAGCAACTGCTGCAAACCGGGCCCTAGTGGGCCCACCAGGGTAAGCAAAGGACCAAGTGCGTCCCACTTGTGGATTGCAACACTCTCTGTGTGCAATTTCTCTCTGCAGTAGCGCAACCCCTTCATCCTCTGTTTGTGCAGTATTAGATGAGCATTGTTCATCTTCTCTTCTTGCAACGTTCTCCTGAAATGGATTCAAAGATTCCATATTTTCTAAAGTTAGTTTTTGAGTATGTTAGCAACAAAAGGGCATTTTCTAAAGAGATAGATAAATAATTGTTTAGGCATTAATATGCTAAACAGAATTTAGTCACCATGCCACATATTGCAGTACCAGATATCGGCAGTAATAATAACCCCCTGGTATACAACTTGGAACTATGCATATGTTTTTAAGTTCCTTTCATTATCAGAAGCTTCACAGTGGAGAAACCGAGAAAAGGTTGTTGGAGTCAACACTACTATCAGTGGATTATCATGTGTGTATAATTGTTAGTGCTTAGTGACATTAGAGGATAATGCTGTGTTAATACTGTTACACAACAAAACAAACCTCTGGCATGTAACACTATCAAGAAAAATGATACATGTCCCCCAGTCCGAAATATATGGCAATTTACCTGTTCTGTGCATGCAGTTGACAATATGAAATCATCATTGGAATAAGTATACTTCGACAAGCCTAGGTCGGGCTTCGGGCCATGACTAGTTCTACATCGTAAGCACTCTTTCGCATGTCCCACCAGATCAAGAAACTGTGCCACATCAGTATCATGCTTGTGTTTCTCCAAGTTAAACAACACCTCACTGCCAAATAAATTCTCCAAAGAGCACAACACTATTTCAAGAAGATTAACTAAATGATTAGCAACTAAGAACCTCACTAAGCACGTCAATCTCTGAATATTAACTGTGTGCAGCTCATTTTTATATTCATCTAAATTAGGCTTCCTCTGTAACCACGCGATGTCTAACAGTAGTTGAGAGATGGCATTTTGTTTTGAAACAAAGTACTCGCAGGAAAGGCTGTGAGAAGTCAGGCTTGTACTAAGTGCCTTTTCTTGGATTTCTGCTAGCTCGGTACAGATCTGTTTGCTACCAAAAAGGATGGGTACAAAATTGGACAGCCCTGATGCATTCTCGACCTGCAAAAAAAAAAAACCAATAAATTTTGTATCATATCTAATAACAGTAGTACAAAAAATCAGGCTTTGGTCAACATGGTTCCTGAACTTTAATTTGTACCAAATTTGTCCTTGAAGTTTTGTTAAAGAAATCAAATTGGTCCTCGAACTTTGGACAAAGAAAACAATTGATTCAAACTTCCATTTGCACTTAACTGCTTTAGACTTTCCAACAAAAAACAGATTGGTTTCTAAAACTTCAAAAAAGCCTAAATTAGTCCTTGAACTTTCTCAAAATAACCGAGTTAGTTTTTTTAATTCGCATCAGCTGCGATAAAAGCGATGGCATCTGGCTTCTATAATTTCTGTGAGCTGCCTGTTCAAAATCAAACAGTTCAAATTGGACATTTTATACGTTACAGGGATTTTCTTTTCTTAACTGAAGCATCCCACATACAATGTAGCACACCGCTCTCATCATCTCAGAAAGGACATTTCTATATTTTGAGAAAAGTTTTAAGGATTTATATTTTAGTTTCTTTTCTGAATGTAAATGGACTGACTATGTGCAGATGAAAGTTTCATGAGCAATGTCTTTAATATTTCCAAATTCACAGGCCAACCTTTTTTTCTGAAACTTCAAGGACCAAGTTCTTTTTTGTCACACAATGGAGGGGTTACAACCTGAATCTTCAAAATCAAATATCACAATGATAAGTATTGTAACCTCAATAAAAGCAGGGCCATGAACTTTGGTGTCAGTTTGGGTTATACTCATCTTCAGCATTTCATGATTTGAACTGGAGAAATAATCTTCTCCATTTCCATGAGTTTGGCTGTCAGTGCTCTTATATCCAACTCGGCTGCACTGATGCTTCACATATTTTCCATTAAATGACACCAGTGATCTATCATAGTAAATAACAATTTGACATTGAAAATCATTGAAGATTTTGCACAGCAATTTCCTGTGCACACAAAAAGAAAAAAATGGAGATCAATGAACTAACCTACCTAAACTTGGGTTGGTTGAGGTAACTGCCACAAACAACAAACTCGATCGGTTTCCCAACTTCAAAATATGTCGGATGCACACAATGAATCCTAGGTGCATGTACCTCCATCTTGATGTTCATCAATGAAGTACCATCTGATTTCACATTACAATGAATCTTATGTTAACTATAGCTTCAGTAAACATTTCTAAAACATACATTCTATCTTGAAGAATGCCAATAAAAGTTGTGTATGTCTGCGAGGAACCATAACCAAGTGTGATATTGACTGGGTATATTTATAGCATTAAGCTTCTATCAGACCACGGGAACTCATAAACTTAGAAACAGACCTTTCAGAATTTGAATAATTGTATTGTCGAGATGGATAAAGAATGTCCCCCTCTCAACCAACATGCTACCAGGTGCATTAACCAGGTCTTTAACAAGAGAAGCAGTATCTCTGGATAGCTGTTGAGAAAGATTCAGCAGAAATAACAAGAGTGAATGATTGAAGTTTTGATCAAAGTTATTTTATTTTCCATTTGCACAAACAATTTTTTGTTTCTTTTGAAAAAAGGTGAGAGCCCTTTTCATTTCAACATGAAACTGTAAATTACAAAGATCCTATAACTGATCCTACATATCATCTACTATGCACAAACATATATTAACGGTCCCTAATTTGGTAAGCTCAAGAAAAACAGAGGCAAGTTTAAATGTCTCCACCGTCCATGCCTATATTATGCCTCCACCTTTTATTTCCTTGATGATACAAAAATTAGAACTCAAAAAGAAAAGGATATAGCCATTATATGTGATCTATAACCCTTTCTTTACATGCATGTAAAATTTTATGTCATTCCAGCTTCATTTAGACAATTGTCAAGAGGTTTGTAAATTTCAACTGATCGGACAATTTTTTAGCATTGATTTTCCATGCTCTTTAATGATGCTGAAATGACACAAAATGAAGCTGCAATTACTTCAAAATGATGCTGAAATGACCAAATTTTCGCACAGAATAGATCGCATTGGACAGTTTTATTTTGTTATTTGAGCAGTAAAATTTTACTATTTAAACATTTAAATAATGAAAGCATGATGGAGGCATTTGAACCCACCTCAAATATAAATTAGTGAAATTGTCTTTGGGCATAATCATGATATAACAAGGTATGCAGATTTAGCCTTGGTGATGGAATGGATGGTGATGAAGATTCCAATCATTTGCTTATTAAAAATTATCCTACATACCTTATCCCACATATACTGCGGCATTGCAATAAAGAGAGTCAGGATTGTGCATCCAGGCCGAATGTAACCCTCCAATTCAACAGGCATGTTAGCCAACCATTCAAATATCTGAAGGTTTCCAAATGAAAGAACTTTAATTTATTATCACTTCAAAATGACATGAGATTGTAAAGTATAGTTGATGTGCATACTTGGTGACGCAACCGTCTAGGAAACTCTGCAGGGTTCCAATCATACAGCTTAAATGATATGCGCCCTGTAGGGCACTACATATTAAAAAAAAAAAATTGGTCAATAAGAAGTCAAATCTGGATAGCAATGCATACAAGAAACAAAAATGTGCAAGAAGAAGAAATCAAATAGAAACAAACCCTACCGAAGATGCATACATGCTCCTGTTATCATGAGCTAGGGAGGAATATAAAGGTTTTGTGTTATCCAACTTTTGTTCTTCTGACACCTCAGCATTTGCAATGAAGGACGTGACACTGTTGTTCTGTTCGTTAGGCATGTTAGGTAAGGTGCAATTGGGAGAAGCAGTGCCCTCATCAGATCCTGTTGATGTTTCTTTCTCCAAGCTTTTGCTGCTAACCACTGTTTCAGAGACAACTCCATTTGAGGTCTCTGAACAGAATACAATGTACAGAGAAAAAAAGTTCAGTGAACACTGAAAAAAGATAATTTGAAGTTCTATAACAACACAAGTGAAATTTCAAAAAAGCAATTTTCTTTAATAGGTCATTGTTAAAAAAGATCCCAACAGTAATATAATTGTACCTCCCCCTGGTAGCCCCTCGAATGTCAAATCAGCCAGGAAATCTACTTGATCTTCCATTTCTTTCTCGGGGTCATTCTTAGAGTCAGGTCTCCTACGCCTTCTCTTGTTGTGTTTCTCTAGTTTTCTCCTACAACTACGCTTACCTTCATCGAAATCTGGTAGCACATGAAACCTACAGGACAGATTTATATTATTAGGTAAATTCCTTCATCAGGTTTCCAGCATTAAGTTGAGAAAGGTACTAAAAAATCTCAAGTAGCCAGCAATTAGTTGTGTCTCCCTTTTGTGATTTCTCAACTGAATTAGTCCATTACATGATGGAAGTTATCTTTTGTTAATCTGAGGATACATGTTATGGAGAAGAATCTGAAAAGGCAAATACCAAATGTCTTGGTTGAGTGATTCACAAAAACTATAATCTTCATCGATCTTATAAATCGATAAACATTGATATTCAATTAAACCAGATTGGCTAATTGAGGACTGCTAGATGAACTTTCTCCCTGGCTAATTGGGAAATGGGACATCAAAGAATCTAAAATCACAATCAAATGAGAAAACAATTCACTTTTAGCTACGCAGCAACGAGTCAAGTATGGGCATAAATTGGTCAGAAATCAATATGGTCATCACCAACAGCAATGTCAATACATATATATGGACAAGAGGTGTCTTTCATTCATTTGGTAATTTTTTATCCCTCATTTGGTATATCCTTTTTCAAACCATAAATTGCTATGAAGCAACTAAACAATAGAATTGAACACAAAAACAGACTCACTTGCCACATTGCTGACAATACCGCTTCTGTTCCCCTTCAAGCACGACACAAGTCGCATTGGCACAACGTAAGCATACCCGATGCCGGCGGTGGTACCCTTTCAGCTCCTTTATATCCACCTCACACCCTGGCACCTGGCACCGGATCTCAACCTGCACACCCGACCCACTTTTCCTGACCCGTTTCCTCACTCCGGATGCTAACAATGCCGCCTCCTCCTCCTCTGCCGCCTTCGCATCCAATTCAGGACACGCGCAGGGTACCCTCCCAGCCAAATAGTTCGGACAGATCAGCCTCGGATCCCTTTTCCTCACCCGACCCAATCCTTCCACCGGAGATGGAGGCAGATGTGGAGCCGGAGCTGCTTCTTCGATCGATTGAGGCAGATGATCGCCGGACTGGAGGACATCAGCATCGGTGGCATTCCAGGGAAGAATCAAAGGTTCGTCAGTGATTTCTTCAGGATTTAATGGAAAATTAAGAATATTATCCCAGTCCCAGAGAGAGGCTGGATCGTCAGCGGCGGGGAAGGAAGGATCTTCCATTGGAGAAAAGTCAGAAAACCCTAATCCTAACCCTAGTAGTTAGGAGGTGATTGGTGGAAGCCTACAAAACAAGCGCCAATTATTATTTCTTATTCTAGAAGCAAGAGATGAGTTTGGTGGAGGTGAGGTGGTTGGCGAAGAAGTAGGAAATGAAAGCGAGAGAGAGATGAGAGGAAGAGCGCAGACGGGGTCAGAGACGGCGGTTGGGATTACCTGCTACCCGTCAAATGATGAATTCACCAACGAGTGTTGGCGACTTGGTGCGATGATGCTCAATTAGGGAAGTGGACCCCAGAATTGCAGAGAGTTGGGAGCCTAGACCCGGCATTTTTGTAGGCTGCGTGAGCCTGAAAACTGGTAGGAGGTGGCGGGTCCGGATCCCCTAAAGTAACTCAATTTTTGAGTTTTTGATCAGGACCGTCCGATTCAAATTCATTGCTCGGGATTGTCCCGAAATTTGAATCTGTTGTTGGGATGTGTGCGCCCACTTCAGAATGGATTATCACGGATTCGAATCGGACGGTCCCGATCTAAAACCCAAAAATTGAGTTACTTCACTGAATTTGAATTCGGACGGGGCATACGTATTTTTTTTAGAATGAGCTTTTAGATTTAAAATTCGATTAAAAATCTGTTTTCAAACTATCATGAGGTGTTGACTTATTAGGTTTGCCCGGGGGTCTGTATCTTACTTACCCGCTCCAAGTCGATAAAATTTAAGTATTTAAAATTGAACAGACTTAGTCAGTTTGCAAAAAAGAGAAAAATTGTATTAAGTTTAGTTTATTCAAAAAGTTTGTAAGCTTATTTGTAAATAATATGAAATTAAATTTGCAATTTTTATTTTTATTTGAAGTACCAAATATTTACCATTTGTTTTTCGTTTTTTAATATATCAAGGATTTGATAATTGTCTAATATCATTCAAAAATCCTTCCTCGCCAAGATATTAAAATAAAAAGAATAATTATTTCAATCCCCCCACTCCAGTATCCGCATTGTACTCGCAGCAACAATAGAGGAATGTTGTACTACAGTCCCCACTAATTAGAGAAATATTATATTATGGTTACCACTAATTATATGGTCTCTTTTTTCCAGTCTCCACACTCGTCTCCACGTCAACCTTCATAGGTATAAATACTTGGAACATAAAATATTAATACTTGCAAAATAAGATATAAATACTTGCATGCATAACTTGATATAATCATCCCCTTTTCCGGTCCTCTAATTGTTCCCGTGTCAACCTTCCTCTAATGAAGTAGTAGGAACCCCGTATCCCCCATCAACGTTCTCTAATAGTCTTCGCGTCAATCTTTCTCTAACAAAATAATTGACCTTATAGGTATAAATACTTACAATACTTGATATTAATACTTTCAAATGCAATCCAGTGTCATATGTAAAAAATACTTGCAAGTATAGGTATAAATACTTGCGTGACGACGAGCCCGAAAGTACGTCATCATGGATCTCATTTGAAAGAGAAAATTACGTAGAAGATGTTCGCGGTTTTAAATTCACAAAATTTCTCACAGATCGTCAGAAATATGACAGTTAAGGTGCGGGTACAATGCGAGTACTGGAGTGCGGATACTCATATCAGCTTCCAAATAAAAAATGTACAAAATTCAGACTAATTTAAAAAAAATCAATAAGATCGTGGAATATTAATTGGAGATCTCTTTCCTTTTCTATTACTAATATTATAGTTTAGTAATAAAAAAATATCTCACGATAATTAGATAATATTTGGCCAAATTTTTAATACATTGAATCTATGCATAATCCTAACCTATATAAAAAGAGCTCTTGTATTACTGTATGATGTACTAAATAAGTTGAGTTGTTGAGCATTAGCAACTTTTTATTTAACTGACAATAATGACTCGTATTAATCGTTATTGTATCTAGCCGTTTTTTATAAATTATTTAATTTTATGTTTTTTTTTTTTTGGAAAATCTTAACAGCAGTTGTTAAGTATAACTTTTATTAAATAAAAGTATAATTACATTTATCATCACATCATCACAACATCATCACAACATCATCCAAACAACACAACAAATATAAAACACACATCAACATCTAAATAGCACAACACAACTAGCAACATAACATCTAACAAATCGTTTTGAAGCGATCGTCAATCTCCTCTCTCACCTTCTTGCTTTCTGCTGCACCAGCCAACCAGCAACACAAAGGTGGAGGCATCTAGGGTTTTTTTTTTGGGTGGCGGGTGGGGAAGGCCGGCACCAGCCACGACCTTCCTCAACCCTACCTAGGGTTCCGGTGTAGAGGTTTTAGAGATTGACAAGGTTGGGTGGCGGTTGGAGGAAGCAGAGGGGGAGAGACGGAGGGGCTACGCCTCTTCTCCCTCGCCTTTTCTTTTGGATCTAGGTTTTAGTTGCGGCGGGAGAATGTTGGAGTCGTCAAGAAGAAGGCACCAACGAGCGGAGCTGGTGGCGGGAAAGAAAGCACCGGCAGATGGAGATCTGAGATGAGGAGAAGATCGAAAAGTCGGAGCTGACGTTCCTCACTGGAGAAGAGGGACAGAGAGACGCAGACTGACTGATGGGGTGGTGGCAGGCTGGCTAAGGTGCACTGGGACGGACTGGTTGGGTAAGAGAGGCTGAGGGAGGGGGTTGGATGGTGGCAGCTAGGTTTCGCTCCTCGTCCAACTTGCTCAAACATTTATGTTGCATTGAAGTCATTTAACCTTATGTTATTATAAAGTATTATGATGTTAGATTGTCAGGACCACACACCGTCAAGTTTGTGAATCGTCAATCTCTTAGTAATAGAAATAAAAAATATAGATCGCTTCGCTAAAGAGACGTTGAAACGAATAGAAGAACTAAAGGAGAATCACAAATAATTTTTTTGATATCTTGATCAAGTACAAAATGTACTCTAAAATTATAAAATTTATGTGGATAAATTCTTCGTAAAAAATAAATAAGATCAATAGTTTGAACTTGTTATTTAAATTATAGTTTTTAAAATGTAAATGCAAAAATAGAGTTGTAATATTTTATGACATCAAAACTCGTGATATAAATCTTTTAGGGTAAATTTTGTTGGAGATCACTAAACTTTGTTTTTTGTCACGAATTGGTCATTCAAGTTTGATTTGTCCCTCCATAGCCACTGAAAACAAAATTCTACCAGGTAATTGTCAAAATTAGAAAAAAGTGGAGGTAATTATAAAAATTGAAAATGTTATTTTAGTGGCTCGCAGTATCTTGAAAGAGAAACACAAAATTAACATGATATAATTATATATTGACAACAAATTCATCTGATAATATCAATTGATGTTAGGATTTATCAAAACGATTTCAAATTTAAAAAATATTTTTTTATTGTCACGTATCAAAAAAACTATTTTAATCGAAGCAAAATGTATTCGTATCTTAGTTAATTTTATTTTGATTTTTGTTAATATCAATTTTCAACGGCTGTCAGGTATACTTTTTCAAATATCAATACATTAATTCCATCTAATCAACAATGGGTGTTCAAGTCAATCAAGTAAATGTATCACTAATAACGCAAATATAATAATTAATTTAAAATGTTATCTTGTTTTATTCAGAGAATGAATGCGACCTTGTGCAAGCTACGCTACTTTTTTATCCGACATTTTTATTAATATCCAAAGTTTAATAGAAATTAATTAATATACCCAGATCCTCTGAGTATTTATAAAAATACCCATACCTGCCATTTTCTGGTCAGTACCCAATTTAATTAACTACTGGCCAGAAAATGATTAGTACCTTGTTTAATCTATTATCGGCCAGAAAATGGCCGGTACTTTTAATTTTAATTTTTTTGGATGTTTTAGGGTTTTTAAGGTAAGAAATGAATCCATTTTAATTTAAGTTAATGATAATGAAATCTTATGAAAGATTTTTTTTTATAAATGAGAATTTAGATTATTTGTCATGTTCAGGACATAATAATTATTTATGATGTAACATAATATCTCTCATTTCCAACTCAAAGAGATTTTTTATTTTTATTTTCTAAAGCAAAGCTCTTAGTGACTATTATTTCTCTCTCCTCCTTCATTTTTTTCAAATGTTTCCGATAAATGCTTAGCTACAAATTTTTTCTTTACTACAATTCTTTTTTTTTCATCTATCACAGCTGATTTTTTTTTTTGTTTGCATGATAAAGATTAATTGTTATTCTATAGGAATTGCAAGAACTAACTAAAATTAGGCAGGTAAAAGAGTGATTGTATCTAATTCTACAAAGGCGGGTGCAGATCAATGAATAAAAAATGTTTTACTAATGTCTGAAGGGCCTGAATTATTAACAGGCTCTCCAAGAACATTGAAAATTCGTCCGAGGGTTGCTTCACCATCTAGAACACCTTGTGTAAGCTACGCTACTTTTTTTTATTGAAATTGAAGAACAATGTGAACCTGGTTATTTTTTTTGGGGGAGGTGTTTGACTTTAAGGGAAATATTACAATCAATCTTTCTAAAAGATTTTGATGAGTCGTCAGCAACCGTATACACTTTACGTATTCAACAAATATAAACAAAATCTGCCCAACAATTAAAATTTTGGATTAGGAGTGGGGCATACTTGATCATTTAGACCAGGTCCAGGAAGCAATACCACACAACAGGGTTGGTGATGTCGGAACCGCAAATAGCCATCAGCTGGTTGACCCCAAACAGCAAATAGCCAATGCGTCCAGTTCCACTTGTTTATTCCCGTCAATCAACGGCGGGGATCTCTTGAAGCAGCGGGCATGAAGGAGACTGGTTCCACAGGGGACGAATGAGCAACATAATGTCGACATTCATATCAAAATCGTGCAGTAATAATCTCAGTTAAAAAAAAAAAAAAGTTCTTGCGTAAGAGATAGTGATTTGAAAAGGGGCCGGTCCGGTCCGGTCCAAATCCAGACGGTCCGGGGGTTCCACGGTCCACGGGTTGGACGGGTCCGGTTTTTTGAGGTTGGCCCAAACCTGTCCTTAACCTTTGGTTCTCATGGTCCACGGTCCGGTCCGGTCCGGTCCTTTTTTTTTTTCTTGTGGTTTGCTGCCTCTGCCCTTTGTTGTGTTTCTGCCTTTGGTTGAGTTAATTTTTTTTTCAATTCAACAAGTTTGTTATTTCAACTCAACAATTTTTGTTATAATAAAATATAAATCAAAATTCACGACATTCCAACACTTTTATTATTTCAAAGTTACCCTTTATTCCGAACTTGAAACCGGCTATGTAAAATAACATAAGCGGAGTTCTAACTTTTTTTTTTGTTAGTAATTTTTCAATAAATAATTTAAAAAAGTAATTGAAATGTTTAGAAATTTATAGTTTAAAAGAGGTTATAAATTTATACCGACACTACCTATTTAAAAGTTGTTGTTCATATACCATAGTTCGCTCTCTTGCTCACCGTCTGAATCCTCCTCAACCTCGGGCTTGGTACCGTTTTCTTGAGTTTCAACACTGGATGATGTTGCTTCCATGGATTCATGTTGCGTGCGAGTTTCAGCATCAATCAAATCTTTCAAGCACACAAGTCTCTCGAAAACATGTGCACCCAACTTACTGCGTTTATCGGTGAGGATCCTGTTCGCCGAACTAAAACATGATTCGGAAGGGACGGTTGACACGGGCACGGCAAATATGTCGCGGGCCATCATCGCCAGCTTTGGATATGCACTTGCATTCTTCTTCCAGTACTCCATGATGTCAATGGATTCATGTTCGTTCATCGCCAAACAATAGCTTATTAATTCGTTTGTGTTACTATGGGATGTGTGTGGGTCTTTATCACCCTGGAAATCCAATAACAATCCACTATTGCTGTCGTTCCTGTCACTATTAAAAATAAAAAAAATTAGTGGACAAATAATGTAGATATTATAAATAATAAAGATTAAAAACACATGTATATTTATATTCATACCTAACGCCGCGACGGGTCGAAGACGGTTGGTTGACATTTATTCTTGAGTTGTATAAGCTAAACATCTCATCCAATGCTTTGTTCACGCGTGCCTCCTCCAATGTTGGGTCTAAATGTAGATTATGCTTGTACCTTTGAAGCATTTTTACCGTGAACTTCTTCTTGAATGACGGATGGAGGCAGTTGGCGATAATGGTTACAAGGGGTACCTCTTCCCAATATTTCAGGAATTTTTCCTTCATGGCCGCTACGATCGGTTCAAGCGGGGAATCACATGTTTCAATATCTTCCATCTCACGGTACACTTTGGAAATCATGTATAGATGGTGAAGCAACTCATGTGCGGACGGTGTGTAGGAGCAGGAAAGTTTCACGGTTGCATTAAAAAAAGATTCAAGAAATTTTTTAAGGCGCTATTTGCTGTCATTCTCCCTCAGACAGTTCCAATTCACTTCCATCGTTAGAGTTTCTCAAGGTCTCCCCTATAGCAACCTTATAAGGAAGGCATCGGTGCAACATCCTATAGATATAATTTCAACGGGTATCTATATCCCAAGGTACTCTCAATTTACTCAATTCCAACCTTTCACACAAACCTGCGAAACGTTATTTTCTTAAACTGTTTGAGAAAATGTGGGCAAGACCTTGCTTAAATTTAATAATCAATTCTTTAACAGGTTCTGTTTTAAGGTCCGCCTTTACGGTAAGGTTAAGTATATGACAAACACATTTTTGATGAAACATTGTACCATTCATGATTGGGGTTAGTGACCGGGTAAAATAATCAATGGACTTGATGTTGTTGCTAGCATTATCGAATGAAATCGAAAAAATCTTGTTCTCTAAATCCCTTTTCAAGTTATACTCTTGTAAAACCTCAATAATGGATTGGTAAATGATTTGTGCACTGTGCGGAGAGTCCAACACCCGAAAGCTTAAGACTCTTTTTTGTAATACCCAACTATCATCGATATAATGCGCGGTAATACAAGAGTACCCAAGTCCATGTTTACCGGCAGTCCAAATATCTGAGGTAATTGAAACCTTATAATTTGCAATTGCAAATATAGCTAGTAGGTCGTTTTTTCGGTCGGTATACTATTTTTTTTAATTCTTTTACCATCTTTCTATGATGGAATCTCTTGTACATTGGTTCACCACACCCCCTAATTATCAATCGGGCAAAACTCAAGCAATTTCCCATACTTATTGGTTGTTCTTTGTGGGCAATATATCAGACAACTTTTCTAAGCATTATTTTTTCATCATACTTTTGGTGGGTTCTAGTACCATCCAAGTTCATAAGGGTTTGGACTAAGCGACCGTCCGCTATTTCTTGTGGTTCCTCATTTTTGTTCATGTGAACTTCAGCGTGTTTCTTAAATGTATACATACCATTACTTTTTTGGTACTCGTAAAAGTTCTTGCAATCTTTTACCTTACATTTTAAAGTCCGCATGGTGCCATCAGAATGGTGGGTCACTTGATAAAAACGCCACCAACTAGCCTCGTATTTGGGTTTTGAGGTTTTCCTCTTCCTCTTTTCTGTTGGTACATCTTCGGTTGTGACGGCAGGACACTTGTCGAAGGATACTGCATAGCGGATGTCGGCGTGAAACGCGGTCGTAGTCCTTCATGGTACTGTGAAGGTGAGACGGTGTATTGACTCGATGAGTTAGAACCACTAGCTCCCGCTCCACTATATGTAGGGTTAGTATTTATTGGATAATACGGTGGTGGATGAGGATTTTGTGGATAATAGTTAGGAAAATATGGTGGTGGAGGAGAGTTAGGATGCGGGTCTTCAAAAATTTCGTGGGAGAAGGACTCCACCATTTGCTCAACCGTTTGTTCGTGAGAAGGAGATGCCATTTATTCTACATATTAAAATTAACATATTCAAAATAAATCTAACATATTTAAAAATAAATCTAACACATTAAAAATAAATGTAACATATTAAAAATAAATCTAACATGATTCTATGTATATTTTGCATTTTTATGGGTTTCTAACATTTTTGAGGATAATTAAGTGCAAAATCAAAATAAATCCGAAATTAAAGATTAAATTAAATCTAACATATTCAAAAATAAATCTAACATATTTATAAATAAAATCTAACCTAATTAAAATAAATCTAACACATTAAAAATAAATCTAACATGATTCTATGTATAGTTTGCATTTTTATGGGTTTCTAACATTTTTTAGGATAATTAAGTGCAAAATCAAAATAAATCCGAAATTAAAGATTAAATTAAATCTAACATATTAAAAAATAAATCTAACATATTTATAAATAAAATCTAACCTATTTAAAATCAAATCTAACATATTTAAAAATAAATCTAACATATTAAAAATAAATCTAACATGATTCTATGTATAGTTTGCATTTTTATGGGTTTCTAACATTTTTTAGGATAATTAAGTGCAAAATCAAAATAAATATGAAATTAAGATTAAATTAAATCTAACATATTAAAATATAAATCTAACATATTTATAAATAAAATCTAACCTATTTAAAAATAAATTAACATATTAAAATCAAAATAAATCAGAATTTAAAAATTAAATTATTAAAAATCCGACTTTAAAAATAAATCTAACCTAACATATTAAAATCTAACATATCTATCATATTTAAAAATAAATCTAACATATTCAAAAATAAATCTAACATGTTTATAAATAAAATCTAACCTATCAAAAAATAAATTTAAATTAAACTAATTTCGGATTTTTAGTAAACTAAAATCTAGCCTATTTAAAAATAAAATCTAACATATCTAACATATTTAAAAATAAATCTAACATATTAAAAAATAAATCTAACATATTTATAAATAAAATCTAACATAAACTAAATCTAACATTCTCTACAAAATCTAACAAAAATAAATTTAAGTTAAACTAATTCTAACATAAAATAAATCTAACATTCAATATTTCAATTTAAATTTTAAATTACTTTACAAAATCTAACAAAATTTAATCCAACATAAACTAAATCTAACCTTCAAATCTTGCGGGAGGTGCCGAATTTCGTTTGCGTCTTTGTGGAATGAAACAAATTTGCAACTATATCTTCTTTTTTTTAATAATGAAATTAAAATTTGAGAATATATAATGAAAATAATGAGAGTATGAGATTGAGAGAATGAGAAATTGAGAATAATGAGGATTTGGTGTGGAAAAATATGAAGGATGAGGGTTAATTTATGGAGGTTTTTTTTTTTTTTTGGGGGGGGGGGGGGGGGGGGAGGGGATTGGAGCCGTTAATTTAAAAAAAAAATTGAATTCCACGGGTTGGGCGGGTTGGGGAGGGTTGGAACGGGTCCGGGCGCGAGTTGGGGGGGTTAGGCGGGTCCGGGTTGGGAGGGGTTAGGCAGGTCCAAGTCCGGGTTGGGACGGGTTGGGTCCGGTCCAACACGGGGCGGTCCGGGTTTGCTCCGGTCCGGGACGGGACGGTCCCACTGGTTCAACACAGGTCTAGAGAAAAAAATCGAACCCAACCCTTGCTAGACCCGTGCCTAGCAAAGGGACGGTTCGGTCCGGGTTGGGAGCACGGTCCGATCCGGTCCACGGGTTGGCCGGTCCGGTCCTGGACCGGACGGGTTTTGTCAATACACTAGTAAGAGACCATTGGTTTATTGCCAAGCGTGTGGCCTAGCCAGACATGAAAAAAAATTCAACCTACCGGATTTTTCTTTTGGAAAAAAAAAATCCGGTGAAAAGTGCCAAAGTCTTTAGAAATGGAAGGTAACATAGTTAATTAGGAGAAAAGTTATAAGATTATTGGTTACTCAAATATCGAGAGTTCGATTTCCTCTCACAACTTCGCAGCTTCTGTGAAAGTTTTCAATAAAAGAAAAACGCCAAAGCCTCTTTAAGAAATATTTTGTATCCCAAATTTAGATATATTTAAACTTACATAAAGACCGACTGTTTTTCTCTTTTGACTTTTGAGGCATTTTTCTATCTATACCTAAATACATATCAAAACAAATCAAAACCCGATATAGACTATAGAGCGCAATAATATGATCAATACTGGATTGTGTTTCTGACTGAAACGAAAATTTTAGTTTCCATAGAATTGTACTCGTGAGTCTCAAAATGTCAGAGATACTCCACGAGGTACATTAATTGTCACAATTAGAATCGACCACAAAAAACCACGAGGAGACGTGATGCCAACTTTTATTTATTTCATTGCAAGTCTTCTCATATTTGTTACATTAATAATTTGACACAACAAATTTTATTTGTTACGATGTCGTTGCAGTTTCCTTAGAAGCAACTGATTTTTGCCATGAAATTCATCTTGTTGCGTTATCAATTCACATGAATTTTGTCCGTAGTATACTAAAGTATTACATCCTATAACATCAGCTCCATGCAGAGCCAGAGCCAACTTTCAAACTATAAAAGTTAGATATAAATAAAGGTCAATTATATAAATTTTTTATGAGGAGAGTTCCAATACCTCATGCTTTTTATACTTCATCATACCTCATATTTTATATCTTCATTTTCAAAGTCCAATATGTCGATCCAAACCGTTCAATATGATATACATACTAAAATATGCTCAGGGATGAAACTTTATAATTTTTGGAAATTTTTTACTATTTTTTTAGATAGGCAGAAAATCACTGTTTTTGAACGGTCCAGATATAGTGATTTTGTACCTATCTTAAAAAATAGTAAGAAATTTGCAAAAATTATAAAATTTCATCCCCAAGCATATTTTAGCATGAATATCATGCTGAGCAGTTCGGATCGACAGTTTGGACTTTGAAAACGAAAATATACAATATGAGATATGATGAAGTATGAAAGACATGAGGTATTGGAACCCTCCTCATTTTTTTATATTGTAAATGTAATTAATTTACATTATTTATAGTATTTTACTCAAAAATATATAGAAAATCACAAAAAAAACAAAATAAGATAGATTTCCAGTTACGCACACTATTCTCTCTCTCTCTGTTTTTTTGTTTCTAACACGGAAACAAAAATCTCATATACCTCGTGCTTGATAAATTTCTAACCTATATCCTCACAGAAGTTTAAAGCCTAATTTTGTGCTTTCCGTCCATCGCCAAGCGGAACTTTACTGGGCCGAAGGAATAGGCTGAAACAAAGCCGTTTAAGGCCCATAGGTTATTTATACAGACTAAAATATTACTGGGCCTATAGATTTAAGTTTATGTTGTTCACTGTGCTTTGTAAGCTTACAGTAGGGGGCCATCGCCAAGCGGAACGTTACTGGGCCGAAGGAATAGGCTGAAAGAAAGCCGTTTAAGGCCCATAGGTTTATTTATACAGACTAAAATATTACTGGGCCTATAGATTTAAGTTTATGTTGTTCACTGTGCTTTGTTAGCTTACAGTAGGGGGCCATCGCCTAGCGGAACGTTACTGGGCCGAAGGAATAGGCTGAAAGAAAGCCGTTTAAGGCCCATAGGTTTATTTATACAGACTAAAATATTACTGGGCCTATAGATTTAAGTTTATGTTGTTCACTGTTCTTTGTAAGCTTACAGTAGGGGGCCTTCCGCTTCGAGGGAACAAGTGGTTTATATTTATCATTTTTCCGTTTGAATCTACGGCCCAATGATTCTACCAAGATATATTATTGTTTGTTTGTTGGTTTTTGTTATGTATTTTTTTTCCCTCTATTTTTAATTTTGTGTAAAATGGAGGTAAAACTAACTTCTTTCAGTCCTCCATATGCGCATGAAAAATTTATATGATTAACTTTCAATGTGTATTTGACCACCAAAACTTAAAAGTTGACAGTACGTTTCGAGGTGTACGTATCATCGCGGATGTGTGAAATCTAACAAAGGACTTGTGACTTGTGAGTAGAGGTCTTGAAGAAGCAAAAGGGCGCGACAGGAGATCGCTTGGATTGGAAAGAATGATCCAATTGCAGGACCGAAAGAGGTCGGCTAGGCTCTTTATTTGGGCGGTGGAGCGCCACGGACGACAGATGGCCCGGAGCAGTACAAAATTATATAAAAATTGATTATTCTGAGAGTGAGGCTATGTTAGTGTGCATAGCGTATATTGGTCCGTACTATGAATCAATATCTTTATTTTCAAAATTAAAATGATCAATCTTAGCCGTTCAAACATGATTTCTATATAAAAATATACTTGCAACTAAATTTTACATTTTGTAAGTCTTTTTACTATATGAAGAGGGTTCCAATACCTCATATTTTTCATAACTCATCATGCCTCATATTTTATATTTTTGTTTTCAAAGTCTCAACCGTCGATCCGAACCTCTCCACATGATATTCATATTAAAATATGATTGGAGAACAAATTTTATAATTTTTGAAATTTTTTTACTATTTTTTTATATAGGTATAAAATTAATGTTTTTGAACTGTCTAGAAACAATGATTTTGTACATATCTTAAAAAATAGTAAAAAGATTTTCAAAAATCATAAATTTGGTCTCCAAGCATATTTTAGTATGGATATCATGTTGAGCGGTTCGGATCGACAGTTTGAACTTTAAAAACGAAAATATTAAATACGAGACATGATAATGTATGAAATGCATGAGGTATTGGAACCCTCCTCTTATTATATATGTAGAAAATCACCTGATCTAAAGATTTTAGATCATTCAAAAGTGGTGATTTTCTACTATTCTGAAAGAATAAATGAAAAGTTTCTAAAATTTAGTCTGCAAGTAATTTTTCATATAAAAATCATGTTAAACGGTTCAAATCGATTATTTGAATTTTTAAAACGAAAATATTAATCCGTAATTCAGACCAATGTGCGTTACGCATAGTACCATAGCCTCACTTTTATTATGATTATCATATAAGTTTGTTATAACTATAATTTTTCTTTTAAATATTCATTATGCTGGAACAAAGCTGTTATTCTAAATTTTGTAGTACTTTTGAACTATATTAGCTGATTGTGATTTTGTAACAAACCTTAAGAAAATCACTTCCAAGTTCCAAGGCTAACAGCGGCAAGTGAACCTATGGTTTTATTTAATTTTTTGTTAAATTGTCTGAGAATATTTCTACAATGGATTGCATTCGGCTCTGATCGGAAAGGGCGAAGGAAGCATCAAATGCAAAATAAATGAATTATGGAGCATGATTAGGGAGTTTGATTATGAGTGCCGGTATATGAACAGAAGCCAAATGGTTTTGGCTGACTATCTAGGCAGCTAAAGGGGGCAGCTCATTGGAAGAAGGATATTGTGGTTTAACATTTCCTACTTTTAATTTTAATGTATAGAGAAATGTTTGGAAGATAGGATAGCAATGTACTTGAACTACTCTGTAATTGCTAAGTTATGTGGGTAACAGAAGCCTACGGGCATGAAATTTTGCAAAAAAAAAAAAACGAATTTATTTCATGAGAAATTTGTATTTTTGTCTTCCTCGAATTTATTTTTTTGTTCAACCTACTATTCAGCTATGTTACTCGGATACTCCAATATAGGCTCCGTACCCGTATCTGACACGTATCGGACACGGATACGCACCCGATACGGCCCCGATACGTCAACTGGCGTATCGACTTACGTGGCGTATCCTTAACTCTTAATACGGTATCCGATACGGCTCTGACACTTTTGGATGCGGCTTGGATACGTGGACCGGAGCTTGATACGTGCAAACCGCGTGTAGACTGCTGAACAAGCTGTGGACCGAGCTGTAGACCACGCCAAAAATAAGGCTTTTCTTGCGCATGTGGAGAATTGAACCCCAGTTCTCCCCTCTAAAGGAATAGGCTCTTACCACTACACTAGATCACATTTGGTGTTAGATTCTAGTAGCTATTGTATTTAATGTATGCCTAGAATTTTTTATATTTAATTTATATAATATTAATAATATAATTTAAATAATAAAAATAATATTATATAATAAGCGTATCGTATCCTTGATTTTTTAGAATTACCATATCACCGTATCCGTATCGTAACAGATACAATACCCATACCCGTATCCATGCAACATAGCTATTCAGTCTCCCTGTACTAGCTGAAACCTCAATTATTAGATTCGATTTAATTCAAAATCATCTCTATTCAACTATGTTTTAATAAAATGAACTCATTTCTCCGTTATCGTTTCAGATCAGAGGCTTCTATCTATTCATGCCATGAAAGCTGCTGCTTTGCGTGAACAGAATAATTTGATCAATGCTGATACTCCTTTTTTTTTTTTTTTTGGCAAAGTATGAAGTATAAACAAAGGTAAATGAAAGGATGAGTAAAGCTCTAGAAGTTCTAGATTTTCTAATTGTACAAGAACGACAAGCTGCATTTTAAGCTCTAACTTGAATTGGCAACACGATTTGTATGGCCAAAAGAAATCAAAGAAAACTCTAAGTTGCACTTCATATGTGAATTCTTTATGATAAAAATAGAGCTATTGGTCTTGGTTTGGAAGTACAGGTTGGTGGATATTTCGAAGTACATGGTTTCTGCACCGTTCGAAGATGCCGTCATACAATAAATCAAATTGCACTCCTGCTCGTTTTCTATTCACAATGAAAAATATATGATCTGCTTCCATAATCTTGTAATACCTGCATAATATGAAGCACCACAGAAAAAAATTCAGTGAAGACTACAAATTAGCACCCATATCCATGGATCTACCGTAACTTGATTAGAGAAGTAAACTGATACTTCATATCCATGAAGTGATATAATTAGAATAACTATATCATTTTAAGGTTATTTGAAAACTGCCAAAGTTTGGTCATGCCAACCTGCAAATCAATGTGACTGACACACACAACTACTACTCTGTGCTACATGAAATTTTGACAAGGCAACAATGCCAGCTAGATAAGTTGCAGCTAAGAAAATTTTATCGGAATCAAGCACCACAAGTCTTGATTTTTCTAAAAACTGCAGAACAGGTGGAATTATTCCGCGCTCAATTTTCACTAAATTTAGGCCCAATGCTCTCTGGATTAACTAAGTTTGGCAGTATGATTTACATCAAAGGGTTTCCGTACAGCTGGTTCACAAATACTATTCCAGACCATATGTGTTGGCATTGTGTTACTGGACAAAGATTCCACCAACTCCTACCAACAAGCTTTACGAAATGGGCCCCACTTCAGCCATATAACCCAGGTAATAATAAGTTCCTACTAGTACTAGCTACAAAGGCTGATCGAGATTATAATATTTCAGCAAGCATACTGACCAAATTCCAGGTTTCAGAGGATGGCATTCAGAATCATCAAGCACAAAATGGTTTGGGTGCTCCATAGGTATGCGAGGGTGTGTCATGGATATCGTGTTGAGTGCTCCATCATTATCCTCCCAGTCTTCATCTCTGTTGCAAGCACATAACAATGAAGTATATTCGTTAATATTTACTGTGAACAATTCAACTTAACAAAAAGCCAAAAGGCAGATTGCATACTATCAGAACAGAACCATATCTTACACACCTGTAACCCTTGTATGGTAATGGTGCACTCAAAGGGTGGCGCCACAGGCACATCTGCAGAACTCTGACAAAGAGCATCGGATGGATCCCCAATATGCTCGAGGGCAATGTTGTCCCAAAAAATTTTCTGGTTCTCTTGGTTGCATAACTAAAGTAATACGTACTGGGAAATGTGTGCAGTTTAGAGTTCATTTTGAGTGACCCTTGCAGTGTGAGATCAGGTAATATCCAATCTCCCGAGGCAAACGGGCCGGAGTTGCCCAAAAGAAGATCAATTAAACCCAATATGCCAGTTTTTCGCCAGGACATCTCGAAGTGGTCAAAACCAAAGTTGTAGTAGTTTTTGAGCCAGGGGATGTCAATCCAGTCATACAGTATCACTCCTATTCGGCACAGCTGCAGCAGCGAAATAGATTTCATGCTCCTCCCGTCATCAGGCCTACAAGTCAGCTGTCAATCTTTTGTAGCTTGCAAATAAGTAAATTTGGGTGGGTGTAGAAAGAGAATATCATAACAGTCATACTCATCGTAATAACTCGTGGAATTCACATACAGAAAGCGTATGAGAACCAACTTCATTTGTCAACAATAACGATAGAACTTAACTTTTTTTGTAATATTTTTTGCAATTGCATGTAACTTTCAGTGGTTATAAAAAGAGAATAGTCCTACTTACTGCATTCCGTCATAGTAGGTTCTAGTAGTGCCATTGAGTGCGCCTGACAGGGAGGTTAGGCTCATCACCCAGTCTTCTGAAGTTTCATGGCCACTAAATTCCTACGTTGTATCATCAGTTACAGTGCCGTTATTGGTAGGTAATAAACTTTGAATGAAAAGGAGGACAGTTTGGTAGAAAATGAAGGTTTTATAGTTTTACTTGCTCTTTGTGGTGAAGTTAAAATTAAATACAGAAGATGAGATAATTGAATGCAAGTAGGGTACCTTGTCAGCTAGCATTTGCTGCAGCACTCTAACAACTTGTACCCCAGCTGAATGACCAACAAAATGAATTGGATGATGCTCATCCCATGCTGGATAATGCCCTGAATTTCAATCACACAGAAAAATCTAATTTGAGAAATTTGTAATCTTGTGGGAAATCCTCATTGTTCTCTATTTATTTTTTGCTTAAAAATATGCCAAGTTTACTGAAGACTGCTTCATGACAAAATCATCTACCTACTGACAGCTCAGCACATGGAGCAGTAAAGAGATAAAATATATATATACATTAGATATTCGATGTTGCACAAAGGATCACTAAAAAGGGAAATAAAAAAGGAATTGTTACATTTCCCCCCACACATAACTGGTGTTGTCAAGGTGGTCAGCATTTCATCCAACAAATTTAGTAGTGGTGCTACCATGACAACATTCAAATTTATAAGTGCAAAAAAGTTTGAGGCAAATACTACCCCTAATAGGAACTTTGTCTTAATTTGCTACCTGTATCAAAAATATTTCCATATCGAGCATGTCCACAAGCGTTGCTATGCTCTTCACCATAATCGACCTGTCCTCCTTTCAAATAGTAGAACATCTCCCGAGCCCTGGCAAAAAACATGGTCAAGTGCCTTATTTCTCACCTTTTATAGTAAAAAAAACAATTCAAGTTTCTCAGAGGGAGAAACAAACTTTTCTTTCTCTTTTGATTCAGAATTAATTTTAATTACTAGAGAGCATAAGGTCAGGCCAAACTGGTGATCAACCAATTTACCCTCTTCGCCCTTTTCCAGACCTCAATTAATGGCAGGAAATCAAAGAATAAAAAAAAATTAAATCCCAAAGAAAAAATAAAAAAATGGGAGCAAATCTACCTGTCATGAATGCTGGTTAGTGACCCCAAATCAGGAACCAAAACACGATCATCCTTCTTCTCGGCTCCGGCAAAGTATGAAAGCCCCCCAAGCCGCTGCGTACATATAATTACAAAAGCAACAATATCAATTAATTCATCTCCATTCAGCCTACTGATTTAATAAAACCCTGAGAAATTATTTTCGGGAGTATATACTATATACCCCTGTGCTTGGCTATTATGCTTATATAAGCATATGCCCACATATGCTTAAATTAGCATTTTTGCGTTTCCAATGTTCAAATGGTCGATCCGACCGTTCATCTTGTTCTCCATATTAATATGTGCTTGGAGACCAAATTTTACATTTTTCTAAATTTTTTTACTATTTATTAAGCCACTTTGAAAATTGCTGATCATATGGTCCAGAATTTTGGAAACACTTTTTTTACTGTTCACCCAGATCAGCAATTTTCAAAGTGGCTTAATAAATAGTAAAAAAATTCAGAAAAATGTAAAATTTAGTCTCCAAGCACATATTAATATGGAGAACAAAATGAACGGTCGGATCGACCATTTGAACATTGGAAACGCAAAAATGAGTTATAAGCATATGTGGGCATATGCTTATATAAGCATAGTAGCCAGCCCCATATACCCCTTTCAAACTCGACTTTAACCAAAATTTCCTTCAATGTTCCTGTCCTTCTATAGCCAGCGTCAATTCATAGCATAAAAATTACGGTATATTATCCCAAAACTATGCTTAGGAAGCAGTGCTATTACCAATATATCCAATGCGACGGTTTCATATGTAAATCTCAACATTTCAGGTTGGTCAAACAAATTCAAGGAAAAAACGCGTAAAGAAAAGCTGGTTCCCATCTTCAAGCCATCAGATGAAATGACATTCTTACCCCTTTGCCATTTCAGGTTGGACAAACAAATTCAAGGAAAAAACGCGTAAAGAAAAGCTGGTTCCCATCTTCAAGCAATCAGATGAAATGACATTCTTACCCCTTTGCCAAACCCAAAAATGCCATGAACCAAGACGATCGGCGGAGGCAGCTCCGGCGAGCCATCCAAGACCACAACTTTCCCTCTTTTATCTTCCTCTTCTCTCGCCGTGAGATTGAAAATGTTAGGCGTGAGACACTGTGTCGCCACCTGAGACAGGTCCGATGCAACGGCCGTGCTAAAAATGTACAACCCGAAAAGCATATGCACCATTGAGCTGATAAAAAGCTCCATCAATCCCAGAATCAGCCTCGCCATTGCCACGACCGTATCTTTCCTCCCCGAATTTAATTTTCCTTTTCCTTTTAATTTGGGGGGATTCCCCCCTCTTTCTCTCTCTCTAACTCTCTCTTCTCTCTTTGAATCAACAGTTTGGAGAGAGGGAGAATGAAAAAAGAGGGAGCACGAAAGAGATGGTGATTCTGTGGCCTTCTTATCCTGTTTTTGAAATTTCTTTGTTTGTATCTGTGTGTAGCACAGCGTGGCAGTTTCCTTTATTTTTCAAAAGGGAAAGGCGAGGAAGTAAATGGAGATAGATAGAGAGGAGGCCAGCTTGGGTCCGATGCCCATCGGACTCAAATTTGAGTTTGATGGGTTTCGGTAACGTCCGATCCACTTTACGATTCGTGCACACGATTTTAAAGCAGGCTCGAAAATTGCGGAGGCGAATTTAAAGTCGATCGGACGGTCACCGAACCCATCGAACTCACTTTGAGTCCGATGGGCATGGGATCCAAATTGACCTCGATAGAGAGAGGATTTGTTTGTTGAGCTTCTATTTATGTTAACAAAAACGAAGTTAGGTGGGAGAGTTGGAGGGAATTCGGATCCCTAAAGTAACTCAAACTTTGAGGTTAAATCCAGACCGATTAGAATTTACATGAATATCAAAGAGGCCTTGTCAAAAAGATTGCAGATAAATCAGATGGTTAGAATCCAAACTTTTTATTTGAATTACTTTAGACACATATCAAAGAGGCTTCGCAAGTTAAACTCCTTTCCTTTTCGATACAAATCGTCCGGACGCCTCGTTTCGTCATCACTTAACAACAGGTCCTGCAAATAATTGCACTGGTAATAAATAGTACGTAACTTAGCATGACACGTTGCAACGTGCCTTGAAAAAATGATATTGATTAAAGGACGACAGGGGTTAAAATAATTCAATTAGCAATTGGCTAATCATTGAACAATAGCTTAAATTATCAATAACACAGCAATTAATATATCATTGTTGGTAATAACCGGACAAGATTCCAGAAAAGCGCAATTAGCAAGTTATATATATTAGCCACCGGACAAGATTCCAGAAAATGATATTAGCCACTCTATATATATAGAGATAGACTATGATGAGTTGTGAAGTAAAACAACGTTTTACTTCACGTTATATTTTTATTTTGAAAATTCAAACAATCGATCCGAACCGTTCAACATGTTCTAAATATTGAAATGTGCATGGAGACTAAATTTTACATTTTTTGGAATTTTTTTACTATTTATTAAGCCACATTGAAATCGCTGATCCACTGTGAACAGTAAAAAAACAGTAAAAATTTCTGGACCACCGGATCAGCAATTTTCAAAGTGGCTTAATAAATAGTAAAAAAAAATCTAAAAAATGTAAAATTTAGTCTCCAAGCACATTTCAATATTTAGAACATGTTGAGCTGTTTGGATCGGTTGTTTGGATTTTTAAAATGAAAATATGAGCGTGAAGTTAAAATAACCTCTTACTTCACAACTCACCATAACCCAGCTCTCTCTCTCTCTATATATATATATAGAGTCGCTAATATCAAAACGTTTGCGTCAAAGTCCTCGTGCAACCAAGTCGTTTTTGGATTTTCAAAGTCCAAACAGTCGATTCAAACCGTTAGATGTTCAAGCTATATTAAAATCTGCTTGGAGACCAAAGTTTACATTTTTTGGAATTTTTTTACTATTTATTAAGCCACATTGAAAATTGCTGATCACATGGTCTAGAATTTGGTTGCACTGTTTTTACTGTTCACCGAATCAGCAATTTTCAAAGTGGCTTAATAAATAGTAAAAAAATTCCAAAAAATGTAAAATTTGGTCTCCAAGCAGATTTTAATATAAGTTGAACATCTAACGGTTTGGATCGACTGTTTGGACTTTAAAAATCCGAAAACAATTTAGTTGCACGAGAACCTTCCTGCAAACGTTTTAATATTAGCCTCTCTGTATATATATATATATATATATATATATATATATATATATATATATATATTCATCCTGAAATTCTAATATCAAGCAATTCCTTTGCGCTTCGCTTCGGTGAAGAAACGGGGATAAGGAAAATATAATTCGAGCTTCATTTGTCTTTCTCTGCCTCGAGTTTCTCATTTTGATTCTAGTTTCGTCATCTGATTGGCGGGTTCCAGTTTAATACGAGTAGTTCATTGGTCTTGCTCTTGCATGACTCGTGGGGCCCACTACTTTTCTTCATAAAATTCAAGATATGCAACTGAGAGAGTAAATGGGACCCGACCCAACTGTCTCCCACGTTCTTTAGAAAATTCAAGACATTTTTTTTCTTTGTTTGGGTCAGAGGCCCCACCCTGTTTAGTTTTGGGTTGCAAATCCAGAATGTTAGTCAGGGGAAGAGGTTGGAGAGGCAAGAGGCCCCACCCCTCCTCCTTACCGATCTAACAAAACAAGTAGTCAAGATCAGCCTGATGAAGATCTGACTTGAAAATTTTTAATTTTGTCTTGCCTAGCTTATTTGATGATATTTTTGTTTTTGCTAAATTCTACTACTATTTTTGTGACTAGTAAACTGTGTAGTAGGTTGCTCTTTGTGAAATTGTATCGAGTAGTCGTAAAAACTATTTCACAGGAGAATGGTCTGATTTTTTAATAAAATTGGAAAGAATACTCCATTTTTCTTAAAATAAATAAATAAATATGATCAAATAGTTATAGGACTGTGGCTACTCAAAAATCAAGAGTTTGAACTCTGCTCACAACTTTATAACCTCTGCGAAGATTTAAAAAAATATATATAATCAAGTATTTATGTGTTTGACTATCAGTAGTTCACAATTTCCGTACTGTCACTCAAATATATTAACGTAATTTATAAATTTGAACTTCGAACACCTTAATTCTACTCTTATAAAAATAAAACAATTTGAAAATTATACATCATATTTGTAAAAACACAATATGAACCGACACGAAGTGTCTTCACATACTTGCAAGTTTCTGCAAATATTTGTCTGAGCCATCAAAACATCATTCTCGGTCTAAATTGAGAGAAGGAAATTAAAAAAAGGAACGGATTAATAAAAAAACCAAAGTATATTTTGATGTGTTTTTAACGTGTCATGTCCTATGATCGGTGTCCGGACATGTACTTCTAATAGTATGACATGTGACATGTCGACACGTCACGTCCAAAATTTATGTCATGCATCTTATAATTAGTGTCTGGACACGTACTTCTAACAGTACGACATGTGAAATGTCGACATTAAGTCCAAAACACGTGCCGTGTCCGTATTGTGCTTCGTCACTTGTCATATATCGTGTTTATAAGGTAGAGTCAGGGGACAATTGTCCTCTTTGAATTTTAAAAATTGTTGGATTTTGCGGAAATTGAGTGAACCAGTGAGACAGTGAAACATGAAATATGAGAAAAGTGTATATTTTCGGTCTACAGTGATAGATGTTTACAGAGAGCTTTTATAAGCGTAAAAGTACAAAGAGCCGTTAGAGAAAAATAAACGGTAACTTTCTAAAAATAGAAATTAAAGGTTGAGTAACTTTATATTTAGTTGCTCCTTTTGATTTCTAATATAGCCTATGATGAATTAAATCCTTAATGGGTATAACTGAGGCTATTAGTCCCTAATTATGCTTAGTTCTCAACACTCTCCCTCAAGTTAGGCGTGTAGATATCAATCAAGCCTAACTTGCCTACATTTTCTTCAAACGGTTTTGAATCTAAACCCTTAATAAATACATCCGCCAATTGATCTTCGCTTCTAACAAACGGAGTTTTAATTTCTTCGCTTTTAACGTGTTACGTGTCGTGCCCTATGATCGGTGTCCGGACATGTACTTCTAATAGTATCACATGTGACATGTTGACACGTCACGTCCAAAATTTATGTCAAGCATCTTATAATTAGTGTCTGGACACGTACTTCTAACAGTACGACATGTGAAATGTCGACACATTAAGTCCAAAACACGTGCCGTGTCCGTATCGTGCTTCGTCACGTGTCATATATCGTGTACTTATATGTTAAATATTTTTGTAAATTCATTAGTACATCATAGGTACTAACTATTAAGTCATAAAACAAATATATGGTCATAGATGACCCACGTTATGGTTATACATTTAAGACAAGTCATAAAACAAATATATGGTCATAGATGACCCACGTTATGGTTATGCATTTAAGACAGATTCTGTCCCTGATAGAACGCGAATTCACATCTTCCCCGGTACCGTAATAGAGAATCTTTTACAATTATTAGATCTGGACCGTTCCTTTTAACTTGGCACGAATCTCAAAGCCCAATAATACTGCCTCTGCGCTAGTCCGAATCTCAAAGTGGCTGAGAGTTAATCTCAAACCGTAAAGTGAAGGGAATCTTGTACAGTAATGGAGAGGATACTTGTTCATAGAACGGAGCCAACAATAAACAACAGAATAACAAACAATATCTAAACTTTATTTCTTTTTCAGTGATGGCATTTGACTTTGGTTGACGGTGTTCTTTATTTTTGTATTGCAAGTCGATGGTGCTAGAGTATGAATAAAATGTTGAACATTATGTAAATTTTTAGGAGGCTCTCCGTGGTGCTGGGATTAAATTGAAGTGCATAGAAATAATATAGGGCAATCTCTTTTTGAGAGTTCATTAAATTTAATTGTCCCCTCTGAAATTTTAAAATTCATGGAGATTTACAGGTTCAGACTATTTTTGTTCTCTTTTCTCTTTTGGAATTTCTTTTGCTCTTCTCTAAAATTTTGATATGTCATTAAAGTTAAATTTAGAGTTAAAATTAGAATAAATTTTTTGAATCCGAATTAGTAATTAGAATTAGAAGTCAGAGCATTCAAAATTATAAGTAGCATAATTTTTTATGATACCCGATTAGTTAATAAGTTTGAACTCAATTAGCTATTTAAATCCGATTCACTACTTTTTTTATCTTCTCGTAAAAATCCTGAATCCACTTGTACTGTAACATATTATTTTGAATAAATCCTATTATCATCTAAATGAGTTCTAAACTAATATAAATATGCGGTAGCTTGTCCGTCATTTATGTATTCGGAGCCAACACACCTGATTCAAATGAATAACCAATTTAGCAGAAAATCCTGAATACTGAATATTTCTTCTCTCCGGCCTCTGCCAAGAACAGTGAATTGGCCGTGATTTTTATTAATACCCTCCCAAAAATAAAAAATATCAAATCTACCGTTGATATATATTTTTTTAAAAACGCTCTGACCGCCCCTTCACTGGGCGGTCCACTGTTCATACCAAACCGCCCCACGTTTGGGCGGTCACCTATGCATACCATTTAAAATTGATAAACAATATATATACGATTTTTATTTTAAAAATTTGAACAATATTTTCATTGGATATATTCCGTGTGAATTTGTATAATTATTTTGAACTTTAGATATATTTCTATAATTTGTTCTAAAAAAAATTAAGCATAGCATATCTATAGTACGAGTTCCTTCATTCACACATGAAAATTTTAGATGCCTCTACAGTACACTCGTCTCTAAGATACTAAATATGGCAGTGACGGATCCACTCTATATGAATGGAGGTTAAATGATTTCATTTATTTTGATATATTTTGTGTTTATACATGATTTTCTTCTATATATTTTAGAGTATAATGCTATGGTCACTGTAAAATTAATTTTCATTTTTTTCTTTATATTTTACATTTGATCTTCATAGTTTGAAATCTGACTTTGGCTTTGAATAGAATTCGTATCCTCTGCATTAACTCAAAAGATTCTCTTTTGAGTTAATGAATCTCAACCGTCCGATCTGTTTTGAAATTCGTGTGATTAGATCTGCACTAATATTGAAAGGCCCCCTATGTTATAAGCAGAAACCGGATTGACTCTGTTTAAAATCAGATGATTGAAATTCATTAACTCAAAAGATTCTCTTTTGAGTTAATATAGAGGATACGCGTTCCTTTGAATATGGGCACTTCTTGGAACTTGTGGACTCATGTTACCAAGAAATCATGATTTTGATGGATATAAATTAGCTGTTATTCCAAAGGAATCACAGGACGCTGTTATACCAAAGGAATCACAAGACCCTGCTATTCCTATTCCTATTGTTCAAATTATTTCATACACGAATCTCAAGAAAAAAAGTTTTTCATACCTGAATCTAGACAAAGGTCAACAACTGAGATCGAAATAACAGGGTTCTATTATCCCTGTGGAATAACAACAGATTTATTTCCTGAATTTGATTGATGAATTGATGATTCAAAATCAAGAAGATGTGGGTTGCTTTCAACACCTAACTGTAAAAATATGTGCTAAAGTAATTACATCTGTTAGTCTAGATTGAAGGCTTGTTTTATACGGTGTGAGCTTTTTTTTTTTTTGATGTCTCGGCAGAAGCTGCCAAGGTTTTTGATATACGGTGTGAGCTGTTGGATTCATGTATTGGTTGGTTTTATTGGTAGAGAGAGAGAGAGACGGGTCAGAGGCTCATAGCAAACCCCCAACTTCCAACAGCTTATTCGGACGGAAATAAATCTGCTGCGATCTTAGGTTCCTGCGATTTCAATTTCAACTGTTGATATGTTTTGAGATTCGTGCACAAAAACTGACTTCTTAAAAGAATTTTGAGTTTCATCGTTTAAATAGTTAGAATTAGAATTGCAGTTTTTTACTCGATCCCTTAGAATCGCAGCAGATTCGCTTTCTAATTCGGACAGCTAATTTTAGTTGGTTGACTGCTGCTATATTTTGTTCCTTTCTTTTCTGACCATGTGCTACTAGTACTAGTGTTGCCTGGTTTTTTTGTCAGAACAACTATGACTACCAGTATTAATTGGAGGGAGGGAGGGGAATTCGGATCCCCTCGAGTAACTCAAATTTTGAGTTTGAATTCGGACCGTCCAATCTGTTTTGGCACGAATATTAAAGAACTTGTGCATTTCACCTCGGTACAAATCAACTCAGATTTTGATCGTACAACCGATGCAAATCCAAAATTTAAGTTACTTTAGGAATCTGAACACGGGAGAGAGTTATAGAATTTTGTCAAAATTTAAGTTACTTTTTATTGTCCTCTCTTGGCTCAATTTTTTCTCAAAAATATGCCTCTATTTATATATTTTGTCAGAAAAAATTACAAAATTATACTTACGACCTCAAAAAGTTATAGAATTTTGTCTATCCCTAAAAATGTTTTTTTATGCTTCTATTTCTGTATTTTTCTCAGAATTAAAAAAATACTTAATATAAAAAAAATAATAAAATCATGTCTCATTCTAAAATTTTGTCCCACCCTGATGATTATCCTGGCTCCATACCTAGAAATACTTGGTCAAAGCCGTCTGATATGCATCAAGATTCGTGTGCACTTGATCAACACAAATTTAAGGTAGTTTGCGCATATCTTGATGTGGATCGGACGACTCTAACGTGACATCGAACCGAATTTGATATGATGCCTCTCGGATTTGCCTCAATTTTTGTATTAATTTATTCTTACTTTTCTGTAAGGTGTTTTGAAGCTTCTTTTGTGTTTTTTTTTTTTTGTAAGCAAATTTAGGGAGGCGAATTCCTTATTACAACTAACAAGGTAGGCCTAACTAGTTTTCATTAAAATTAAGCACATTAGCAAAATAATCTTGAGATTTGGAGCTCTTTTTAAGTACAGCCTAGGCCCAATAATCTTGAGCCCAATAACAAGGCGGGCCCGCTCCCACTTTTACTCCAATTAAAGTGTCAATATACTTCATGTCAGAATATGATTTTGAGCCATCGTAGTAGAAAATATATCTGATTTTTATCATGTCATAGCCCTGACATTTGATTAATATAATGAAATAAGAGTGAGTCTATGGTACTATGCATAGCACGGATTAGTCCGTACTACGGAGCTATATTTTCATATTGAAAATTCTAATGGTCGATCCGAACCGTTCAACGTGATTTCCATATGAATATGTACTTGCAGACTAAATTTTATATTTTTTAGAAATTTTTTTACTATATTTTAAGGTAGGTAGAAAATCACTTGATCTGAAAATTCTGGACCATCCAAAAACAGTGATTTTCTACCTATCTAAAAAATAGTAAAAAAATTTAGCCCACAAGTATATTCTCATATGAAAATCATGTTGAACGGTTCAGATCGACCGTTAGAATTTTGAAAACGAAAATATTAATCCGTAGTACGGACCAATCCGTGCTATGCATAGTACCATAGACTCACTCCATTAATAACATTTTGATCTACTAAATCTTTCAGTTAAGGAGCAACAAAATTCCTTTGAAACGGTCTTATTCTAATGTTTAAAAAAGTGGGAGAACTTTGACACACATATATATATATATATGAGGAGGGTTCAAATGCCTCAATTTTTCATGCCTTCACCATGCCTCCATTTTTTAAAACTTTAATAACTCAAAATTTAAAACTTAAAAGTCAAAATAAAACCGTTGGATATGATCTATATCATTTTATCTATGCACGTGTAAAAAATTATGACATTTCAATTTTGTTTTGGTTGTCATCAAGAGCTTGTAAAAAACGTACTAATGTGGATAATTTCTAGACGTTGATTTTTCAACTTATTGATTCACATAAAAACAAAATCAAAATGTGATAATTTTTTATGAGCACATAGATAAAATGATGTAGATCATATCCAACGGTTTTATTTTGACTTTTAAGTTTTAAATTTTGAGTTATTAAAGTTTTAAAAATGGAGGCATTGGAACCCTCCTCTATATATATATCTATATAGATGCTGGCTACTATGCTTATATAAGCATATGCCCCCATATGCTTATAACTCATTTTTGCGTTTCCAATGTTCAAATGGTCGATCCGACCGTTCATCTTGTTCTCCATATTAATTTGTGCTTGGAGACTAAATTTTACATTTTTCTGAATTTTTTTACTATTTATTAAGCCACTTTGAAAATTGCTGATCTGGGTGAACAGTAAAAACAGTGTTTCCAAAATTCTGGACCACCAGATCAGAAACTTTCAAAGTGGCTTAATAAATAGTAAAAAAATTCAGAAAAATGTAAAATTTAGTCTCCAAGCACATATTAATATGGAGAACAAGATGAACGGTCGGATCGACCATTTGAACATTGGAAACGCTATTATGCTCATTTAAGCATATGGGGGCATATGCTTATATAAGCATAGTAGCCAAGCACTATCTATATATATATATATATATTTTAAATCACAAAAAAAATAGATGGCTCAAATCTTTTTTTATTTTGCCCGCACCTGATCCATCTGATTAACATTAGATGGCGCAAAAAAAATTCAGAAACTTTATTTCATATATTGTTCTGAGTGAGGCTATGGTGCTATGCATAGCACGGATGGCTAGTGTACTACGGCTCAATATGGTACTTTTGAAAATCCTAACGGTCGATCCAAACCGTTCAATGTGATATCCATATGAATATGTACTTGCAAACTAAATTTTATATTTTTTTGAATTTTTTTACTATTTTTTAGATAGGTAGAAAAATCAGTGTTTTCTGAAAATTCTGGACCATCAAATTGTACCTATCTAAAAAAATAGTAAAAAAATTTGAAAAAATATAAAATTTAGTTTGCAAGTACATATTCATATGGTTATCACATTGAACGGTTCGGATCGACCGTTAGGATTTTAAAAAGTACCATATTAAGCCGTAGTACACTAGCCATCCATGCTATGCATAGCACCATAGCCTCACTCTATTGTTCTTCTATAATTTGAATCAACAACAGTCACAACGGAACGCAAGAATAATCGCTAGTGTATATGATAATTATAGTTCTAAAAATTTTAGCCCAAAATGATCTGGGCTTTAGAGGCTTGTAACCTTAACAAGATGGTCAACTAGATACAGGCCTGAACTTGATCTCTAGCTGGGTCTTATTTTCTGAGAAGTTAATTCCCAAAATATTTATATAGCAGATCATTTAAACCAATCATTATTAATACATTATGGATTGCACTTCCCAAAATTTGCATCTGGATTATCACCCAAAGAAGAAGAGAAAAATGCAGGAGTTGTCTGATCTGATCTGGAATCTCCGTCGAGAAAGATAGAATAGAATGAGTGAATAATGATTCCAGCCAAGTCATGCAAATGGCAATGCAACTGTGACGAGAAAAGGAGGCCATTCACTGTTGCCACAACAAGGAATTAATTAATTTAAGGACCGGAGGAGATCAGGTTCGAAGCATGGTTCGGTGGGCCCCAAATAGCACAGTAAAAAGCTGCTGATTAGCACCTGTTATGCTATCCGATTAGATTATTGATGTGCCAAGGCTGGGTTGACCAATCTCTCACCCTTTTTACTGTTTATTCCAATTACAATTCTCTGCTACTGTAACTGACTTTTTTTTTTTGAGAGAAAGCCCTTGGGCATTTGATTGAATTTAAAAGCATTCTACATTACATGGTCTAAAAATGTTAAAGTAAAAAACATAAGAACAAAAAGTAAATCCTACATTACTTCTATCCCTAGCAATTCATAATTTAAAAAACATCAAAAGTAAACGAACTAAAATCTAATTCCCCACGCAGACCCATTTGTTGCTCACTGTTTCCTTGCCCATTTCTCTCATAGTTGTGCATATGCCTTCTCACCCAGTTTGCTACCATGTGGGGCTGCTGTAGTCGACACCTTCTCGTGTATCTCACAATCACAGAGGTCCCCATTTGGTCCATCTTAGTAATGCATTTTTCTACAGTTGGTACCGCCTTCCAGGATGGTACATCTAAGAGATCCTTTTTATCAATCACTTGTGAGAGTGGTTGACTATCTGTGTAGATTATGAATTTATCTCCCCTTTGTACCGTCCCTAGTTGGTGTACCTGTTTTAGTGCCTCTAACAGCGCCTCTGACTCAGCCTGGAAAGGATCATTGGTGATAGAAAAGGTTCCTCTTGCCTCCACTAACTGTCCCCTCTGATCATAACTAATTATACCTGTACCGGTTTTCTTGGTTTGGTCCCATGATGCATCTATTAGGATTGGTAACCTTCCCTGTTTATTCCAATTACAATTCTCTGCTACTGTAACTGACTAAGAAGATCGATGAAGAATGATTGGTTCAACACCTTGTTTCGCACGATAATTTGTTTATCCTGGCTACCATCATAAAATTCTGATATCAGGTATTGATAATTGATTGGTAAATCCAGATATTTCAAGACCTGTTTATGCTGATCGAGAAATATCATCGTGTCAAAATCACTGATTTTATGCGGCCATGGTATGGCGGGTTAGAGATGCAAGCATATCACTGTAGCTGCATCGGATAAAATATAAACATCATAAAAGAAAAGCAAAACATTTTTAAACAAAAAAATTTCTATACCTTTTGAATTTATTTTGAATATGGAGGTTGACGAATTTATTTTGTATTTTGTTTTTGTTTGTTCGATTCTCTTTTTCTCGCTAACTTGTTTTAATTATACAACCGTCAAATTTTTATTGGGTTATATAAATGATGCATTTAATTATTTTAAGAGATGTTTCATCAATGCTTAAGGTTTTTCTTATTATGTATAAGATGAATTTTTATGTTACGTGATCATTTATTAATTTTTTTTGTATATTTTTTGTTGTTGTTTCTTATAGTTTTATTTAATATAAAAATAATTATAATTGAAAAATAAGTAAATACTAAATAGATAAATATTCAGACAATAGGTGAATGGATATTTTTTTTAAAGCTTCACAAAAGCTGTGAAGTCGAGATACCGAAATTTTTATTTATAGCACAGTTCCAAAAATAATAAACCAATTAACCACCGTTGTTGGAAATTTCGAAACTTACCACGGCCGCACCGGCATTCTGCTGACCCATTTCAGCAGAGCCGCACAATGCAGGTGCGGTTCTCTATTTTGTAAATAAAAAAATTGAAATTTGTTATTTGTTTTTTTGTTATAGAAATATTTTTATGTTGTTTAAATCTGTTATTTGTTTTAGTTTCAAATGTTGTTTAAATTGATATATTTTTTGTCGTATCGTATTTTAGAAATGTCGTTCGTTTGAAATATTTTAGATATGTCGTTTGTTTGGAATTTTTTTGTATACGATGAGATAATGAAATGAACAAAATAAATAAATAACAACAAAACCAAAAAAACAAAAAACTAATCAACGAAATAAATAAGTGACAGTATCTAACAAATAAGTATCTGACAAAACATCTAACAATACTACAAATCAAAGCCTACGGATCAGGACTAAATATCTGTTAGTGTAATAATCTAGAAGTCAATCATAGGATAATTTTATTCTATATATTTTGTTCATGTAATGGATGATTAATAAATATATCATTTTGTTCCTTGAGATTTATCGCATTTATGAATCATTTCGAGTTAAGGACTTGAAATTGTAGAACTCCATAATATAGATGATAAATACTCTTAATAGTCACTAACCGTGGTAATTAGCAGGAACATTAATTGACCAATCAAAGGTTAGTATGTGGATTAAATGATGGTTAAGTTTTACAAACCATAGACAAAAAGTTGTCATTTTAATCACATAGATACATGTTAGAGAACATGGTATTTGACAGACCCTAAATGAAACGTTAAATGGATTGTGTTCGTGTCATTAATGTTTCATTCAGTGTTAAGTTCTAAAGTATGAGGTATTCGTCTTTCCTACATGAGAAGTGTGTATTCGTGAGTGTTGTTCAACGCTATCCGTAAAAAATAGCTATACAGATGACATTTCAGTATACATGACTTGTGCGGAGGGGAGATGTTCACCAAGACTACTATTGTCCCTCGTATATAATACGAGTGATGGTATCACTAGGCCTCTTGATGAAGTAGGGTTATCAGCGCGTGATATGATTAAATAGTTAATCATATTTGATAATCTACTTAAGATCAATAAAATATTAAGTTTGCAAGGATGACACATACCTACCTTGAAACTGATCTGATACTATGAGACATAAGAATTAACACGAGTAAATTGTTTACTGGATCGTGATATTGTACTGTACAAGATTATTTATGTCAATTGGTAGTCATAATGCATTCTGCCAGATGTCACTTATGATTTATAGAATTAAAAGGAGTTTTAATTCTATTACCAACATAACATAGATCCTATCGGGTCACACCAATAGAAAAGTAATCAGAGAATTATTATTAATTATAAAGTGTTATAAGTAATAAATAAATGTCATAGAGATGACAAGCTTAAACAGATTAAATTTATAAACGTGTATGACACGTTGGTATAAATTTATCGCAACAACAATCGCAAGAAATATAATTATTCAGAATAATTATATTGATAATAAATGGATTAAAAATATTAATTATGAATTAATATTTTGGGTCAAAAGCCCATTTGAATTTGGGCCTAATTTAAGTTTAGAATTTAAATTAAAAGCCCAAATCAAAAGCCCAAATTGAATCAATTGAATTATGGGCTTATGGCTCGAAGGGCAAAATTGAAATTTCACCCTTAGAACCGACTTTGGAGGGCATTTTGATCTTTTTGAAACCGACCCTAAGCCCTATATAAAGGCTTGAGGGGTGAGAGAAAATATAGAAGTTGATCGATTCGGTTATCATTTTCTCTCTCTCGTGTTTCCTCTCAAATAGTGATTTGTGTATAAAAGAAAGGAATATGTAATCCACGTATATTCTTGCGAGTTACAAATAGTGTTTTTGTGAATACGCTGGTACAGTGTTTCTGGCAAAAAAAATACCAGCTCTCTGGTTGTTCCTAGTGGATAACTGATAGAGGCATCAGACGACTGGTGATCCGTAACCGAGGTAGACTGCACTTCCAATTTGAATTTAGAAAATGTACAAATGTTATTTAATTTATTTAAATGTTAAATAAATTTTATTTTAGAAATCAATCCGGGAGTAGATCCTTGGCTTATGGTAGAATGTAAAATTTTGATTTTACGTTCTTTCAGCACTGTAAGCCTAAACAAAATTTAGCAGGAAATTTCTGAGCAGAATTTCGTGGTAAATTCTTAAACAAGAATTTGGCAATATATTCTCAAACATAATTTCACAAAAAATTCCTGATCAGAATTATGCGGCTTTTTCTGAAAATCTGAATTTAGCGGTTGAATTTCCCAACAATACCGTCCTCGTCTTCTTCTTCCTGAACCCTCGACCCCGCATGGAGAGTGGCATCTTGTCAGTTTCTGCTGATATGTAGAGTCCTCCGCCTGGACATCCAAAGACTGAACTGGCTCGTCATGAACCTCCTCAATCTCGGATGTCTGTTGGACTCCAGGACCAAAAAACGTAGTCTGTCCAGACTCAGCCTGCGTGAATAAATACGCCTGTCTGGCAATGGGGTCATCATGGAGGGAAGGGTACGATGCATGCTATGAGGATGACCTAGGAAACTCCGGGATGGGCTCTGTCTGAACATACCCTGGCTGATAAGCATGAGGTACCGTCTGAGTCGGACTGTAACTCTGAGAATACAGTCCATCTCCCTCTGTGCCAAAATCTGTAGTTATTTACAAATTAGATAATCAAGGAATTTGAAAAAAATTATAGTTATGTATTTTAATTACAATTATACCTCGGCATCCATCGTAGCCTGGTACTGTAGCCACATGCGGTTGTGTCGAACCGTAACTGCATCCAAACCCTGCATTTAATTAAAAAATCAGATCAAGTTCATTCATAAAAAAAATTTAGGTTATTAGTATTTTTATAAATATGACCAATTTATAACTTACCCCAGTGGCAGCCTCTAGAATCCGGTGCTCCGCATTCGGGTACCACAAGAAGTCGCTGACCCTGTCAGTGCGACTCCGGATACCCGGAACATCTGCCAACGCACTCTCGATGTACTGGGACATCTCGTACGGAGTGGCTGTAGGGCCATGTTGTGTACCTCTACTGGAAGATGGTACACCCCTACTGGAAGACGGTATATCTCTACTAGATGTCATGCTGTATTTGATAATTTTTGGTCAAATATGAGAATTTTGGTACAAGTCCAGTTTAATGTTGGTGCTCAAACAATTAATTTTGGTAAAATAAACCTAATTAAATTTTGGTACAAGTCTAATTTAACTCAAACAATAAATTTTGGTATAATACCTCTTTAATTTTTGGTACAAATTCATTAATTTTGGTACAATTGTAAACCGAAACCTAAACTTACATTTTGGTACAATTCTATTTGCTCAAACAATTACTATTTCGTACAATTCCAATTAAATTTTGGTCATATTCTAATTCTAAAATCTAAATTAATATCTAATTCTAAACCCTAAATCTAAATTCTAAACCTAAATTCTTAAACCTAAACCTAAACCCTAAATTAATATCCTATTATAAACCCTAAATCTAATTACTACTCTAAACTAAAAATTAAAACTAGAAAAGAAGAAGAAACTTATCCGAGGTCGAAGGGATTGAAATTTCTTTGAGTTGATACAAAAAATGAAACCAGCGGACCCTTATATACCTTCCCAGAGGTCCGCACCGGCATTGTGCGGCTCCTGTGAAATGAGTCCGCAGAATACCAGTGCGGCCGTGGTAAGTTTCGAAATTCCAAAAAATAGTGCTTATTTGGTTTTTTTTTTTTTTTTGAACTGTGCTAGAAATAAAAATTTCGGGTTGAGATAAATAGAACGTTTAAAGGCACTCATTCACAATATAAAATGGCCGAAACATGATTTCATTTTGATTCATATCTTCTCCGCACATAATTACTCAAAGAGAAGAAAATATATTGCGATTTAAATCCAATCCGAGTCCATCGTAACATGGTAATAGTAAAAATATTATCATAGCTATTTTGACTACAAGCAACGCACTAATCATGTACTTTTTCATTTTATCTCTATTAATTCTCGTTTTATGAAGTCAAATGGCTCACGGATCGAAACATATTTATTTGTGAGTGAGGCTACGGCTTAATATTTGAGTTTTTAAAATTCTAACGGTCGATCCGAACCATTCAACATGATTATAAAATAAATATGTACTTGCAAATCAAATTTTACAATTTTTTCAAATTTTTTTACTATTTTTTTAGATAGGTAGAAAATCACTTAATCTGAAAATTCTGGACCATCAAAAAACAGTGCTTTTACTCAAATATTAATGAACGAGTTGAGGTATGCTCATACTGGACTTATTAAGTTAATGAGCAAGTTATAGCGAATTGATAATGAACGAGTTATTAATGAGCATTTAGCGAGCGAACGAGTTAATGAGTTACGAGTTATGAGCAATTTACTCAAGCTACCCTCAAGCCTTTAAATAAAAAAAGTCTACAGTAACACATATTCACCTAGGAAAGAGTAGAGCTGGGATCTGGCACCAGTGAGGAGGGACGAGCGCACATGCGGTCGCCATTACGGAATAGAATGCATGGGGTGAAACAAAGGACAAAACGACGATTTCAAAGTCTCCCTCCTGGCCTCCTTCCGAATACGACGCCGACATGTGGGCCACACATCCCCATCAAGAGATCCACTCCAAGTACCGATATGCATATGCATATGCTTCGTCTTCTCTATTCTCTAATCAGCGACTTCGCCAGCTTATCCAATTCCAACCTAACCTAATCTTGTTAAATATCCTGAAATGGGTTTCTTCCCTGAAAATTTCTATGCGGTGTAAAATAAACACCGGATGTAGGAGTTTTAATGGCACTCTTTTATCTGTTTATCTGACTCCCGTACCGTATCCGATAAGACGGGTACGAATAAGATTTTTTTTTAAACTTATCGGGTACGGATACAATACGGATATAAGTAAAGATTTTTTTCATTATCTAAACGGATAAGAATACGATTAAAGTCTATTTCGTACCCGTTACCTAATCGGATTATTATAACAAATAAAAAAAAATATATTATATATATTAATAAGTATTGAAAAGAGCACTTTAATTAATTTACTTACCCTAATTATTTACTTTTAAATTATTTGCGATTTTACGCAAATAATTATAAAAAAATCCTTACAGTTGAGCTTGTGTAGAATTCGATCTCAATTCGAGTTCGAATAAGCTCGAGCTTAATAGCTTGTTTGATTTTCAACTCGAGTTCGATTCGGGTTCAAATTAAACTTGGGCAATATTAAAATGCCTGGGCCCTGGAGGCATCTGCTGCAAGGGAGAACTCCATAACGACACCTGTCAGATTGGGTAGAGATTTTAAGCGCTCGATCGAAAGTGTATGGTCTAGATCTGGCTATGACCATCCAACGGCACCTACAAAATTGTATAAGATCCGGACCACTTTCTGAAAAGCGAGAGAAAACGAGAATCAGATCCCCATAAAAGGGCTAGCTCGCGCCAATCCTACTCAACCGCTCTCTCTTTCGATCTCAACTCGATCCACACTGATCAATGGATCACCATTTCACCACCTCCTCCTCCTCTTCTCCCTCCGACAACCTAATGGTAGCCATTCTCTCTCATCCACCTCGCTCCTTCTCTTCTCTCATTTCCTCCCTCTCCACCGACCACCGCTTCATTCGCTCCCGCCTCGCTTTCCTCCTCCTCTCACCGCCGCATTTCTCATTTGCTCTAGCTCGCCTCCATTCCCTCTCTCTCTGTGAGAAATCCCTCCTACTCGCTCGCCTCCTCCTTCATTACCTCAACCTCCTCCTCCTTTCCCCTTCTCCCTCTCACCGCCTTCGCCTCCTTGATTTCGACGCTGCCATTCTCCTCATGGCCATGTGTGATTCCTACTCTCCAAATACCTCTCCTTCTCCTGTCAACTGGCATTCAACCATAACCACTCACCTTCTAACCTCTCTTCTCAGCCCTTCTGGTCTTGGATCCACCTCATGGCCCGTCGTCAGTCACTACGTTGACACTGCTGCCAAGTGCAGGAGGTTTCTACATGTTGTATCTGGTGGCACCGTAAAATCTGTCGGTGAAATGGCCACTTCATCAGCAGCAGTGGTATCACTGCCGTCAGTGGAGAGCCGAGGAGAGAGCGGCGACTGTGTGGTGTGCAAGGAAGAAATGGAAACGGGGAGAGATGTGTGCGAATTGCCGTGTGGGCATCGGTTCCACTGGAGCTGTGCATTGCAGTGGTTGGGTAGGAAGAACACGTGCCCGTGTTGCCGGTATGAGTTACCGACCGAGGATGTGTACGGTGAGATGGGGAGGCTGTGGAGAAAGCTGATGAGGATGGGTGGTGGGTAAGAGGTCGGAATTCATGAGAGAATTCCATGGATGGCGAAGTTTCATGTTTGATTTGTTAACTTTTGTTGAGTTTTGGTTGGATTATTGTAGTGTCCATGTCCATACATGATAGCGAGTGGGAAAGTGGAATAAGTTGTTCTATGCCGAAAGTGAAGGCTGATATTTAATAATTAAGATAAAAATGAATAAAGCGAATTTGGCCTAGTGTAGCTAGGCACTAGCTTTGGTAACTAATTAATATATGTTATTAATTGTGTACGTGCAAAAATATTATTTGGATTGTTGGATCTATAAAAGTCTGATTCTGAAAAGCAACACCGATGATCTACTTCAGAAAATAAAAATGAAAAAGAATAGGAACACTGATTAATACACCTTATTTGACAGTTTGGACTGAGAAAAAGGAAGGGTTGATGAAAAGGCCAGTGTAGCAAGCCCAATTAACCTCTCTCTAAAACAACAACGCAATTAAGCCCGGTTCATCTTTGCTGGTTTTGCATTTATCTTTCTTTATTCACAGGACAAAAACAGAATAGATCTAAAGCCGAATCTAAATTTCAAATTAATAATAGCTGCCACAAATTCGTTAAGACTTTTGAGCAGAGGCTTATGACCTATGGTCTGGCCTGCGTCGTAACTCAACTCGTTAATTTTTCCACCTTTCTCTCATTAATACATTCCTTCAAGGAATTACCTCTCTTTTTTGAGAAAATTTCCAGGAAATACCTTTCTGTCATTATTAATTAACTACCAGCACTATTCCACAAAATCAGCTTCAATCCAAGAACTACACCAGGGATTTAACTAGCGATATTTCTACAACATGTACATACTTTTCTCATGTAGACTGCAGAACACAATCTCCTCAATGAAAAATTGAAAATAGAACACAAGCTAAATCAGCACAAATTTACTATGACATTATTTCAAGAGCCACCCTTGTCTGTCCGATGATGTTAAACACAGTTGCCGCAATGTGAGATGCTGTCAAGCCAGCCTCGGCTATCTGATCGGCTGGTGCCCCATGTTCAATGTACCTGTCAGGAAGCACCAAGGGTCTCCACTGTACAAGCAAAATTAAGATGGCAATGTTAGAATGTCAGTAAAATTTCAATAATTGCAAGTACTTGCTTAAATTTCATGTCAGATAAATTTATTATAGTGAGTACTGAGTATTGTAAAGCAAGTTAGGAAGTTTGTACCTTTATATTACCATCAAGTAGGCCATCAAGAGCCATGAACTGAGCAACATGGGAACCAAAACCACCAATTGAGCCCTCTTCAACTGTAATCAGCACCTCATGAGACTTGGCAAGGCTCCTGATAAGAGACCGATCCAATGGCTTACAAAACCTTGCATCAGCAACTGTAATTTTAAGACCATGCATCTCCACAAGAGATGCAGCAGCCAAGCAGTTTTGAACAGCAGATCCATAACCAAGAAGAGCCACCCTCTCTCCTTCCAAAACTATCCTTCCTTTACCAACCTGTGAATAACTACACTGTTAAATTGTCATATATGTTGAGGGAAACATTATGCAAAGTATTCATAGGTGCGGTGGTAAGACTATCTTGGACAAGAATAGCATCATCAGCTTCTACCAGGACTTAATAAAAGGAAGGAATTTCTGATTACAAAAAGTTACAAGTAAAAGAAAACACTAATCCAGCGAGGTTGGGTATGGACACACAGCCTGAGACAACCTCAGGCGAGGCACAGCTCAACTGATCTGCTAGAGGTACCTGTTCCCCCAGTTACTGAATTCGACAATAGCTGATGCCGGTATTGAAGGAGACCATAAAACCGGTGATTTATATTTCTGTCTTGACCTCATAATTGATTAGGATTTAGTTTTACCAAGAATAAGGATTTCCAATTTGAGATAAAAATGAAGTCCCATTCATTAGGCACCCTTGGAAGAATGAATGATCTAATTCCATTTATCTCGGAATAAGGAAGGCACTGAAATCCAGGACTCCGGTGCTTGACAGACGCAACATAATAATACACTTCTGAATGAATAAAAACCATAAGCACAGCTACAATGCTATTACCTCAAGTGGGACACCTTTATTTCCAGGGGGGAGGGGGACACCAATACCATTTCCTCTAGGGTAGCGGAAGCAGGAAGGTCTATCATCTATTGCAGCAGCAGTTGCGACCATGTGAAACAGTTCAGCCTCATCAGAAGGTGCCATTACAACCATGTTGGGGAGACACGCCATGAATGTCACGTCGAAGGCCCCACAGTGAGTTGGCCCATCTGCACCAACCAGCCCGGCCCGGTCCATTGCAAACCTCACTGGCAACTTTTGCAGATCCACATCATGTATAACCTGTGCACCAAACACCAGGTAATGGTTAACCAAAAACAGATCATTAAACATTTGAGTTGTTTACACAGCATAAATGGTGATTTACTATAATAAAATAAGGAATTCTTATCAATGCCTGTTAGATGTGGCTCGCATTTTTCCTTCTTATTTATTTATTTTTTTCCAATTTTTGTCCAATTAAGAGCTTCCAAATTTCATACAAGGCAAAATAATTCAATATATTTAAATGGTTGTTAACAAAAAAGCTTCGATATGCCATGAGAAAAGATTCCATGGTTCATTGTATTATTAAACATAATAATAACATGGCATCTTAATCTCTGAGCCCCAAGTTCATGGGTTTAGCACCTTGAAATTTAAGATTGACACTTCAGCCTTACGGACCCTAATCATCTAACTGAAAGCTTACCACACTCAAAACTTCAATCAATCTAAGTCCATAAGCAGGAAAACAAAAAATCCATTTACAAAAATAAAGAGGACTAAACTATTAGCAAAGAAAGGCAGATAATTATGATGCCAATAGTAAATTTCAGCTTTACACATTAGTAGCGAATATATTAAAGAAGCAATGCTAGAACTATGTATGAAGAGAATGGACATACCTGATCATAAGCTCTTTGTAAGAAAGACGAGTAAATTGCACAGAACGGTTTGATACCCTCACATGCCATGCCAGCTGCAAAAGTTACAGCATGTTGCTCAGCAATGCCGACATCAAAGCACCGGTCAGGGAACCGGCGAAGGAAGTAGTTAAGGCCAGTGCCACCTCCCATAGCGGCATGGATTGCAACTATATCCTTATCAGCCTCTGCCTCTGCTATCAATGCTTCCGCAAAGTAGTTGGTGTAGGACTTGGTGCTGGCACTTGACTTGAATTGCTTTCCAGTTGCGGGATCAAATTTTGCGACACCTGCATGCAAAAAGGCACTACAATGAATTAATACCATATGCTATTTAGCAAATGTTCGATTGTAAAACCTTTTCTCGGGTGGCTATGATTTGCAAAGCCTGGCTTCAAATTCATGGAACTTTTTTACTTTCTTAAAAGCAATAACTTCATAATACATTACCTTATTTACAGATAATCTGCCAAGACTAGCATATTATTGGACTGTTTGTTGGTTGTTCAAATAAAAAGAAAAAGAGAGAGAGAGAGAGAGAGAGGAAGCAGGAACAAGGCTATAACTAATATATTATAAAAAAAAAAGTAAAACAAAAAAATCATGCATATCTCCCAAAATTATTGACTTAACATTACACTCCATAAATTATACCTTCAAATAAAAAACTTGTTAACTATTTAAAATGGAGAAGGCTCAAATATTCTAAATTGTGCAATTCAAAGTGCTTCTAATAGTTATACCATGATATTTATCAGCTGCCTTCTCTGCATATGGATATCCACGGCCTTTCTCAGTAATAACGTGGATGAGCACTGGGCCAGTTATCTTTGTGCTCTTCACTTCATTAAGAATCATAATTAGATCGTCCATGTTGTGCCCATCGACTGGTCCAATGTAATAAAGACCAAGCTCCTCAAACAGAGTTGAACGGGACCCACTTATCATCCCTCTCGCGTACTCGTCAACTTTTGCCGCAAGTTCATGCACTGATCCACCAATCTGCTTTGTCATTCCCTGAAATAATTGCAAGCATGAGATTAAATTCCCGTTCAATCAGTACTTGCCAACATGTCAACACTAAATAGTTTTATTTTGTACCTTTGCAACTTCCCTGAGTTCTCTTAAAGGCCGGCTAGACTGTAGTCTGCTAAGGGCACTGCTCAGGGCTCCAACTGGTGGAATAGGTCCATCAAGGCTGGCAGTTGGTAGAGAAACTTGTTTGTTGTCATTTAATATGACAATCATGTCAGAGTCTAGATAGCCGGCATTGTTCATGGCCTCGTATGCTTGGCCAGCAGTCATGGCACCATCTCCTATTACTGCTATTACCTTGTTGTTTTTCTCCTTCAGGTCCCTCCCAATTGCCATACCTGCTCATTTTTCCAAAAAAAAAAAAAGAAAAAAAATATATCAGTCCATCATGAGAAAGTTGAACTGAAATGACAGTGTCTGCACAAGTAATTTTACATTACCAGGGGCAGTTTCCCTGGAAGACTGATGGTGTGGACCCACTTAGCATTCTTTGCTGGGTGTGGTTTTTTACTTTTTATTTTCTTTGAGGAGTCTTTTGGAAAAGTTTGCTATTTACAGGCAGTTTGTGCATATAAGCATTGGGGGTGGTCATATCAGGATGCTTGTGTAGATATTTAAAATGAGTGGTTGACTCCTGGGGCGTGCTGATATAATATACCAGTATAAGTAACAGGGCATATTATATTTCTTGGTCGTTTTATATAAATTAAAAATATTGTATTTTGTAAGCTCTTTTTAATTTGTTAATGGAAGTCGGTTGGTGAAAGCTCCCTTTTTCTAAAAAAAAATATCGCATATTGAAACTTCGTTGATTATAGTTATTCTAGTTTTGCTTAATTATAGAAATGTTCTCAGAAACAATTTAGAAGCTCAATTACATATTAGCTTTTAGAAGATTTTATACAATTAACAACTATTTTTATACATCAATTTTTATTAATATATTTGAATAACAAAATTTAAAATTAAAATTAAATAAATAAAAATTAGCATAAAAATAGAGCTAAACAATTACCTAGAGCGGCTGAGATACTGGTGGAGCTGTGCCCAGTGCCAAAGCAGTCATATTCACTCTCAGATCGCTTGGTGAATCCCGATAAACCATTAGTTTGCCTCAGAGTAGGCATCTGGTCCCTCCTCCCAGTCAAGATTTTGTGTGGATATGACTGCAAATAATTAATTACAGTGCTATTCAATAAATCTAATTATAATTTTGTGCACTTACTGAAGAGCTCCCATGGGTCCAAAGATTTATATACATTTTTATATTCATAATACGCAATAACTCATTTTATAAAGGTCCAATCTGTAAATAAGCCAATGATTCTGAAAATAATAAGATTCTGAAAATAACATCATGTGCCAAATCACATGCTGTGTTAGCATTTCATCACCCAAAGAATATATTCAGGTTGACCTCATTATATTGTGTAAAATAATAAATGAAATCAATTTAATAGCAAAATTTGATGATGACAACAGAATAAAAAAATATAATAAAGGAAATCAATAAAAATAAAGAAAGAGATAGTAACCTGATGGCCAACATCCCACAATATCTTATCTTGGGGGCAATTGAAAACGTAATAAAGGAAATCAATTTAATAGCAAAATTTGATGATGACAACAGAATAAAAAAATATAATAAAGGAAATCAATAAAAAATAAAGAAAGAGATAGTAACCTGATGGCCAACATCCCACAATATCTTATCTTGGGGGCAATTGAAAACGTAATGGAGTGCCACTGTTAATTCCACCACACCTAGACTTGAGCCGAGATGGCCTCCAGTCTTTGAAACATGAAAAATTACATCTGATCGGAGCTCATCTGCCAGCTGTTTAAGCTCCTGTACTAAAAGTAAATAACTCTTGTAAGCATTTCATCAAACACGTTTAAGGGTATATTTTTAAGATTGAGAATCAACCTTCATTGAGAGGTTCTTCATGTGGATTGGATAGTTGACGGTGTCTAGCAGCGGAGTTGGTGGCCTCTGTGCATAGTACTCCGCTTGGTCTGACAGAGAGGCGGAAACACATGCTCTTCTCCTAGGCTGTATAACAGAAAATTCTGATCAATAACAAAAAATAAAAATAAAACTATCAATAGAACCAACTAGAGAACAGTAATCAAAACTACAGAGAGCCAATTTTTTCAAAAAAATAAAAAAATAAGAAGTTCCCAAATAAAATAGCAAGCACTAAATAGAGAAGAAGACTCGTCTAGGTATCAGAAAATTTGAGATGTGAAACGGAAATCCGAGAAAACAAACCTTGCATAGCCTACTGTGGCTCCTATTACAATGGAGATGGATTGGAGCAAGCAAAACGGAGGCGAGAGCGTTACTCTTTTGGAAATCTGAAGGTAGCACTACGAGCGAATGCGTAGGAACGGAGAAGCTTGCTAGAGCCATGGAAACTAAGCTGACACCTCTCCCTGTGGAAACGCCTAGTAGAAGAGAAGTAAAGGCGCTCTACGAGTTAAGTAACTTCTTATCCGGTAACTTGTCGAGCAATTGGGATTCTTGTAAGAGAAGAGAAGAGAAGAGGAGCCAGGAGAGAGTATAGAGAAGAGAGAGGAGTTGATGGGTCTGGCGCTTATATCGTGGGATGGAGACGAACAAGCACTGAGTTTGTGGTTGGAATTTATTTCGCTGCGTTTAAAGTTGAAACCCCACTCGCCAGTGTCGCCGCACTCTCTCTCTCTCTAGTCTCTAGTCTCTACGAGTGTGCACTGTCACTTACTATATATTTTCAATCTGCATCTTGCCACATCGGACGGTCGAGCGTCATTGGACCAACATAGGACGCGCCACCTCTGTGCCTACTCATTGGGCCAGCTCAGCAGATATCGAGAGAGGATAAAGTGCGCTAACGATAAAGATTATCCTATTGAATTCACTTGAACATGACAAATAATAGGCCGACATTTTTATTAATATCCAAAGTTTATTACAAATTATTATTTATGTACAGAATCTGAGTCAATTTCGAAAAATGTCAAAGCCGGTTACAAAATGGCCGGCTTAGGGGGTAGGAGTGGCCGGCTTACTCGTTTTTTTTTTTAGACACTATGTATGATGAGCAAAATAATGAAATCTAACATGAAAATTTGAATTTCTTGTTTAATTATTTGTTAGATTACTTCTTTTGATTTATAATTAGCATATTTATACTAAAATACACTAGATTAGTGAAAATTATGTTGAATTACACTATATTATGATAAATTATGTTGAATTACACTAAATTACGTTAAATTATGCTAAATTACAATAACTTCGCTAATTACGCTAAACTACGCAAAATTACCCTAAAGTAGACCGATTCTTTGCCATGAATCATAAAAAATAGTAAAAAAATTCCAAAAATAGTAAAAATTGGTATTCTACAAGTTCATTATGTAACTAATTTACTGAGCTACTTGGATTGAATAATATAAATGAAAATCTTAATCGGAAACTTCAACTCAAGTTTTGAGGCTCTTCCCTTAGTTTTTTTTGGTAATTTTGATTTTTGAAGTCCGGCATAGTGGGCACAGACGCATGCGCATTTTCGCAAGCTTTCCGAAAAGTTGTCATTTGCTGAAATCGGACACTCGAGCGCCGTTTTATGACCGTTTGAAGTTTCGCCGTCGTTTTTCGCATTTTCAGTGAAAATATCGTCCCTATTCATATGTAATTTAGCGTAATTTACCGTATTTTAGTGTAATTTAACTTAATATAGTGTAATTCAATATTAATTCAGGATAATGTAGCGTATTTTAGTATAAATATGCTAATTATATATCAAAAGAAGTAATCTATTCAGAGTTAGATTTTATTATTTTGCTCTTCATAGTGTCTCTTAAAAAAAAAAAAAAACGAGTAAGCCATCCACAAAATGGCCGGCTTACTTCTACCCCCTAAACCGGCCATTTTGTGGCCGGCTTCGGCATTTTTCGAAATTAGCTCAGATTCTGGGCATAAATAATAATTTGTATTAACTTTGGATATTAATAAAAATGTGGGATAATAGGTCTTGGAATCAAGGTGACCGTTTGGTTTTTATATACAGAATTACTTTTTTTTTTAAGAATTGCTCGTTGGTCTTATCTATTTTCGGGTAAGTATTTTAACAGAGTAGTTTTGACTTTATGCAGCGCAAAAAATAGTATGAAGGATAGTTTTGATTGTATAGTTTGTGCGCCGCATGAAGTCAAAACCGCTCTGTTAAAATCTTTACCCCTATTTTCTCTTTGCACAGTCGAATCATAAAGACTTTACATTTTGGTCACGCACACAAGATATTAAAATCTTAACGCTTTAATTTAAATCATTCAAAACATTGAAGTTGTTATAATCACCTCATAAATTTTTTATTCTAATAATTATCCTTCCAAATTCAGATTTATGACTATTCATCCGACTGTAAAATTCAATTAGCATCACTAATTTGTGTTGATACATGATGAAAATATCCCAGCAATTTATTATTAATTTAGAATCTCTATATTTTTCCAATTTGAAAGTAGATGTCATAATATTTATTAAAAGTTCTATAGTTCAAGAGTACAACTACGATGTCATTCACAATTTTTTTAATTTTCTAAATAAACAAATCAAATTATTGGAAATATGATGAATTATTTTTTTCTCGATAAATGGATGGGACCAATCAATGATTCAGTCTCATTAGGAAGAGACTAATGATATCGAACAATTACACCAACTACCACACAGTGTGAAAAATCAATGAGACTGAACCATCTCTTTGGCTTATTCCCAATAGGGGACCCGAGTGGAAGAGAGAAAATGAATGAGAGGAGAGGGCAACTCTTATTGGGATGGTTTGGTTCCAGTCGTTTTCAGTTTTTTGTGACGAAGTCACGCTGCAACTTATAAAAACTACTTGAATCAAATGATTGATTCGGTCTCAGTAGACATCTCAATGGGACCAAATTATCTATGTGATCGAAAAAAGTAATCATTATAAAAACAAAAAACTGCCTGAATCCATCTTGTTCCTGATAATTTGATTTTATAATTCCTAAAAACAAAAAATCGGCCACTTCAACCTGAGTACCAACAACATTCTAAACATATCGAATAAACTTCAAATGACAAATTCAAACTTACCTACTTCATAAGTGATGTACTTATAAAATTTATAAATTTTGAAATTTATTTAAGATCAAATTAAGCGGTAAAAATATTTTTAATTTAATTGCAGTGTTAATTTTTTTTATAAAATTATGTAGGCTCTTGCTGATCTTGCTAGATAGAGAAATAATGGTTGAATTGTGATGAAATAGCTGTTAAACATAAATATATTTGAATGGTATTGTGAAAAATTGAAATTTGAATGAAAGTGTCACATCCCATTTTATTGTATTTTTGTTCCTAGGTTTCCATCTAAATGGAATGTATTGTACTACGGGGAGATGATATAGTGAATTTTTTTTTTTTTTTCATTAGAGTAGGAATAAAACGTGCTGTTGTTTTTGTTGTTTTTTGTGTTCCAGTTATGTTTAAAGATCAAATTTTATATTTTTTAGATAAACACATAATCACTGTTTTTTAATGTTTCGTAATCTTATAAAAAACAGTGATTTTGTACATATTTAAAAAAATAGTAATTTAAAAATAATATATAAAATTTGATCTCTAAGATCATGTTAAGCGGTTTTAATCGACTGTTTGAACTTTAAAAATAGAGATGTAATGATGTGAGGTATGATTGGGGCACAAATAGGGGTGTCAACGGGTATGGTAAGGGCTGGGTGTAAGCATTTTCATATCCGTACCCGTTACAAATTTGGACCCATCGTCACATAAATATTTATACCTCAGCGTGCAAGTATTTATTCCTATACTTGCAAGTATTTTTTACATATGACACTAGATATTTAATTGTGCTTATATGGCATTCTATATTTTTGTTTTTAAAGTCTAAGCGGTCGATCCGAATCGCTCAATATAATATTCATATTAAATATGTATAAAAACCAAATTTTATATTTTTTGAAAATAATTTACTATTTATTTAGATACGTACAAAATCACTATTTTTTGGATGGTCCAAATTCACTGATTTTGTACCTATACAAAAAATTTTAGGTTTTCAAATAATAATATAAACTTAGTCTCCAAGCATATTTCAATATGGAGATCATATTGTCCTGTTCTAATCGACAGTTTAGACTTTAAAATTAAAAATATAATATATGAAGTACAAAGAAACATGGAAAGTTTGAGCCCATTTGAACCCCCCTCCTAGTAGGGGTGTTCATTGGGTCCGGTTTAGTCGGTTTTGAACCGAACCGAATTAGTTTGGACCAAACGGTTCGGTTTAATGGTTCGGTTCGGTTTGCTTTTTAAAGCCGAATTATAATTTCGGTTCGGTTCGGTTTGAAAATTTTAAAAACCGAAATAACCGAACAGACCGAAATTTTATATATTATGAATTTGGTCCGGACCGCCCCTGTTTATTTCTTAATCAATTGCTTTAAATACTTCGGTTTATTTCTTAATATCCTGATTTATTTCTTAATACCTTGGTTTATTTCTTAATATACTTCGGTTTATTATAAATCAATTGCTTTAAATAAAAAAATTAATATATTTCGGTTTGAACCGAACAAACCAAAATAAAACTTTAATTCGGTTCAGTTCGGTTTTATTTTTGAAACCGAATTATAACTTTAGTTCGGTTTCAATCGAAACGAACAGATGAACACCCCTACCTCCTAGTATATTCCTCTCCATCTTCTAATTCTCTCTATAAGTGAATAAGTGAGGTATACAAATTCTAGGTTTCGAGTAGTGTTTTCCAATAAATGAAAATTCGAGGAGAGCAAATGCATATATACTACCAAATTATAAAATTTACATATATTTTGTCGGGTTATTTTCTAAAGGAAAAAACGAGATCTTATAGACTCTACCAAAAGTCTGGACGAATTTTTTTCTTCATCCAAATGGGTAAAAGATCGTAGTCGCACTTAAAAGCCGAGTACTCTACCATTGAGTTAGCAACCCGGATAAATAAATATTCAAATAATTTATCTCAGATGAGTCAACACTATAGCAGCGGAACCCTTCTGCGACCGGTCAAATCGGTCACAGAAAGTTAAGGCGCTGGTCGCAAAAGGATATGTCGCTGAAATATTTAATTTCTTTTTTTTTTTGGGTCTTCAGCGACCGACGACCGAAACGGTCGCTGATGGGTGTTTTTTGTTGTAGTGCAATGAGTCAATGACCAAATCTAAACAAACTGTTATATAATCACTTAATCCTTCTCTGTCAATCTGACGGACGAAACAGTTTAAACATGTCACAAGGCATATTTATTTTTCATGCATGAACTTTTATTCCAGACCCACATGGCCACACATCTTGATATCCGGGGCGGTGGACGGTGGTGCATTGTGAAAAGGGAAAATAAATGCAAGGGGCCATTGTCAACTTACATAAATTAAGTGCCGATCGAGTAGTGTGATGTCAGGGAAGAACTCACAAGGTGACACGTATTAGAGAGATGGCGACGGAAAATGTTATCTTAAAACCCACCAAAAGACAGGTAATTTTGACGCACTCAATAAATAAATTAAAGACGGTGATGGGTGTCATCGCACATTATGCCGACATTTTTATTAATATCCAAATTTTAATACAAATTATTAATTATGCCCAGAATCGGATCCATTATCAAAAATACCCAAGCCGGCCAGAAAATGGTCGGCTTAGGTCCCTCCCTAAACCGGCCATTTTCTGGCCGGCTTGGTACCTTTTTTTTTTTTTTTTTTTTTTAGAGAGAGACACTATGAAGATCAAAATATTGAAATCTAACTCTGAAAATTTGAAATATTTGTTTAAATTATTTGTTATATTACTTCTTTGAGGAGGGATCAAGTTACAACAATCATTTTTTTATTTTCAAAGTCCAAATCGTCGATCCAAACCGTTCAACATGATCTCCACAATAAATTGTGCTTCCAGATCAAATTTTACATTTTTTTTGAATTTTTTTACTATTTATTAAGTATTTTACAAAAAATAGTCATATTCAGACCATTGAATTTTGTACCCATCTTAATAAATAGTAAAAAAGTTCAAAAAAATGTAAAATTTGATCTGCAAGCACATTTTATTTAGATAATCATGTTGAACGGTTTGGATCGACGATTTGGACTTTGAAAATGAAAAAAATGGTTGTTGTAACTTTGTTGTAACTTGATCCCTCATCTACTTTTTTTGATGTATAATTAGCATATTTATACTAAAATACGCTAGAATACTTGAAATTATATTGAATTACACTATATTACAATAAATTATGTTCAATTATACTAAATTACGTAAAATTACAATAACTTCGCTAATTATGCTGAAATACGGTAAATTACGCTAAACTACACAAAATTACGCTATAGTAGACTGATTTTGCTCATCTTTCATGAATCATAAAAAATAGTAAAAAAATTCCGAAAATAGTAAAAATTGGTATTCTACAAGTTCATTATGTAACTAATTTACTGAGCTATTTGGATTGAATAATAGAAACGAAAATCTTAATCGGAAACTTCAACTCAAGTTTTGAGGCTCTTCCCTTAGTTTTTTGGCGATTCTAAATTTCGGAATTTGGCATCACAGGCACGGACGCATGCGTATTTTCGCAAGCTTTCCGAAAAGTGGTCATTTGCTGAAATCGGACACTCGAGCGCCGTTTTATGACCGTTTGAAGTTTCATCGTCGTTTTTCCCCTTTTCAGTGAAGATATCGTCCCTATTCATACCGTATTTTAGCGTAATTTACCGTATTTTAACGTAATTTAACATAATTTAGTGTTATTCAACATAATTTCAATTAATCTATCGTATTTTAGTATAAATATGCTAATTATACATCAAAAGAAGTAATATAACAAATATTTCAAATTTTCAGAGTTAGATTTCAATATTTTGATCTTCATAGTGTCTCTCTCTAAAAAAAAAAAAAAAAAAAGGTACCAAGCCGGCCATTTTTTAGGGAGGGACCTAAGCCGTCCATTTTCTGGCCGGCTTGGGTATTTTTCGATAATGGGTCCGATTCTGGGCATAATTAATAATTTGTATTAAACTTTGGATATTAATAAAAATGTCGGCACATTATGACCTGTTAAAAAAAAAAAAAGCAAAACGCAAAAATCATGTTGCACTGTTTTTACTGTTCACCCGGATCAACAATTTTCAAAGTGGCTTAATAAATAGTAAAAAAATTTCAAAAAATGTAAAGTTTGGTCTCCAAGCAGATTTTAATATAGATTGAACATCTAACGGTTTAATTAGATCGACTGTTTGGACTTTGAAATCTGAAAACGACTTGGTTGCACGAGGACCTTGATGCAAACGTTTTGATATTAGCCCCTCTCTCTCTCTCTCTATATATATATATTTAAAATAGATAGATTTAATTTTGTATGGGTTTTTGTGTTGATCTTGTTGTAGTATATTTAGTTAAAATAATAGATGTTAATTTATTTATTTGTTTTATTTTCATAAAAATATACAAAAATTAAGTATTTTTTTCATCAAATAATAATAACAATAATATGAAAAGGCCATCAATAGAAAAATATAATGCATATGTTCTCACGAGTACAATAAAAATACGTCTAATAAATCTAAAATAAACAATGTTCTTATCAATACAATAAAAACATCCAATATATTAAAAACATAAATTTAACTCCTAGATAAACATTCAATCAATTGATAGTTTTCTAACCTGCAAATTTACAAACAAAAATGACTGTAAAATATATTTGTTTCAATAATTTTTTTAAAGTTGAAATTGAATAATAAAATAAACATTGTATCAACCTCGAGCATCTCGAGCAGCTCTGTTGCGTCTTTCTTGTGTATCTCAGTTGACTTGGTGTCATTTTCTCCTCTTATTTAGTAAGTCCAACCATATCAGAATCATGTTGTGTCGTCTTCTACCTAAAGTAACTAGCCTATGTTCTGGAACAAGGATAGGGCCCTCGCGTGTTCAGACCATTCCGACTGATTGTCATACACATGCCATTCACCCCTCCAGGTGTTGATTAGTGTCTGAATGCGGTAGTAGAAATTTACAAAAGTGCCAGGGTCGATGCCTCAGAGACGGTCCATTTGTTTTCAGTACCGCCAGAAAACCTGACGGTTGACTTGTTTTTCTGGACCGCTAGGTTTTCTAGCGATTGAGGGTTTTATTTTTTATTTTTTTTCCTGAAAAAAGGCTATATAAGCCCTATTTCTCTCTTCTCCCACTCACAATCCACTCAAACCCAACAGAAGAGAAAAAAAAAGAGAGAGGAAGAGAAGAGACGATTTCGGAGATATAAATTGGCGAATTTTGAGGTGATTTTTTGGTATTTTTTATTTAATTTTTTTATAATTCTGAAAAAATCATGGACATTTCTATTATTTTTTATTTAATATTGGATATTAATAAAAATTCGGCTGATTTTTTCTTATAATCTTTTAAATTTTAAAAATTACGTATAACTGATCGTTGTAAAAAAAAATTTTAGTTAAAGTCCGTAGGCGCTGATAGTTTTCATTAAAAATATTACGTAATAATATTTGTCGTTGTAAGTATATAATATTATTTAAAAGTAAACTTCCGAAGATTAAAAATTTCAACTCAAATTTTAAATCACTAAAAAACAATGTTTTTTTGTTCTAAAACGTGGGATTTTTGGGATAAACCCATGAAATTGAAGTTCTTTTCCCTGCAATTAATTTCTTTTATAAAAAACTAATTATTTGTCAACAAATTAAAAAATAAAGAAATAATTTATTTATATTTCTCTTTCTATTTCTTTTTGAATAAGTCATATTACTTCATAATACTTCATTTTGATTTAGCATATTACTTAATATTTCAATTTTTATTTTTATTTCGGACGACTAATAATGATAAATAATATTGTATATAATTCTGAACGACTAATAATTGTAAATATTAGAATGTAACTTCTTCAACAAGAATACAGAGTAGAATTCTTAAGCTCATCAAGTTCCTATGTGAGCTTAATTCAAAAACCTATTGAATTGGCTTCAAATGATGCATTCAAACCGTTGAAACCGATATACTTCATAAGTGATGCGTTTATATATTAAATTTATAAATTTTCGAACTAATCTAGTATAAAGTCAAGCGGTAAAAAAAAATGGTTTATAAATTCATTTTAATGTGTTCATTTTTCATTATTTTTAACCGCTTGACTTTATATTAAATTAGTTTGAAAATTTATAAATTTGACATGTAAACTCACCACTCGTGAAGTAGATCGGTTTCAACGGTTTAGAAACATCGCTTGAAACCAATCCGATAGATTTTTGAGTTAAGCTCATAAAGAGCATTGGTGAGCTTAAGAACACCCTAGTTCTACTCAATAATACGTATACTTTTAAATTAACAAAAATAAGTAAAAAGAAAAAGAAATTAGTGACATGCGAACTACCGAAAAATAAAAATAAAACAAAATAAATTGAATCATAGAAAAACGGTCTTAGACTATGGCGTCCTTGAAGTTTATGGTGTCAACTAAGCAGCGCAAAAAAAAAGAAAAAAGAAAAATGGACGCCAAGGTTTACGATGTCTAGACTCACAATTCAAAATTATGTGTATAATACATAAATAATTATAAAAATTTAGATACAAGTTACGTTTCCAATTTGAGTGTTCCTAACTCTTCAACATGGTGTTACGACACGTGATGTAACGGATCAAACACCACGGTTCACTCATGATACGTGATTCAATTCACGTTAGGTGTTTCTTGTTGTGACCATCTATTGGAAAATCAACATGACATGCGAATGGTCTGGTCACGGTACTAACACGTAGTCACGCGTGATCAGGATCGTTAGATCTTGATCTTGATCAAATAAACTTCAATTCTCATTCTTCAATTTTTTCTCCAATTGATCCAATTTTTTATTATTTAAGTTATTTAGTCTATCAAGATTAAGATGTAACAGTCCGTATCACGCGTGACTGTGTGCTGTGATCAGACTATTTTGCATGCCGTGCCCGATATTTTAAGGGATGGTTACAACATAGAACACGCAAGTCACATATGTGTTGTGTCGTGACGTCTGAAACGTATCATAATAGAACTGTGTTGTGACGGAAACATCACTTGTATATAAATATTTTTTAAGTATTTATGTATTATACACATCTCTTAATTAAGTGGGAAATTTTGAATTGAAGTCAAGACGTCGTAAATCGGGAAATTTTTTATCTATAAAAATTATTAAATGCAAATGTACGGAAACAGAAAGAGTGTCTTGTTTTCAACAAATATAGAAAGATCTGACTCAATGAGTCCGATCCAAATTTATGGATCGGTCTCAATAGTCCAGATCCATCAATATATATATATATATATATAGAGATAGACTAATATGCTAACGTTAGAACTTCGGCCGAAGTTCTAACGAGTCGTTTATTAGTTTTTAAAATCCAAACAACCGATCCGAACCGTTCAACTTTTTCTAAATATTGAAATGTGCTTGGAGACCAAATTTTACATTTTTTGGAATTTTTTTACTATTTATTAAGCCACTTTGAAAATCGCAGATCTGCTGTGAATAGTAAAAAACAGCAAAATTTTCTGGACCACCGGATCAGTATTTTCAAAGTGGCTTAATAAATAGTAAAAAAATTCCAAAAAATGTAAAATTTGGTCTCCAAGCACATTTCAATATAGAGAACATGTTGAACGGTTCGGATCGGTTGTTTGGATTTTGAAATTGCAAAAACGACTCGTTATAACTTCGGCCGAAGTTATAACGTTAGCACATTAGCCAATCTCTCTATATATATATATATATATAGGGTCCGGCTAATTTGCTGCTGGCAGCATTTCGGCCAGCTGCTGCCGGCAGCAAATCTGCCATACGGATGTTCAAACAACCGATCCGAACCGTTCAACATGTTCTAAATATTGAAATGTGCTTGGAGACCAAATTTTACATTTTTTGGAATTTTTTTACTATTTATTAAGCCACTTTGAAAATTCCAGATCCGGGTGAACAGTAAAAACAGTGCAACAAAATTCTGGACCATATGATCTGAAATTTTCAAAGTGGCTTAATAAATAGTAAAAAAATTCCAAAAAATGTAAAATTTGGTCTCCAAGCACATTTCAATATTTAGAACATGTTGAACGGTTCGGATCGGTTGTTTGAACATCCGTATGGCAGATTTGCTGCCGGCAGCAGCTGGCCGAAATGCTGCCAGCAGCAAATTAGCCGGACCCTATATATATATATATATATATCTAGAGTAGAACTAGGGTGCTCTCGAGTTCACCAAGCCCTTGGTGAACTCAAGTCCAAAACTCATCGGATCGGCTTCAAACGACGAATCCGACCGTTGAAACCCGTCTACCTTACGAGTGATGCGTCTACATGCAAAAAATTTAAATTTTGAAATTAATTTTGCATAGAGTCAAGTGGTCAAAATTAGAAGGTTAATAAATTAATTTTAATGCATTCATTTTTTGACGTTTTTTGACCACTTGACTCTATGCAAAATTAATTTCAAAATTTAAAATTTTTGCATGTAGACGCATCACTCGTAAGGTAGACGGGTTTCAACGGTCGGATTCGTCGTTTGAAGCCGATCCGATGAGTTTTGGACTTGAGTTCACCAAGGGCTTGGTGAACTCGAGAGCACCCTAGTTCTACTATATATATATATATATAGTAAGGCTACGGTGCTTTGCAAATTAAACAGCCCCTTTTACTTCGCATTTGTGGTCATTGGATCTGCTTCAATAATCGTGCAGATCAATCCGATCTGATTCAAAAATGTCGCTGGAATTTCATTTTTCGGATCTCCATTAACTGGACTGTCCAGTAACTACAAAACACCCGAACCCCGACCCCTTCTCTTTATTCCTCCTCTCAGTGCTAAATCCAGACCTAAGTCCTAATCGCCACCTTCTCTCGGCACCCAGTACCAACCTTCTCCTGCTCCTCTCCTCTCTCGGCGCCGCACTAGCAGCAGCTCCTCCCTCTCCTCTCTCTCTCTTTCGGCGCCGCAACTCCAAACCCCCAAACCAGCGCTCTTCCCGCTCATCTCCTCTCTCTCGGCGCTACAGCTCCGGCAACAGTGGTGAGACCCTCTCCTCTCTCTCGCGATCCCACTGAGTTATTTTGAATCGAGCTCAAGCTAGTTGATCCAAATGATTTTGAACTTGTGCTCGAGCTAGGGTTAAATTCGGATGGAACACGACAGAGGCACAAGCAATCAGCTAAATTTGCAGCTAAATTCGGATTTTAGAATTTATTTGGATTTTATGGAAGTATGATTGCTTTGTTGCAGATATGGAGATGAATTTAGTTCATTGGGGGTATGCAAATATTCTAAAAAAGTAAAAAATGCACAAGAGGCGCATGAAGCTATCAGGCCCGCTGACATAAAGAGGTTGCCATGTGAGGGTTTCTTCTATGAAATGTATGTATTTCCAATGCATTTAGGGGGCGTTTGGTTCGTGCTATAGACCATGCCAGGGAATAGAAGAATTCCTGGGAATGTAATACCAAGGAATAACATTCCAGGGAATGTATCATTACCATGTTTGGTTCGCGTATGGCTATTGTTTTAGGATTCCAAAAATTGTGCTATTACCATGTTTGGTTTGCGCATGACTATGCCTTTTTAGTATTTCAGAAAATGTGTCATTTCAATAAAAGTAAATAATTTTTTTGTAACAATTGATTTTTTTTTGTTTTTATTTTACTCTAAAATTCAAATACAAATGGTTGGTTATGTTTTCATTTTGTCATATGGCACTGCAAACTTCTTTTTTTGGTCAGATGCTTGATTTTTTTTTATTGGAAGCCAGTAGGCATAGATTAAAATCGAAAAATAAGTTTACATCATCACATTCCATTGGTTCTCCCTTAAGCAAATAATTCTTACTCCTAACAACATACTGGTACCTGACAGACAAATCTGGTACCCAAATCAAAAGAATGGTACCTAACTGAAAATAAAGTAAAAAACCAAACTACTAAATCCTATTACAGCAGTGAATCACTTGTGAGAATGCCTGTTAAATTCTCTGAAAATTCTCCAATTTAGCATTATTTATAATTGTAAGTGTGCCACCGTATTCAAAGGGTGTGTGCCACTTCTTGATTGACAGATGCTTGATTCAATCCCTCTTCTTGATTGACAGATGCTTTCCAAATACAATATTCTGGCACACCTGAACTGTGCCAGATATTTTTTATTTTTTTGAGAGAAAGCCTGTAGGCTATAAATTCATTACAAAAACATAAAGTTAACCCCAATATTGATGCATTATGTATTAGTGGTCATCAATAGTGAAAATTGAGACATACTTACAAAAATCAACAGTGAAAATTGTGTTTTGGTAAATAGTTCTGGTATATAAGGCATGATAAGACATTGGCTAGTTATCACAATCGGGTTTTATTAATTTACACTTCATTGAGCCACTTTATCATGCCTTATATACTTGAAGTAGATAGTACTGGTAAATGTTACCGGTAAAGAGAGGGAACGAGTTCACAGGGGGTCTGAACAGATATAAATGTGTTAACTAATTCACAATTATAATTGAAATAAATATATGTAACCTTTTTCCTTTTCATGCTGAATTTTCTCAATGAACTTTCTTTTACTGCAATTACACTTATTTTTATTTTTTGCTGCTTTCAACTTGGTTACGAAAGTCGTATCTTTCGTATCTCTCAATTGAAAAAAAAATATATGTAACCTTCGAATGTAAATTCAATAATTTAATTGTTAAATCAATTGATCGAATCAGACTATTAGGAATGCCCGACTTGGATACGAGAGTCGTATCTTTCATAAAAGAAAATTGATGCATCAAATCTGAAGTCGGAGGAGAGAAAGAGAAAATCGGAGGAGAGAGAGAGAGATCAAACTTGTGAAGTCGGAGACGGAGAGGAGAGCACAAGGTCAGAGCCATAGAGCACAGGAGATGGAGCCAGAGAGGAGGGCACAGGAGACGGAGAGGAGAGCACAGGAGAGAAGTTGAGTTGTAATGACAGGGAGCGAAGAAAATGTTTCAGAAAGAGCACTAGAGAGAGCACTAGGGAGGGATTTCTGTCCAGCGGGAATCCAGAAAATCCATCTTTTCTTTGGCTAACGGGATAGCCATTAATTAGGAAATCGTGATTGCAGAGGGAATCCTATATTGTCATTTCCATTCCATGCTATTTCTGCCAAACGCAGGAATGGAATTAAGATGTCAGGGAATTACCTCCCAAAAACGCTAACCAAACGCCTCCTTAGGAAAGTTAAAATATATAACAGGTATAATATTTTTACATTAGCTTTGGTTATTCCTCCCTCTGCAAATGCCATTTTTAATTGAAAGTGAAGGTTATATTACTCCAGTTTCAATTGATAAGATTTAAAAAAAAAATTCTCTTTGATCAATAGTTATATTTTCAAATTTTGCAGTTCATAATAATCTATTTGACTTTACTTGTTTTGAGGAAAAGCCCTTAAAATGTAATAACAAAAAGTTCAAGGGCTTGTATGTAAAAAATTCAAGAGCTCACTGTCTATTATCAATTTTACCATTTCACTTTTTATGCTAGTTCTGTTTAGTTAATTCCATTCATAAACCATGATTGTTTTTGTTGGAGAGATCTGACCTCTATGCTTGGACCAATACCAATAGTATTTTTTATTTTATTTTGAAGGTTGGTAGACAACTACCTTTTCTTTTGGTAGCTTGTACTGGACACCGGCAGAAATTTACGATTCTGATGAAGTAGATTTATAAGCTATCTTTTGTTTAAACTATGTAATTTTATTTATACTATGTTATTTTGTTTAAGACTGTAATAGTATTTAGACTTTGTCATTTTGTTTAAGACTGTAATATTAATTTGAGAATTTATGTTCCAAATTTATGTTGGAAATGTACTGTGTTTTTGTTATGTTGATTAATCTTTTGTTCAAATATTGCTTTTGCTATGTGCATGTACAAGAATCATATATTGCTTTGTTATGTTATGTTGGAAATTTATGTTGGAATCATATATTACAAGAATCATATTGCTTTGTTATGGTTATATAATGCAATGCACTAAATGTTGCATTTTTGTTTACAAGAATCATATATTAATCCTAATATAACTATGAGGAGAATTGTACATTGAAACTGGTGATAAAATTTCAGATGATAAACTTGTTGCGATTTTAACATGATCTCTTTAAATGTAAACTTCAAGCATTAACAACACTTGTACCACTAATTCAAAAAAAACATTAACAACACTTGTACCACTTGCGATTTTATCTAGTACAGTGAAGACATCCAGAGGAGAATTGAAAGGGTGATATTGACTTGTAAAAAACATTAACAACACTTGTACCACTAATTCAAAAAAAAAGTTAGAAAAAGGAACCTCAATAGAGATTAAAAAAAAGAAGTCTTGTAAATAAAAAGGGGGGCATTTATATCTCAGCATACAAAAAGAAACTCAAATCAAGCGTTGAACATAACATAGTTTAATTTAATGAATATCCATAAGTTACTCATTAACAGTATACAAATAACACAAAAATTTACATAACATGAACTGAAGTTTATTAACAACAAATTAAGCCTCATTAACAATAAAAATTACAATAAAAGTAACAATTCACACAACATATTAAGAAAATTTCTTGACAGTCAAGGGTCTAATGCATTACAAATGAGCATACGTCAAAAAATTATAATAAAAGTTCTTGACAGTGAAGGCTCTATGTAGCCATTGAGGCATTTTTTTGTTGTTGAATCAAACCAGTAGCTACACACTTAATAAACTTCAACACGTTTACTGTGAGACAAATCAAATTTAGGAAAGATGAAGTTAAAATCTTTTAATTGACAACAAGCTTCACTTGTTTATGTGAGATAATACAAAGAAACGTGGACATAAATATATTCATGAATCATGAACTCAAAATTTTCGTTTATGTTTTCTCAAAATTAACATATAAATAATAAACTCAAAATTTTGATAAGCTACTGGCTTCACCTCTAATAGACTTGAATTCAACCACTGTTGCCGGAGCTGTTGCGTCTTGTGCATTTTTTACTTTTTTAGAATATTGGCATACCCCCAATGAACTAAATTCATCTCCATATCTGCAACAAAGCAATCATACTTCCATAAAATCCAAATAAATTCTAAAATCCGAATTTAGCTGCAAATTTAGCTGATTGCTTGTGCCTCTGTCGTGTTCCATCCGAATTTAACCCTAGCTCGAGCACAAGTTCAAAATCATTTGGATCAACTAGCTTGAGCTCGATTCAAAATAACTCAGTGGGATCGCGAGAGAGAGGAGAGGGTCTCACCACTGTTGCCGGAGCTGTAGCGCCGAGAGAGAGGAGATGAGCGGGAAGAGCGCTGGTTTGGGGGTTTGGAGTTGCGGCGCCGAAAGAGAGAGAGAGGAGCGGGAGGAGCTGCTGCTGGTGCGGCGCCGAGAGAGGAGAGGAGCAGGAGAAGGTTGGTACTGGGTGCCGAGAGAAGGTGGCGATTAGGACTTAGGTCTGGATTTAGCGCTGAGAGGAGGAATAAAGAGAAGGGGTTGGGGTTCGGGTGTTTTGTAGTTACTGGACAGTCCAGTTAATGGAGATCCGAAAAATGAAATTCCAGCGACATTTTTTGAATCAGATCGGATTGATCCGCACGATTATTGAAGCAGATCCAATGGCCACAAATGCGAAGTAAAAGAGGCTGTTTAATTTGCAAAGCACCGTAGCCTTACTCATATATATATATAGAGAGAGAGAGGTTAGATAATATCAAAACGTTTGTTCCGGAGCGGTGGTGCAACCAATTGGTTTTTCGATTTTCAAAGTTCAAACGGTCGATCCAAACTGTTAGATGTGATCTCTATATTATAATGTACTTGGAGACAAAATTTTACATTTTTTTGAAGTTTTTTACTATTTTATTAAGTCTTTTTAAAATTACTGATTTTAATAAACAGTGAAAAATTTCTGGATCATTGAAAACAACGATTTTAAAATTAACTTAATAAATAGTAAAAAAATTCTAAAAAATGTAAAATTTGATCTCCAAACACATTAATATAGATTGAATGTTGAACGGTTTGGATCGACTATTTGAATTTTGAAAATGTAAAAATCGAAACGTTTGTTACTGACACCCTTCTCTTGTGCATAGTGATTTAGTTCGCATATAATTCGTTTTTTCAACGTAACTGAACTGAACTTCAAATAAAACGCAGAAAAACATATAATACATTTTATTCAGGATAAAACGCGTATAAAATGCGAGTTGACGAATTATTCGCGATAAAAACGCGAATTTTTTTTTTTACTGTTTTTTTGGGTTTTTTTTTGTTGTACCAAATTATACCCGAATCACGAACTTTGACTCGCCAAATCGAACCCAAACTTTCGAACCCAAATTTTTTTTTATCTATGACTATGACTTAATTTAGACTTATATAGTTCAAGTTTATTATTTTTAACAAGAGGAGGGTTCAAATGCCTTCATTTTTCATGCCTCCACCATGCCTCCATTTTTAAAAACTTTAATAACTCAAAATTTAAAACTAAAAAGTCAAAATAAAACCGTTGGATATGATCTACATCATTTTATCTATGGTGGTAGACAGCCGCTGATGGGAAATGAGCGGTCCAGGGGATCGAGGCAAACGCACGGTCTAAGCGTTGCATGATGAGAGTACCAGTAGACTGACGGTTCGACCAGGTGTATGCCGGGCCACAGTAGCCAAGGTCCAGTAGACCAGTATGGTTGATCATGGCTTGGAACTGTTGCATGTGTGGTGATTGAGTGGAGCGGCCGCCATACTTGTCAGAGGATGCGAGAATGGAGTTGAAGTCACCAGTGAGACAGAGAGGGAGAGAAGAAGAGGAAGAGTAGTACATAATACGTTCATATATATATAACTGGTTACAGCGTGGTGCGGGTCGCCATAGATCAAACCCAAAAGCCATGGCGCGCCCGGTGTTTCGACCCTTACAAAAATAAAGTAAAAAGAATTTTCAAGCAACACTATATGTACATTATCTGACCACAACAACCAAAGCCCACCACTTCTTCCGACAGATGAAACGATGGTCGAGTTACGCAACGGAAGAGTAGAGATACGATATGCTGCGCGCTTCGCGTCACATTTAGTCTCGAAAATGAAGGCAAGGTGTGCTCAGGTTGATCGGAGGTAGCGGTCAAGCATCAGAATTGTCGCGAGTCCTCCTGTACCGCGACAGTTCCAACTGAAGATATTCATAGGGACGGTGGCGGCGAATCACGGCTCGCCGGCCTCAGCCGTTTGTGCAAGGGGTGAGAGGGGTCAATGGCAGCAGCCGGCTGTGCAGGGGGTGATGGGGTGTCACGCAGGGATAGCTGGCTGGTATGCGCGCTAAGGTTGGAGCTGCCAGGGATGTCAGACTGGGCGTAATAAGCAGGAAAGTACAGGGGCGGGCTGCTAAGGCGGTGCGGTAGCGGGCAGTATGGTGTCTTCGGTTGGGGGGATCATGCACGGGGGCGGGCTCAGGTGGCACCTTCGTATGGGGGGCGGGCGACATAGGGCTGGCTTGATCAGGATGTGGAATGGTGGAGGAGTGGCTGGGTGTGTGTACCCGATGAGCTGCCGGGCTAGCCGGTGGGGTTTGGTTAGCAGATACCGGGCCCGCAAAGAGGGGTTGCACTGCAGCCGTCAGTAGAACAGGGGTATCAGGATTAGCGTGTGGTGGGTTGGGGGGTGCAGGTCATCCGTGGCCGGGCGGTGCAGAGGGTCTGTCGGATGGGGCTCATGAGAGGGGGAGGGCGGGGATGTTGTCGGTGTCGGGGCCACGTAGTCTGGCAGTGGGCGCAGTACCAGAGCAGGGGCCGTGAACCACACACTTTGACGGAAGTCACAAAGGAATGCAAGTTCTTGATTGTGTTGGTAGTGGGGGTTAGCTCCGAGCTGAAGAATGCGACCATATGTAGCGCAGCCGGCCAGTTCGTGTCCGATGTGGGCGCAGTAAGAGCATACCCGAGTGATTCGCTCGTAGCTGAGGTAGATAGTGGTGGGTCCCAGGGTCGGGTGTGGAATGGTTTGGGTGGCTTGCAGAGGTTCAGCGATTGGAATGGAGATTTTGACTCCCATGAAGATGCGGCATGCACTATAGCCCAGGCGTACCTCATAGAGAGGCACACCAAGGGATCGTGCGAGATAAAGAATGCCTTCAGCAGTGCTAACCTCAAGCGGGACATGATGAAATTGCATCCAGAGAGCGACATGGCTAACAAACTCTGAGTTGAGCTGTGATGGCTCATGAACCTTACGAAGGCCGATGATATCATTGCGGTAAAACCAAGGTTCACGGCGCAGCACGGCGTACATATCAGAGGTACAGACAAAATCGATGAGATAGGTGTGTTGCGCTATAGGAGCAATGCGAGTTGCTGGATGGACTCCCTAGACAGTTGTCTTGATTGATGAAATCCTGATCAATGACCATACGGTCCGTGACGACCCGTGCCAAGCAAGATAGGGACCAATCTCGTGCGGCAGTAATTTGGGGTGGCAGTGGGACCACTTGACTTGTAGTATTGGCGGATGACGAAACTTGTTGGAAGAGTGTAGTGAGTTCATCCATTGACCTGGTTGTATGTGGCAGGATATGTGTAACAGTGGCAAGGGGTAGGGGACCCAAGATAGAGATTCTAGTAGGTGAGGGTGTGGGACAGAGTTGGTGACTACTCTTCCTCTTCTTCTCTCCCTCTCTGTCTCATTGGCGATTTCAACTCCATTCTAGCATCCTCTGACAAGTATAGCGGCCGCTCCACTCAATCACCACACATGCAACAGTTCCAAGCCATGATCAACCATACTGGTCTACTGGACCTTGGCTACCGTGGCCCCGCATATACATGGTCGAACCGTTAGTCTGCTGGTACTCTCATCATGCAACGCTTAGACCGTGCGTTTGCCTCGGTCCCCTGGACCGCTCATTTCCCATCAGCGGCTGTCTACCACTTACCTTGCTTGCATAGCGATCACCACCAAATCCTTCTTCGTACATCTCCGCCACCTATGCGACGCACACGCCCGTTCCACATGGAGAACTGGTGGCTTACTCAACCATCATTTCAAACAACCTGCCACCATGCTCTCTCTCAGCCCCATCTGAATTGGCACCATACAGTCCGGTCCCTCACACGTGCGGTCCAGCAATGGGTCCGTAAGGTGCCGCGCCCTGATGCTGCTCTGACTAAACTTGAGGAACAGATACTAGCCACTCAAACCGCACCACCCCAATCCCGTTGCATCCATACCGAACAACGGCTGCAGCAGCAGCACACCGACTACTTAAGGCAAGCCGAGCTATATTGGAAGCAGCATTCGCGCCTTAAATGTTATGCAGAAGGCGAACTTAACACGGCCTATTTCCATGCAACGGTCCGGGCCCGTCGGCGTCAAAATGCCATCCACATGCTCCGTCTCCCAGACGGCACCTGGACCGTTGACACGGCTCGCATCCTCTTGGCCTTTGTTCAACACTTCAAACATATTTACCGTGCTGAAACCGACAAAGCTACGCCTTGGCCAGCAGCGCTACAGACTATGCTAACACGCGATTTGCCCAAGGTATCGCCTATTCAGGCCGAAATACTTGACATCCTACCTACTACCGACGAGATTCGACGCGTGGCCTTCTCCCTAGGTCCCGACCGGGCACCGGGTCCTGATGTCCTCAATGCCTGCTTCATTCAGACGTACTGGCATCTCCTCGAACAACGGATTGTCTCCGAGATCACCTCGTTCTTCACAACATCACACCTGGACCCCCAGATCTCTCGGGCAAACGTAATTCTCATTCCTAAGATTGAACATCCGGCATCGGTCACTGACTTCCGCCCCATCAGTCTCTGTAATGTGATAAATAAAATCATCTCCAAACTCTTGGCTTCCCGCCTAAAACAGCACATCCCACGTCTCGTTCACCACAATCAGCTCGCTTTCACTCCGGGGCATGACATCTCCGATCATATCACCATGCTCCGAGAAATACTTCACTCATTCTCTCAGCCCTCCTTTCGCGAGCTAGCTTTCTATCTGAAGTCAAACCTTTCCAAAGCTTTCGATCGCATGAGCTGGCCGTATATAGCAAAGGTGTTCGCCATACGCTGCTTTCCTAAGAAATTTACCTCTTGGATCATGGCTTGTGTGACCTCCCCTCGCTACACCATTCTTTTCCAAGAACATGGCGACGGCGTCATCACACCAACTCGCGGTCTCCGGCAAGGCTGCGCGCTATCACCCTATATTTTTATCTTGTGCATGGATACTCTCACAACAATGCTCAATCATGACATTCAGACTGGTCAGATACACGGACTCCGTCTCACACCGACGGCACGGCCACTGACTAACCTTATGTATGCCGATGACCTTATTATTCTCGGTTCCGCCTGCAGACGTGAGGTTACTTGCATTAACCGAACCCTGCAACAGTTTTGTTCGATCTTAGGATAGTGCGTTGCCTCGGAAAAATCTAAACTTTGGTTCTCCGAGGCGACGCCGCTGGCACTCATTCAACAAACTGTGTGCACCTTTGGTGCCGGCTTTGCAACACCGAATGAACGCTATCTCGGGGTCCCGGTGGACATATCCAAGCCGACCGCCTACGGGCCCTGCTCGATAAGATTGATAAAAGGTTGCACTCTTGGAAAGCCCACCTCCTGTCTCAGGCAGGCAAGATACTACTCATCAAAACAGTGCTCGAAGCCCTGGCCGTCTACTACATGAGTACAGCGCAATTACTGGCCTCCATCCTGCGCCGCATCCAATCGAAATTCGTTCAGTTCTTCTAGGGCAAGCCCAATGGTCAGGGAATCTGTTACATTAGGTGGGCTCGGCTAACGGTTCCTAAAGCGGAGGCCGATCTCGATATTCGCGACTTGACTCTACTCAACAGTAGCCTTGTCCTCAAAAACTTGTGGAAGGTGGCCACAGACAATCCTGCTCTCTGGGTTCGCATCCTGGCGGCCAAATACTACCCGAGGGGCTCTCTCTGGCATACCAAACGCACGCATGCATGCACTAATTTTTGGCGCGCATTAGTACGACACCGGGTAGTATTACGACCACATCTTCGTTGGGTGATTGGCAACGGTGACACCTGCCCGGCATACTCCCAGCCTTGGTTCGACGGATGGCACCTGCTGCAACCTGATACTTCGGCTCAACGCAATCAAAAGGTAGTGTCATTGTTCAACCGGGCCACACAACAACTAGACATGCAAGCCTTGCTGCGGTTTGGTGGTTTCTTGCATGCTCTCCCGATCGTCTCTGAACACGCCACTCTAATCCGCCGACCGCGGGTCCCGGATAAACTCATGTTCACCTGGGCCCATAATGGCTTGTTCACGGTCAAGGCGGCTTACCACATGTTATACCAGATGCAACCTCTCGAGCGGCCGATGCTCTCGGATCTACATTCCTCCTTCTGGAAAAAACTCTGGCGGGCAACGCTTGTTACACCCCGAGTTAAAATTTTTATCTGGAAGGCGGCACACAATGCCTTACCAACTGGACGAGTGCTCCAACGACGCTTCCCGGCATTTAACCCGTCGTGTGCGTTGTGCGAACATGAGTCGGAAGATGTAATGCATGCCCTATTCTTTTGTTCACATGCTCGAGCTACCTGGTTCTCATCTCCCCTTGCCATCTGTAGCCATACTCTCATGTCGCTCTCCTTCACGGACGCCGTGGCCACGCTTTGGGCACAGCTCACGGCTCCCCAGGTAAACCTATTCATGTCCATTACGTGGCACATTTGGAAAACTCGATGCACTTTTCTTTTCGAGGGTATCATGAACACCCCCGAGCAGTCCTTACGGGCTGCACTCAATCTGCTTCAAAACACTCGTACGGCGGCTTGGCTGCAAACAACAACGGTCCTTCTAGGCCCTGCCCGGGATATCACACAACCCGACGCGCCTACTGACTACCGTTGCTGGACTGACGGCTCCCTGGTGCTGGGAGCCCCCGGGGGCGCTGCTTACTTCCTGCAGAAAGGTGATGACCTGCTCCAGTACGGCCTCCAAACCTACCATCCTGCATCCCCTTTCCACATTGAAGCCTTTGCACTCCTCAACGCTGTACTGGTTACGGAATCCCTTAATATTGATAGCTGCACCTTTTATACGGACTCCCAACAACTGGCGCTGTCCGTCCAGAACCGAGACTCCCTCTAGTACGCCGACTGGCGAGCTTACCGTCAAATTGTACCCCTAGCTACTATCCTGGCACACCATCCCCGCTACTACTGCATCTACATCCCTAGAGAAGAGAATACTCAGGCCGACCAGCTTGCTACTTTGGCTCGCCAATCATGTTTTCAATATGTTGGCTACACTTTTCCTCTCTTCCCAGCATAGCAGTTACTACCACACTCGACTGAGTCGCAATTTCATCATTTCGGCCATCCTATTTTGTTTGCTCTAGTTTGATTTGGTTGTTTTATTTTCCCTCCTGCATTTTTGGTTTTCACTCAGTCTTTCAAGTGGATTATGTATCTGCGCGAACGCAGCATTGTAATCATGTTCTTTCATTTTTAATGAATGACTACTGCCTACGGGTTTTCAACCAAAAAATTAAAATTTATTATGGGATGATTCGAACAATATTTTGATCTTCTATAATCTCGGTGTAAACAGATCTCAAGTGTAACAATTGCTTGTGCTAGTATGTAAGTTAATGACCGGGTCCACCGGTCAGCCTCACGCGCCTAGCCGCAGTGATGTCCGTAGGCGTTTGGTTCGTTCTGTAAATAATTCCATAGAATATTAGAATTCCAGAGAATGTAGTATACATAAATATTATTCATGGTAACATGTTGTTATCATGTTTGATTTTGAATTACTATCGATTTTAATCAGAGGTGGAGTTGGATTTTCGAATTATGAGAGTCAAACATATATAAAAATCAATCACACAAAATTTTCTATTAAGAATGAATATCAATTTTACCCATGACATTTTACTATAAACTATATAAAAAACTATACATAAATACAAATTGTGCTTTCGACATTCCAGTGTTTCATTCATTATATATTATTATAATGTTTGATTTAGTATATATTGTAATGACTATCATAATTTAAGAAAAGTAATGACAACTTTTATTTTTAAAAAGAAAATTATTTTCCAAATGAGTAATTCCCTACCATGAGAACGCAATTAATAAGGACATAAAAAAGCAGGATTTCATTTAATAATATTATAATATTAAATTAGATTTTATTTTTTTACCTGAGGGTCGCTTGTTAGCAAGGAAAAATATGGAAATGAAAACCAAATAACATTTCAGATTTTATATGAGCTCATTAACACCATTATTTTGTCTACATGCAGATATTAATACAATACAAATAAATTTATGCACATTTTTAAAATATAATTACAAATTATTTAATATATTTCGCTATTTTCTAATCATAAATGAGGTATGAATTGATTAGAAACATGAACAGCTAGTACAAAAACTCAATGTAAATGCATTTCACTTAATTTTTTTGCACAACATTTTCGGTATATGCTTGAGTTAGTATTCATGAATTTATGCACATATAAAAGACATAAAATGCATTGCTTGTGCCAATATGTAAGTTAATGACTGGTGTTTGATCCTAAAAAGTTGGGATTAAAAAGAATAAAATATAAAAATAAAAATAAAAGAGCTTAAAAACAAATAAATGGAGGTGTCCATTAAATATTAAAATGGAGAAAGTTGGATGAATCTATTTAATCATGAAATTGAGAAGTAGGTTCACGGTTTGAATTGAACTAAGATAATTGGTTTCAACTCAAATGAATTGATTTGGGTTACCATGAATAGATGATGGCAGCAAATGGCCTCGGACCAAATGGAAAAGGAATTAGCTTATTGGGCTGTCCTTGATTCGGACCAAAAGTGAAGAAATAAAACACGTTAATTAGGTTCGGGCTATGCCAGTTGAATAAAGGAATGAATTAAAGGCCCAAGCCCAATTGACTAAATGAACCGAACTACAATTAATTGGAACAGAGGCTTCGGCTAAATTAGAAGACAAAAAAAAAGAAATGCGCAGCTACACTCCTTCATTTAATTCAGACAAGTGGGACCTAGCCGAGTCAAAACAGAGTAATGAAAGGATGCTCAACAGCTGGATTTGTCTTATAAACACCTAATGCATAATGCCAAAATAGGAATTCTATGCTCCAGAAGGTGTGGAGAGGCATGATACCTTCTACAGCTATGCCATGCACATCTCCGCCATTCAAGCTTAGCATCCAAGGGCTGCTGTACCTTTCTACTTGGATTGCCAGCGTGGCTGTGAACAATACATCTGGTTCCTTGATCAAAACCGACATAGATTGGATGAACAAGATGATGCCAACATATCATACCCTAAAACCCTAAACCCTATGCTCTAGGCTATATAAGAGCACCAAATCAAAGAAGAAATGGACCGAATTTCTAATAGGCCGCTACCCCATACTGAACCGAAATCCCAGTAAAAAAACACACTACCTCAGATATACAAGAAATAGAGGAAAAAGAGAAAGAAATAGAGAGAATAGTGTAAGAAAAAGAAAGAGAAAAAGAGAGTTCAACCTTAGCCGAAATATCAAGGAATTAGGTAGAGCTTTTGTCAAGATGTAGAAGCTTAAATAAGCTTGGTTTTTGATGTATGTTAGTCTTGAATTAATAAAGAAATGTTCTTGCTTATGATTCCCCTTTTATTTTCTTTATTTTGCATTTTTGGAGCTTCTTTTATTTCTTCTCTTGTGATCTTTCTTTCCTTTCGGTTTTGAGAGGTTAAATGCCTTTGCTCATATAGATGAGTTGAAAGCATGAAAACCATCTAGATAAGATAAACTCATTTTATATAATAATCAAATATTATATTAAAAGGTAAAAAAAAAATATAATAAATATATGAATATGCAAATGTTTGGATTTTTATTCCTCTTCCTCCTTCTCTGCCTTCATCTTCTTCTTTTGTTATTTTCTTCTTATTTTTATTCCTTTATTTACTGTTGCAAAGGAGAAGGACCAAAAAATGTATAGATGCATAAAAATACATAAAAAGAAAATATATGATAAAAGGGAAATTTTATATTATAAGAAATATAAAAGAAAAAGATATTGAAAGTTGATGTTTAACTACATCCTTTTAATTATCTAATTCTCATGTAATTCTTTTAATATAAAATCAATTAAAAGTGCAAAACAAATGAAAAAATTAAATTAAATGGCATTCTAGGAATTGATGTTTAACTACATCTCCCTACTTGTGTCATTTTGGATTTTTGAAGGACTTAGATGCATTAAAAGAAAATAAAGTAAATGGTATATTAAAGGTTGATGTTTAACTACATCCCTTTGTATATTATGAACTTTGTTAATCTCTTAAAGGGACCTAGATGCATAATCACTAAAAGAGAGAGCAAATGAGAAGAGTGAAACTTTAATCCCTATGATATGATGCTCAAAGACCCTTTCATGTGAATATGCAAATGATCAAGGACCTATATGCATATCTTCATAAGTGCTAGCAAATGACATATGTGATGCTAGTACCCCTTTGATCTTTTAATGACCAAATCTTGATGCAATTTCTCACTTATAGCATAATTAAGATAAACACCATATGGTACCAGTGTACAGTACCTGCTATGATTAATAAACCCTATACTGGTACAGTACAAGCACAGAAAATGCCTAAATGACCTGCTGGTACAGATCAGCCAGTGCAGGCTGATCTGAAAATCAAATTCAAATTCTGTTTGAACAGTTAGATAGAGGATGAAAAGACAATCAATTTAGACTTAAACCTTGCATTTTCCTGATTTTTCTACTATTTTCTAGCGATTTTCAAAGTTGGGTTTTCAAAAATTCTAAAACAGCAGCATATTTCAAATACACTTTTTACCTTTATGCCCTTTCTGTTATCTTTGTATTATTCAAAGATAAAAGTAAAATATGAAATTCATGAAACTTCATTCATCTGTTAATACATCATGATTCAAGCATGATTCAAAGTTAAATTGGATCGATTCATGAAGAATTTGAAGTATAAGTGATATGAACTTCATGATCAACCCAAACCCGAAACTCAAATCCAAGCACCATGCTCAAATTCAATTCCATTCAACATTGATGCTCTCCAAATACCTTCCAGACATGCTTAGAACTACAATACATCGATCTCCAAATACATTCCACAAGCCAAGTACCATGGATCAGTGGCAAATCGGTACCGAACCGAAGCATCAAGAATTGAAGGGCTCTCAAACCTCCAAGAAATGTGAAATTGAGCTCACACAGAGCTTCACCATGCTCTGACGATGTCAAATAAAGGGGCAATCAAAGAAGAACAGCAAAGAAATCTTTAAAGTCGGATTCAAAACCTTAACCGGTACCGGGAAATCAAGGAGGGTCGTGTACCATCACATCCGGTCATCAACCATCGCTGACAGCACATCTAATAAAACCTCAAATCCAAGGCGACCCTAATGACGCTCTTCCTCGGCCTCGCCGTGACCGGAAACTTCACCGGAGTGATAACCAAGATGAACCCTAGTTCGGATCTCAAACCCGATCTGTATCTCACTTGCACGGTTTTTGAAGCAATGAGAATTGTTAATCTCGGCGCCAAGACAAATATTCAAGCTAAATCCGAATCTTAATGTATGCAAAGGATGAGTCCAAAGGCCTATGCCAAGACCCGATGACTAGGTTACTCGCTGTCACCTAGGACCCACCTGTCGGGTTAGATGATGAATCTCTGCGCGAATCTCAAGGCTTCTGCATACATCTCAAAGTCCAATAACCGAATCTTAAATCGGTTATCCAAACCCAATGACCTGCACATATCTTAAAGCCTCCAAACACATCTTAAAGGCCCAGAGTTCGAATCCCAAAGCCCAAATCTCAATCCTACAGCCCAGAAACATTAAAAGAAGAACTTTTACAAAGGGATCCCTCTGACAAAATTATCTTCACAGCGCAGTCCTTAGATACTTGCAAATAAACCCTTGGCTGTGTAAAACTCCTTCAAATGAGCCCCTGGGAACCCAATTTCCACTCTAGACCCTGCCAAAAGCCCAAATCACAGACTCCAGTCCCTTCATCTTTACAAAGAAGTCCCTAGAAAACTTGAAACTTCACGACTAAGCCCTTCCTAGTCCTTTTTGGCCATAACTTCTTCATTTCAAATTCAAATCAACTCAAACCAATTCCAAATGAACCCAAATCAAATCCTTCATGTTTCTAAAATAAAATCAAGCATAATCAGACATCACACATGTTAAATGACCAAAATGCCCCATTTTCTCCATTTTTCTCATATTTAAACCATTTCCTCTTAAATAAAATATAAATAAAGCACAAACATACTTCCTTAAATATAAATATGCTTCCAAAAGTAAATAAAAGAATATAGTAAATATGTTTTAATTCATTGCATCTCATGCGTACATATTAGAGGAGGGTTCCAATGCACCCTCTTTTTGGTGCACCCTACTTGCACCCTCCCCTCATTCGGCCATTTTCAAAGTTCAAATAGTCGATTCGAACCTTCCAACGTGTTCTTCATATTAAAATGTGCTTGGAGACCAAATTTTACATTTTTTTGAATTTTTTTACTATTTATTAAGTATTTTACAAAAAATAGCCATACTTAGACCATTGAATTTTATACCCATCTTAATAAATAGTAAAAAAATTCTAAAAAATGTAAAATTTGGTCTCCAAGCACATTTTATTTAGATAATCATGTTGAACGGTTTGGATCGACGATTTGGACTTTGAATGGCCGAATGAGGGAAGGGTGCAAGTAGGGTGCACCAAAAAGAGGGTGCATTGGAACCCTCCTCTACATATTAATTAAATACACAAAACAAAGAAAGTCAAACGAAGATAGAAAGACTAAGTACATGAGTCCTCCCCTTTTAGCCCCTTTATTCAATTCACAACAAATAGGCACAAATCTCGGAATGAACGAGGTATTCAGTATGGCTTGGAAGGGTCATCTGATGTAATTAACAGCGGGGGCTTGCGCCCGCTGGGAGTTAAACGTCCCCACAATCAATAAACTCTCTCGATAGACTGATCATGAACAGTAGGTCTGTCGAGGGTGAACCGAAGGAACTGTAGAAAGAAAAATGAATGTCTCAAGTTCGACGCCCTCTCCATGTCTTAAAAACCGAGAGCATTGAACTCTGAAGCATTTCACACATTTGCACACACCTTCCACCGCTGTGCAACTTTCTGATCCCTACAACTGGGTCCACCGGTCAGCCTCACGCGCCTAGCCTCAATGGGATCCGACTCTGCTGCTTTTCTTTAAGAAAAGTAGGGTCCTGCTTTTCCGATTCCAATCATTCAAATTCGTTGAGATTTGTGTATGAAAAGTTTATTTATCGAGATACGCGAATGAAAAATTTTGAATGGTTGTGATCTGAAAAGCATGACCCTGCTTTTCTTAGAGAAAAGCAGCAGAGTCGAATCCGCCTCAATGATGACCGTAGACGTTTGGTTCGTTTTACAGATAATTCTGTAGAATATTAGAATTCCAGATAATGTATACCAAAAAATATTATTCATGATAACATGTTATCATGTTTGAGGATCAATCATATAAAAATTTTGTATGGAGAATAGATATCAATTTTACCATACTATGACATATTACTCTAAACTATATAAAAAATCATACATAAATATAATTTTTTAAGAGGAGGGATCCAATTACATCATTTTATGATGACACATCTTGACATTATATTTGTATAAGTAATTTCTGCGATTTCAAAGTCTAAATAGTCGATCAGAACCATTAAATATGGTCTCCATATTTAGAATTTTTGAAAATCGTTGTTTTGCAATGGTCCAGAATTGTTTCGAAACAGCAATTTTGTACACATATTAATAAATACTAAAAAAATTCCAAAAAATGTAAAATTTGATCTCTAACCACATTTTAATATGGAGATCATGTTGAACGGCTCAGATCGACTGTTTGGATTTAAAATCACAAAATAACGTGTAAACATATGATGTCAAGACGTGTCACCATAAAATAGTGTAATTAGATCCCTCCTGTTTTTTTAAATGCTCCTTTTCAATCCGCCTTTGCGTTCAACATTTCATTGTTTTGATTCAGTATATATTATTAGTGTTTGATTTAGTATATATTGCAACGACTATCATAATTCAAAAAAAGCAATCACAAAATAATTATACATTATCATATCCATTGTCATATTCGTCAAACACGGTAATGGAAAAAATAGTACTAAAATAGTAGGTAATCGTCTTCCAAAAATGCGAACCAACCACCCCATGCCCTAACAGGACGGCAATAAAAAGGAAAAAAAAAAAACAGGATTTCATTTAAAAAATTAAATTAGATTTTTTTTTCCCTGAGCGTTGCTTGTTAGCGAGAAAAAAAAGATGGAAATGAAAACCAATAACATTTTACATGTTGTGTCAATTCCACACTAAAGTTGTCATTCAACTATTTACGACGCATATGGTATTTTGATTTTGTTATTTTCTTGTTAAGTTCACCTTTGTTATCCACCTTTGATACAAAAAACCCTCCTCACTATCTTCGTAACCATCATACACTTCATGTCCTAGGAAGTCTTCGATCAATTGTGACTAATTATCATCGGTATGTCCAAAAATGACCTTCCTTGTAAACATAGATGTTAGATAAACATATACTTGCATTAAATATAAATTAATAACAAAAGTATAAATTAGTAACAAAAAATATTTTACCGGTAACAGGTAAGCCCCACAGACAGCTGACATCTTCCAATGTCACTGTGCACTCCCTAATCAGAAGATGAAAAGTATTCGTCTCGGGCCTCCACATCTCAACAAGAGCAGTGATCAACCCTTTATCAATATGACAATGAGTCACATTGTTCATCTGGTACAAGCCTAAATTCACCAAACCTTGTTTCATCTGAGATTGGTAATGAACGCTCATTTTCCGAGGACCAGGACCCAGTGCATAATCAGGCTGGAACAATAATTGCCATGAAAAAAAAATAACCACAAAATTTAATTCTAACTTACAAGTTTATCAATAAATTTAAATCCAAACCGAGATTAAACAAATACCTGCATATTCGCCAAGTATAATTTGTATTGTTCTTGAGGCAATCGCAGTAAGGGCTGTAAGGGTCGTTCATCATCCATTTTGCACTACAATATAATAAATTACAATATAAAAAAACTACATAAAAACAAATATTAACATGCAAACCCAATTAAATATTGACATGCAAACAATAAATATAATTTTGACATGCAAAAAGCAAAATTACTCTACAATTAATTATTTATACTTCAACCAGCCCCTGATTAGTAAATCGGTACAGTGGCGTTAGCAGCTGGTAAGATATATAGTTGGGTACCAGTGTACCAGTATCCATTCCCAGTTTATATATTTTACTTTTATTTTTTTGGAGATGTCAGGAAGGAAGAACTGGGATGGAATGTTGTAATTCGAACTTAATTCCTATTTAAATTTTTTTTTAGCAGTTACTGCCATAATTAAAAAAAAATTATTTATAATTTGTTAATTGTACAAAGACTAATTTACTCTACATACAAAATATAATAATTCTACAATTAATTAAATTACACTACAAAAAAGCCTAAATTACACTAAAAAAACTAAATTATTCTACAATTATTAAAATAAATTTAACTTGCTGAATTACTCTACATGCAAACTAAGTCATTATACAATTACTAAAATTACACTAAAAAAACTAAATTATTCTACAATTTATTTATACTACATGCAAAAAGATAAATTACTCTACATGCAAACTAAGCCATTCTACAATTACTAAAATTACACTAAAAAAACTAAATTATTCTACAATTTATTTATACTACATGCAAAAAGCTAAATTACTCTACATGCAAACTAAGCCATTCTACAATTACTAAAATTACACTAAAAAAACTAAATTATTCTACAATTTATTTATACTACATACAAAAAGCTAAATTACTTTATATGCAAATTAAATAATTCTACAATTACTCAAATTACACTACAAAAAGTCATTTTACACTATAAAAACAACATTACTCTACAATTACTTATTTATACTACAAAAAATTTATATAATTCGAATTGTTTATCCAAAAAAAAAAAATTAACCACATACCTAACAAAAATTGTAGATCTGAAGTTTTTCTTGTTCTCCTCCCAAAAATATACAAATAAATGTGATTAGAATAAAAAAATTGAATTTTGAGAGTTGAAAAAAAAAAAAAGAGTTGGTTCGGGTGGAAAGAAAAGAGGAGGAAGAAAGGAGAAAGAAGAAATAAGAGAAGAGAGAAGAGGCTGTCTCGGTTTAAAAAACAAAATTTAGTGAGACTTAAATGACATTTCATTCCAGAGATTTTTGAATTTTCTGTGGCTGCTGGGCTGAAAACCTGTGAAACCACCACGTTCCAAATTGCCATTTTGGTCCGGAAAAAAAAAGTTCGGACTGAAATGACATTTCGATTCTTATGATTTTTGTAAAAAAAAAAAAAAAACTAATTGAGAAAGGGGAGGTAGCACAGTTGGTTAGAAGAAAAGTTCTAGGATTGTTGGTTACCCAAAGATCGAGAGTTTGATTTTCCTCACGACTTCGTAGTTTCTGCGAAAATTTTCAACAATAAAAAGAAAATAATCATGTTGGTTTCAAATTTTTTTTAATTATAAATTTATAAAGAAAATTCCTTGCGGAAGCCTTTTTCATATTTATTCTACAGTCTACTCGTCTGTGGAATCTTCTGATTCGCTCTCGACAAAAAAATCTGATTTAAAAAAACAAAGAAAATATCTGGAGCTTTTATTTTGATGTTTAATCTATGAAAACATATTCCCACAAACTTTGGCGCAGTAAAAGACTTATGAAGAAAAACAAAAAAATTTGAATTTAGATCAAGAACGTTCAATTTTTTTTAATACAAATAATAAAGAGACTCCATACACATTTTATCTAGGATCGAATTAATTCGAATTTTGATGAACAGTTTGAATATAAATTCAAATATTATGTTATCTCAGGAGATGCGAACTCATTAAACAAAATTGCATGTCAAAATTTACCATGTAAAAATTATATGAGATTGTGTTGGTCTAAAATGTTGACTGGTCTATTTATTATCATAATAACTTGACACATAAATAAAACAATTAATGTCTTTTCATTTTGGAAGCTGATATGAGTACCCGCAGTTGAGTACCCGCATTATACCCGCACATAAACTATCATAACTGTTTTTGGGAACCGCACCTAAACTGTCATAACTGTTTTGGGGACCTAAACTGTCAAAACTGTAATTTTATTTTACAAGTATTAATAGTAACATTGTGAAGTATTTATACCTATACAAGACAAGTATTTATATCTATACAATGAACTACATATATGATATATGAATTGGGGACCATTACACTGTCAAAACTGAGGACCATTACTTTTACACGTTTTTCAAGGTGGTTTTTTTTTTTCTCCGTTCAATCTAACCAATTTTTGGGACGATCTATGAGGAATTTTGCAAATCTAAAACCATGAACGTGTTCTATTTTTTTTTCTCTTTCAAATGAGATCCATGATGACATACTTTTACACGTTTTTCAAAGTATCAAATATTCAAATATGAAAAGTATTCATACAAAATAGAAAGTATTCATACCTAATATATCAAGTATTTATACCTAATATATCAAGTATTTATACCTAATATATCAAGTATTTATACTTAAGATATCAAGTATTTAAAGAAAAAAACTGGACTCATCTTTTACACGGTTTTCAAGTATTCACATACAAAATGGAAAGTATTTATACCTAAATTATCAAGTATTCATATATAATTCATCAAGTATTTATACTTAAGATATCAAGTATTTAAAGAAAAAAAAACTGGACTCATCTTTTACACGTTTTTCAAGTATTCACATACAAAATGGAAAGTATTTATACCTAAATTATCAAGTATTCATATATAATTCATCAAGTATTCATACCTAAGATATCAAGTATTTAAAAAAAAACTGGACACAATACCTACTCATCTTTTACACGTTTTTCAAGGTGGTTTTTTTTTTTCTTCGTTCAATCTAACCAATTTTTGAGACGATCTATGAGGAATTTTGCAAATCTAAAACCACGAACGTGTTCTATTTTTTTTTCTCTTTCAAATGAGATCCATGATGACATACTTTTACACGTTTTTCAAAGTATCAAATATTCAAATATGAAAAGTATTCATACAAAATAGAAAGTATTCATACCTAATATATCAAGTATTTATACTTAAGATATATAATTCATCAAGTATTTATACTTAAGATATCAAGTATTTACCGAAAAAAACTGGACTCATCTTTTACACGTTTTTCAAAGTGATTTAATGATTGACAAAGTTAGTTGGGAAAGGAATCAAGTGCGGGTATAATGCGGGTACTCAACTGCGGGTACCAAAATCTTTATTCTTTCATTTTATACCAGCTCAATATGAAATCTTTGGCTTCATCGCCAAATTCCCCTCGTCCGAGGCCTTATCCAATTATCCTCGGAATTAATTGTTTACTCCAGGTTCACGGTATCCACAATTTGCATTCATATACTGACAAACTTCCTATTCAATAGAGGTCCATAAACCACGTCTACACACAGTAATCACGCAGTTTCACTGGCATTGGGGGACACCACTACAAACAGCAAACAGCAAACTTGGCGTTTGATTTCTAAAGCAGCTCCACGTGGCCGACTAATAATAATTGGTTGCCGTTTATTCTCCATGTCTGTCGAACCTTCCAAATTCCAATTCATATATCTGGATCTTTTATTTTGGTCTTTGATCTATTATGGCAGATTACCATGTGAACCTTGACGCGGTGAAGGAAAAAAATGATGAACATTTGCTCAACGCAAGCAATTTTTTTGCCACCAGTAGGCAATATTTTCATATTTGTTTTATTTTCAACACATAGTACACTTTTTGGTGAATACAAAGAATAATAATTTGCCAACCGTGCACATGTTCAAAATTAGATTGTCCACATTTGAATTCCTCAGCAAGCTAGTGAGTTAACTATAATAAAATTTGCTACAATTACCTGAGCTTATCCGGTATAAATTATATATAATTAGTTTTTACATATGCAATACAATTGACTACATATAGCAAGACTCACGAAACCAAAATAAGTAAAAGAAATGAATAACTAATTAAATACCAAGCGGCGTCGGTTCGCTTCCTTTCTCCAATTCAACTTGCAAGACGGCGCTGAATGTCTCCGGTGTATTGCTCCACTTATATTTACATATTTCAAGAATTTGAAGAATCTGTGGCATTTTTTATTTATTTATTTATATCTTTTAATTTCCCTCTCAAATCAAACCCTAGCTAGTTAACCCCCCATTCCGCCATGTCCGATCTCAGTCCCAATCGCCTCTACCAAGCGACACCATATGCATGTCCGATGGCGATGCCTCTGTACGATTGCAACTCGGAGTATTCAGTGCAGCGGATACCCTGCGCCGAATTTCAGAATTCTGTGGCTATGATGCGCTATTATGCTGGGTTGATGAGGAGTTCCGAGTCGAAGCCCCTGAAGGAGGTCAATTCCCGTACCGGCACGGCTGGCGGGCACTCACGTGACTATTTCATGATGTATCAGTTCAAGGTACAGCGGTGTACCACCAGTCGGGGCCATCATGACTGGACCGGCTGCGACTATTTGCACCCGGGCGAGAAGGCGAGGCGGCGAGACCCACGGACGTACTCGTACACTGGCAAACCGTGCGCGGATTTTAGAAAACGGGGTCAATGTGAGAACGGCGACAGGTGTCAGTTTGCGCATGGCGTTTTCGAGACGTGGCTCCATCCTGACAAGTACAAGACACAGATGTGTCGGGATCAGGGGAATTGTCAAAGGAAGGTTTGTTTTTTTGCACACTCGGAAATGGAATTGAGAGATGGCGATGGTGTAAAGGAGGAGAAGAGCGATGCCATATCGCCCAAGTCGGTTTTAAGCATGAATCAGTTGCTGCCTCAGTTTCGAACCGATAATAATGATACAAAAGTTCTTGAGAGGTGCAGGGAGCGCCAAGTAATTGGTGTTCAAAATATTACAAATGGTGCCTTGGGTCAAGATTCAAATTGCAATATCGATATCAATAATTTAAATGAAACATTTGAGGAGCAAAATGTGGATTGGATTGACGAACTTTTGAATTGAATTATATTGTTGCTGTGATTCTTGAAGAGAATATTTAGGTTTAAATTTAGACATTGTGGTGCAATGTACAGGAACAGGAGCAATCGTTACTGTGGTACCATTGTAGGTTGCACATTGTAGGTTGCATAGAACCTTCTTATTTTTTGGTTCATGTAATTAAATTATCTAAATAAATTTCATCAACTGATTTGATTAGTACCTTAATTTAGTTATCCTTGAACAATGTATCATTTTGTGAAATCTATTATTCATTTGAACTCTCAGAATTACTAGTATGTTCTTGTTTGTATTTTATTTTTAGTGTGAAGAAAGGTTTTCAAGTTTCGACAAACAAACCATTTTTAGTACTATATATATAGGCCTTGTAAATTATTTGTTTGCTCCTAAATATGCTAAACTGTTGCTCAAATAAGAGATCAACTTGTTTGAAGATCATTTAATTTACATTTATAAATGATAGAATTATTTTAGGAGATGCATGAATTATTTACGTCACACGTGGCAGGTCTTTACCAGGTCTTTACAGCTCTTGTCTACTTTTCCTTCGCCTTCTTTTCTATAATAAATTCATATTATTGAAAAAACTGTCACTATTGTTTTGCTATCTTTTTATTGTTTCATCACTATCTTAAATGTTTTATAATACTGGTGCATTTTTGTTTTTTTTTGTTTTTTTGTTTTTTGGGGTCAATGGACAATTTTTACTGGGCAGATCTTTAATCGAGAAAACATATAAGAAAGCAGCTTCTTGAAAAACAGTGGGTACTTCTGACTTTGTGGTTATGTTATTTAATCAGTAATGGATAATGTAATGACGAAAGATTAATTCTACGTACATGGTGACATATCAAAAGAGAAAAAAAAATAAAAAAGAAAAGGACGTGCATGCAAATGCAAATTGCAACTGAATACCTACAGAATTTAAAAGTGATAATGATATCTCGTCTCCAGCAGAGCGACCATGGTTTTTGGGACAACTCTGTGTGTACGAAAGAGACCCGCTAGGAAGGATTGAGATGCCTTTCAGCCTACTTTACATATGATATGGAATAAAAGGTAACATTTGATCCCGCCACTCTACCTGCTTCAAGACAAAGACAAACCCACAAATAGAATTGTTTGCCGTCTCCAAATTGTTCCTTCGTTTACCTTTAAAGAGAGAGAGAGGTCATGTCATTAGATAAAACAGCGTTCAGGTTATCAGGTACCTACGGATTTTGGTCTAGTGCTACTACAACGGAAGCAACGTGAACCATCCAATCTTAATCGAATGGTGGGATATAACAAAAAAGAACATACAACTACACTCAATTACAATATTTCAGACGGAGCCAATCTTAAATGTATAGTCAACACACACAAGTTCAAGGGGGATTGTACAGAAAAAAATAAAGCAAAAAAAATAAATCAAGATATTAATACACAAGAAAGGCGTATCAAGCTTCAACACTCATCAAACTATGATATAACATAAAATCAAGTAATCCAAGGCACTAGAGAAATCCCATCATGATGGAGTGGTGGCATCATTTTTTCAATACACTGCAAAACAAAATCAGGAAATAATATCAAAACAACCAAAATTTTCACCATAGCACAATGAAATATGTAATTGTATTTGAGTATTTGACAGAAAAAAGTAAAAAAAAAAAAATATTACTTGTAGAGGTAAGCAGCAATGCCCAGAATGACACATAACAAGATGATATCAATACAAAAATTACGACTTGATCTCAGCTGCACAAGATTAAGAAAAATCAGAGAATAAACGAAACCAAGCAAGACTGTATAATTTAATTGTCAAACTTAAACCATGTGAAAATTACTAAGGTTACCGAATTAACAGTCTCCTTCAGTCTGACATTTGTATTTTTCAAGTCAGAGTTTGCTCTGTCCACCTACACCCAATGAAAAAATGTACATAAATAATTAATAAACCATGTCACAAAATATCAGGTTGTTTCCCAGATAAGTAAAGTAGGGGCAGGAAAAGTATACCTTAGTGTCAATCTCATCCATCAGGGGGACTTGTCTATCCAGTTCCTGGTTATCACACAATTTGCATCAGTGTTAAACTTCTAACAAATGATGATTAAAATTAAATATAGCAATATTGAGTTTACCTCATTCATATCAGAAGCCATATTTTTTAGAGTATCAAGGCCTTCAGAAATAATGTCTAGTCCTTGGTCCTGGAAAAAACAGAAAGACATCGATATTTTAAGGAGCCAATATATGAGGATGCTAAAGTCATTTAGAATACATAGCGGTACTTACATTACAAAATGGTACAAACTGGGAAATTGATATCTCTATGGTACTGGGATTGTTCGAGTGTTCTCGAGTATAAAAGGGTATTGAGCCTAGCTGGTATGATATTGGCATTTTAATAATATAATGCTCAGGGTCCTACTCAACCTATCTTGAAATTAAATGTCCGGGTCAATGTTTTCTATGACGTACCAGTCCTCTCGACAAAACAGCTGGTACGGTACCGCAGGCCAGAAAAGGAAACACTTGCCTGTTTCATCTTGCGCATCTCATACTCTTGCCGGAATTGATTTGACTCGTCAGTTTGCTGAAAGTAGTCACTCTCGAAATTCCCATCTATACACAATTGGTAGTATACAAAAAATGTTTACTTCCATGTTGAAAAACTTAAAAAAGTGAATGCTCCCTAAATCATAAATTCTAGCTGACCGCAAACACTGTCAGAGATTATTTATGTACTAATGCTATAATGAACACCCAACAATAGTAGCAACATTTAAATTACATTTATCAGACACGGGAACCTGGTTTTGGTGGCAGGGGAATCAGAGGCTTCTGGAATATTACTGTTGCTAATTACCGAGTATACATGACTCACTGTAAATGAGTGAGAACATTAATTCTTTACTGTAAACAAATATTTTAGTTTTAAAACAGCGCAAACATAATGCTCCTAAGAAGCAAGATGATATTCTCATCTACATTGAATATGGGGACATTACACTAAACTGTATGCACAAATAAATAGCTCATTATGAAGCTTAACATATTTTTTTTTATAAGAAAAATGAAGGTCTAGCCTACCAACTTCCATTTTAATGTCCATAAAGGTCTAGCCTACCAACTTCTGGGTTTCGAACCCATGACCTCCCGGGTGTTCCCTTTTGCCACTAGACCAAAGGCTGGTTCTTATGAATCTTAACATATTGTTCAGACATGTTTACGAGCATACCTGAGTTTCATATACCTATTATCCTACCTGTCTCACAATAAAAAATGACACAGAAGAAGAAAAAGAAACAACTAAGATAGTTCAAAGAGTCTACATGAAAAGTGTAAGAACCTGAGTCGAACTTAATCTCATTGGTCGGGCGGGAACCAGAACCAAACCAGCCTCCAGACTGTTTTGGTTGGGCCGTACCATCTGGTATTGACCGGATCCTCTCTGGCAGTGCTGCAACAAGGTCATTTCTTGTTGCCAGATCTTCTTTTGTCAGGCCTTTAACCTACAACAAATCCAATGAATATGAAGCATTAGCTAAATGAAAATGACATGCAAAGTACCTAGTTAACAAGGCAATAATGGTTTTCATTTGTACCGGAAGACTTAAAACATTGGGGTTAAAGGTAGGGGTGAAAACGGAGCGAATACGGAACGGATAATGCTAATACCAAATCCGTATCCGTTTTTCATCGAGCGGATACGGATACGGATAGTAAATGGATGTCAAAGTCTAAAACCAAATCCGCCTTAAACGGATACGGATACGGAGCAGATAATCTACGGATACAGATACGGATTCGAATACGAATACGAAACGAATAATTATCGAATAATTGAGTTATCAGAACTTTAAGATACAAATACTAATTAATAAACTTTAAATATAAAAATGAATGAATAATTTAAGTTAATTTATTTAAATTAAATTAAATTAGTAATTTGTAAAATATTATATATATGATTTCTTCTGATTCATGGTGCTTATTTAAGATGTCTTTTGTTTTAATTTATATATCTCAAGGAGTTCCATCAAATTCCTCGTGAATTAAAAAAATATATAAGACGAAGAGGCAGGGCCCACATGCCAAATTAGTTGTTTAATTTAAATGACCGGGCCGGGTCCCAAGGCGAGAATGCTCTCAGCTCCCAAGGCGTGCTTTTCAACAAAAAATAACTTTATTCCGGATATGAAGTATAGTCCCACAATGGGTAAAGAAACAGAGACGGAGAATATATAACCCTTTAGCAACTGGAAAGAGATAAAAAAGATTAGCGAATTTGAGGCCCGGAGAAACTGGGAGTATTGGCGGATTCGGATAGTAATAGTGCGGATATCCGCTCCGTTTGTACTTCTCCATCCATATCCGTGACTTTTGGAGTTATCCAATATATATCCGTATCCGTATCCGTTAAGTATCCGCTCCGTTTAAAACGGATACGGATAGTAACTGGATACGGAGCGGATTCGGACCGGGTAATCCGGATCCATTTACACCCTTAGTTAAAGGTCAAATAACTAGGATGTAATCCATAAATTTTAATAAGTATAGTGAACTTTTTAGTTATTCTGAAAGAACCAGCTTTACAGTACTGCAGATATATCTACAAAAGAACATTATATCACAGAAAATTATGCTCTCTAAAAGAAATAATTTTCAGTTAAATTTGCAAGATTTGCATAAATTAGTCAATTTTGGCCTAATTTACTGGAAGCACTCACTGATCAAACTTTAGCAGATTGGTTAATAGGAAGAAACAGCAATTTCTTCAAGTGGTGAAGCAGCAAAAAATGCCAATATTCCTTGGGGGTTATATATATATATGAGTTAAACCAAGGCAGAAGAGAACTGATGATCAGAGTTTTTCTCAGGAGGTTCATCTTCATGTTGAAATAAAATAGAAAATAACTAAAAGAACCAGCTTTACAGTACTGCAGATATATCTGCAAAAGAACATTATATCACAGAAAATTATGCTCTCTAAAAGAAATAATTTTCAGTTAAATTTGCAAGTTTGCATAAATTAGTCAATTTTGGCCTAATTTACTGGAAGCACTCACTGATCAAACTTTAGCAGATTGGTTAATAGGAAGAAACAGCAATTTCTTCAAGTGGTGAAGCAGCAAAAAATGCCAATATTCCTTGGGGGTTATATATATATGAGTTAAACCAAGGCAGAAGAGAACTGATGATCAGAGTTTTTCTCAGGAGGTTCATCTTCATGTTGAAATAAAATAGAAAAAAGGAAACAAAACTAAGCACTCCAATCTCACTTGAGGAGAAAAACCTCACTCCATCTCGATCTCAGAATAATGCACAGCAGCTGAATAAAAAAATTAAGCAGATCTAAAAAAAAATAGCAAAGCCCAGAGAAGTGCCTCTGAATCAGCTCCTAGAGGATGTGCTAGATCCGCAAAAAAGGGGACCAGCGCTGATTCACCTTGCCACGGTACTTTCTCCGGTGATATCGCTATTACCTATTCCTTTATTTCTCCTCTTCTTTCTAATCAGAAATGTAGTATAACTGAGAGATCAGGTTCTAAAATTTACATGATTTTTATGTATGAGAGTCGAAATTGTATTAGATGTGCGTGTGAGTGTGTGCGCCTTTCTACTGTATTTGCTGAAATTTAGTAAAGTTCGCATGTCGACAAACAGGCGAAGCGTAAGGTTATTTTTCGTGCTTGTGTACAGAACAAGGTTTTGTTGGATCTTGGGTTCTTGTTTTGGTTACTTACATTATGGTATTAATTGGGTTAGCAAATGGATCAGTCCCAATTAATGTGTCTATCTCAAATATAGATATGCAAATTAAGCCAGTAAAAATATTTTCTTAATTTAGCATAGTCAAAAGCACACTAATTGATGAGGCGCCCACTTTTGTACTGGAAGAAATGCTGTTTTCTTTCTTTTGTAACCCCCCCATGGCAAAGGCAAACTTAGTATGTGCAAATTTTAAAACCAGCTTGGTGCTCTATACTCTTATAGTGCTCAAAGAGTAAAAGTTTGTAGTGCGAAACAGAAGAGTGTACTTACGCATGTTTTAATTTAGATCATGCATATATTTTTTAGTTAAAGGGCTCCGGTACATCCGCATCTTTTTTAGATACTATTTTTGAGAATTGGACTCGCGCCACTGCGCTAAGCCCGTGGTTCACTAGAACATGCATATTAAAGAACTTAATTATATTTCTCGTCATGTTTATGATTCTAGAAGACAGTGCTTGATTTGTATTGTTGACTTGACGGTCTTAATTTTTGACCTATTCATACCTTTATAATATTTGGTTTTAAACTCTGAAATTCAACTATATGCTCTGTTTATGAATTTTCCTAACATTAAAGACAACCTTTTTCTTGGTTCTTTTGTGCGGGCAGAGGAGGAAAACTGTGCCAGATTTTTCTCTGATAATATGGCGCACTCCTGTTATCGTCACTTTGATTCTACAGGTACCATACATATATTAAAACCTTATCTTACTAAGTTGAATTCATATTTTAAAGCCTTGTCTTTACTAAGTTAGGTTGACATGTCTCATCAGACTTTGCAATGTATAAACTAAAGGGAGGGAGTTATTAAATCCGCATATAAGGATAAGTGCTTTTCTGTGTTACCTCCGAGTATCATACCAGTACCAAAGAACCCCATTAACCTGGGACTGCAATAGGAGCTTACTAACCTAATTGGTACTGGCTGTGGTTTATGATGCTAATGAAGGACTTGGTATTTGTGGAGGCTCGACTAGGCACTGTTATAATATATTAAAGAAAGCACAAACTTAACCAAAACATAAAATATGAAATGTATTATTTTCAGGAGATATTGAGAATATATCCATACATTCATCATCAAGAACAGATGCCAGAGGATGTTTGTCATCGAGTTTCCTGTGCTATCTCTCTATTTCAGGTAATTAGTTTTCTTTTCTTGATTTCTTCTTCACTTTTACAGTTCAATCTAGCTTATTTGAACCTTTTTTTATTTGCCCCTGTACCACTGCGATTTTTTCTGTTTGTAAACTATAACACATTTTCATTATAATCACGATTTATTTATTTAATTTAAATTTGTTTTTAATTATTTTGGTTGCTTGTTGTTTACAGCCAATAGCCTTAGATGGTCGTGTAAGAGATGATTTCCTTAGAGGTACACTTTTTTGCATTATAAATTTAATTTATTTTCAACCTTTTTTGTACTTTGTACTCGTTCTTTACCCAATCAGCATGATACTAAATATTTGTAATTTTCTTATTAGAAGGAACGACCTTCATTTTATCTACTGTCTAGTCCAAGCCGGCTGGTTTATTAATTTAATCTCATAGCATTGCTATCAGTAATCTAACTTGAACTACATTTGCACAGCTGAGATACCTCAATATTTATATCCCCTCGTGACTAATCCGAGACAATCAGCGAGCTTTGAAAAATTGAGAATTACTTCTTTGGGGATGATTGGTTTTCTCGTTAAGGAGGTGCGTGTGTCCCTTTAATTCAAAATTTTACTTCCTTGCTCCTTGGTTTGCCATCAAATGAAAAAAAAGGACTTACTGCATTTAATTCAAGTACAGAATTCGAGATGATCGAAATGATGTTTTGATCTTTTATCGATGAATTCATTCTTTTCTTCATTTTTCTAAGTACATATACAATGTCCTGAATAAGGGAGTGCCATACAATCAATCAGTGACATCTGGGTATAGTTGCCTTCTCATAATTTAGAACAATATAAGTCCTTGTATCTTTGCCTCGATTAAGGATTTACTCTGGAGTGTCCTTTGGATGAAGTTTTTGTTAAAATTTCAAGATACCCAACAATGGGACCTTCTTATACCAATACTGGTACAGGAACAGATCATTTAAAAATTATAAAGAAGCTACCATATTCAAAAGACACTGGTAATTATCCAAAATGAAATAACCCCTTTTTTGCTTGCTAAAACTGAGATGCTTATTTTCATTTTTTTTCCCTTTTTCTCAAAATAATTTTAATTTGTTCAGTTAGATCTTGAAGCTGTACAGTTTCTTTTAAGGTCGGAAGTAGTTCCACTATGTCTTCGCTGCATGGAAGTTGGCACTGTGTTATCCAAAACTGTAAGATATAAGATTTATACCTGTCCTTGTGGAATTTGACATTCTCAGTTCTGACTGCTTCAACCAAGGGTCACCTTGTGCGTACCAGTCAGGTAAAAAGAGCTAATCTTGTTACAGCGTGTCTCAACATTTCAAACTTCGTACCAACTGGTTCATACGCACATATCTGACTTGTATGAAATACAAATTAATGTGCATATGCAAAAAAATGAAAATGGAAAAAGAAAGGGAGTAGCAGAGAGCCCAGAATTACGAAGTTGGCAGAACAAGGTGGACAGTGTTATACCAGTTTTATGACAACTGAACCAAAACTGATAACATTTCCACCACTAAAATTTTTGGACTGTGATATCGACAGACTATTATTTTATTTCTGATATTCCTATATAATTTACATGGCTTTTTGATAGGTTGCAGTTTTTATATTGGAAAAGCTTCTAAGCACTGAAATTGGGCTAGAGTACATATGTGAAAACCAAGAGCAATTTCTTGCAACCAATCAAATGTTGGCTTCTATGTTCACGACACTTCCCCATGTGAGATCATCTTTAAGACTCTTAAGGCGCGTAATCATTTGTTTCTATTTGTTCTCCTGCAATCCAAGGTTTTTTTTTTTTTCCTCATTCTATTTGTCTTTCTTTTTTTCTCATATATTCCTTTGAATCAGCAGCCTATTAAAGAATGCTGATGGATCTCATGTAGTTATTTTCTCTTTGAGTCAGTTGCTTGTTGTAGGTCAATTTGAGTTTGAATCATTTGGGTAGGATTAGATTCAAAATAGGACGTCATTTGGGTTCAATTTGGGTCGCATTCAAATTTTGGGTGATCCAGATTTGGTACTTAATTAGGTCGTTCCGGGTTATAATTTGTTCAAACTATTTGGAGCTGCCATTGAAATTCTTCCAGCCAGTTGGGTTATTATAATCTAGTTGGTTTCAAGTGATGAGCTAGCTGAGTTTCGGGTCCATCGAAATATAGATTGCTTAACGTGAGATAGACCTATTTGCGTTTTGTTTGGTAACTGGTTCTTGATTCAAATTCATATTATATTATGTTTGATATATCATCGGGTTGAGTTCGGTTCTCATGGGTTAGGTGTTTCAGTTTTGGTCGTATGCTCATATTTCCAGCTCGTCTCTAGTGATCGACTAGCAAAATTCCTTTTACTTTTTTTCTATTTAATATACTGGTAATGTATGACACTACCTGTTTAGATGTTTAGATGTAAGCTCCAACTTCTTCCTACTATTTCTCATCTTCTATAGGAAAGAAGATTCTCTAACTTTCTACAACTCAACTTACAAAACCCATTTGTTTTCTGACAGTGTATCTGAGATCACCCTATATAATTTATTGCCTGATGGAATTAGAGATGGAAGTTGCATTTACATGTTTCAGGTAAGCTTAAGTTCATTATATTAGTCTATTCTTTCCTTATCTTTCTTACAAGTTTGCATTTTTTTCAGGATGATACAGAAATACAAAATTGTGTTTATCAACTGCTATGGAACTTAGGATGCATCTATAACAACAACAACAACAATGGTATTAACAGCTACTAGGGAACACAAGAGGAAACAGCAGGATACTACTAAGAAGCAATGAGAACAAGTGAAAAAGAGAGGAAGTAAATGAATATTTAGTTTTAATGCAGTAAACCTTATATCTGCTCTTTTCTAAGCAGATGAGGCAATGAGATACCTTTTTAAGCGCCAACCGCTGAAGCTTAGGCACCTCATCCATGAGCCGCGCCTTGATGCGCCGGATCTCTGCATTTAATGCGACAGTAGTGGCTCTATTCTTCTCGTTAGCCGCCAATTCCGATTTCTACACCCGGAAAAAGTTATCCCGAAAAAAAAATTCACCCAACATGCACAAAATCAAACCCTTAACAGATCTGACGACATAATTCAAAACCTACCTCGAGAGCGGTCTCAATGTCGGCCTCGACGGAGCCGAAGAGGCGCGCGAATTGGTCGTCACCGGAGACATTGTTGGCGTTGAGCTTCTCCACGTCATACTTGTCATACTTCTTGCATATCGCGTCGACACGTGTCAGTATGTCGATCACACTCATGGTTTCTCCTTTCCTTTTTTTCTTCCCTTTGTTTTTCTCGTGGGATCTCGGTGAACCGCCGGTCTCCGATCGGTTGATAGAGACGAGAGAGAGCGAAGGAGAGGATATGTCGAGTATGTTTAGTTGGGCTTTCGTTGGAAAACATAGGCCCAAAAGTCTTTATGTAAAAACTTTGAGAGAGAGATGTATAAGTTGTAAGAACAATTTACAAAAAGATATTGCTGCCGCCCAGGATCGAACTGGGGACCTTCAGTGTGTAAGACTGACGTGATAACCACTACACCACGGCAACTTATTGATTATAGTAAAGAATCTTGTATAATTGTTGATTCAGTAGATATTTAAGACCGACTAATTTAAATTCCCGTATCTCCATCTCATGTCATGCATCATGCGAAGTTCAAATTTTCATGCGTGAATGAAAGGACTCCTAAAATATCTTCCTGCGCGGTCACAAAGCAAAGCTGCAAAAGGGTAGAGATAGCTTCCTAATTCATGGCTATAGTACCAAAGTGCTGTGCGTGCGCCTCTCATGGACCCACCAGTCAGTTACCCAAGCCACACGACCACCTCTTTTCCACTATTTCTCTCTGTAAGTTAAGTGGTCCTTGATTCTAATTTTCTCATCTCTTAATCCAGTTAGACCACCAATTGATGTGCCAACCCAGTCCGCGCACCAACTCAATTTGGTGCGCGAACTGGATCCGCATATGTAGTAGGATTGAAAATAGCTTGGACCGGGTAATAATTATTTAATTTCTATTTTTTACTGTTGTTATTCTTTTAAGTTGTTATTTCCTTATGTTGTTATTCTTTTAAGTTGTTTGTCCTTTTTTATTCCTTTATTATTTTAATATTTAATGTTGTGATTATCATATGTCCAACTTGTGAGATAGATGAGTTAAAGGTTAGCAGTTCCTGTTCTTTTTAAATATAATATCCTTCTCTTTGGTTGGTACTAATAGTGTTAGGTTGTGTGATAGTGTACGTCTCTGTTAGACTCTTATGTTAAGGTATAGTTTATTTTGTAACTAAAAAAATTTCGGTAGAAAGTGGAAACAAATATGTTCCCACATATTTTTGAAAAATAAACTCGACTGTGCTGTTGATGCGACCGGGAGTATTATTTTGACAGTAGTATGTGTATAAGATGCAGATTTAGTATGTTAAAAAGTTGCATTTCAAATTCACACTGCATTAATGATGCGGTGGAGTTTATTTTTAGAAAAACCTTAGTACGGTTTTTTTTTCTAAATAAAAAAAAATCAAAAAAAGAGTTTGGATTCTCTCAAATAACTTAAATTGTGAGTTTAGATCCATACCATCGAATCAATTTCTGATTGATCCTGTCTGAGATGAAATGCAAGGACTTCTTTAATATTTGCATCAAAATAGATGTAACGGTCCGGATCTAAACTTTAAATTTGAGTTACTTTAGGTGATGTGAATTCAGACAAAAGGGGTGGACGCTATCTGTAGAGCAGGTTGGGTCCGATAGGTTTTGGGACCGTCCGATCTGCTTTAAGATTCGTGTGCATTAATTTTAAAGCAAACGCGAAAGTTGCGGACGCCAATCTTAAAGCAGATCGGACGGTCATCGAACTCACTTTGAATCCGATGAGCATCGGACCCAAATTGACCTCCGCTATCTGTGCTTTGGTCGTTCTGCTGCAAATAGAAGAGTTGGTAATTGATAATTTTAAAAGTAATTTAAACAATTCGTTTATTTTTAAAGTATTTCGTGCCATAAAACATCACAAATTGATTTTTAATATGCATTTCAAACCTTGAGCTCAAATGTTGAATTAAAACGAATATGCTTGTTCATTTTTATGAAAAATGTGTTTATATAATATTTTATAATTTTTTGAGTTCATTTTATACTAGATCTAGATGTCAAAAAATAAATCAATCATAGTTACTGGATTTGTTTATTTTTTTACTACTTTATCTAACATGAAACGAGCATTAGTCATAAAATTTTATGTGTATGCATCTCTAATATGAACAAAATTGACGATTTGAATTTGATATTAAAATTTTAAATTTTAAAATAAAATAAAAGGTGAGTTTGTGACATTTTCTAGTATAAAAGACTCATTGCATCACAACCCTTCTCTTAGTATTTAGTACCTATTCTACGAGAAAGGAAGAAGAAAACAAAAACATTGTGGGTAGGCGTCTATAGTTTAAATTTTTTTTATTTTGGTTTCAATAATATTGTCAAATTGTCATCTGTTAGCCGTGAATTGTTCGTTGATGCTGAATCGTTATGAATTTTTAAGCGTATGTACATGAGTATTGAAGTGATGCGCATAAATCTTAAAGCAGAGTAATTAAAGCAGAGTAAATAGTAAAGAACCCATGGCAATCAAATTTGTTTTTTTTTTACTGTCGAAGATAGAATTGATATCTCCGTTTATTGATAGGGTAAATTGGTCATTTTAAGTTCTCAATACAATGTTTTTAAGGAACATTTGGTTCGTTATTTTGAAAGACATATTTTCCATTATCATAGATGTTAATTTTTTTTTATTACTGTGTTTAACAAAAATGAGAAGGAAATTAATATGAAGATATAAGATATTAAGGTGTTATTAAACTTAGCGAGTTTCAAGATGAAATTTATTTTAAAAATTCATCAATACTGTTAAAACAAGTTTACTTCACAAGTAATACATTTACATACAAAATTTATAAATTTTTGAAATAATTTAATATAAAGTCGAGTAATAAAATAATATTTACAAGTTAATTTCAATACATTAAATTTTTATCATATTTTACTGCTGAACTCTACACTAATGTAAAAAAAATTTAATTTTATATGTAAAATACATCACTCGTGCAAGTAGATTGATTTCGCCGATTTGACTAACTTCTATTAAACAAAAAAAAAGCTAATAAACACACATTCTACGATAGTTAAATATATTATAAGACAGACAAGTGTGCATTTTGAAGTTGTTCAAAGTTCAAACAATAAATATAAAAATTCAAAATAATAAATATACATCATGTCGCATGTATAATGTATTATGAAACAACAAGTGTACAATTTAAAATTTATAATAATAAGTTTGAAAGGTTAATATACAACTATTGCTTATTTTGACTTGGTAAAAAATATATGACAACTATTGGAATTATTTGACATAATAGATAATATGCATTACGTAAGAACCTAGTACCGAAATTTTTATTAATATCCAAAAAAAATATTAAATTTGAAAATCTACACCCAATGTAGTGGAATTTCGAAATCTGTTCAAATTGCAAAAATTTTCTCCGGTTCAAAAGCCTAAAACCGCAAAAAAAGTTGCGATTTTGGTTTTGGAATTCCAAAACCGCAATTTATTTTTGCGGTCCTAAGTTTTTTTTTTTAATTAAACATAAATGTTTATAATTTATTTATTTTTTGTATTGAAATATTAAAAATATTTTCTATATTTATTTGAAAATAGATGAAATACTATATGATTTGATTTATTAGAAAGACTGCGACAAATAATCCAGATCAACATTTTTCAGGCCGGATTTTTGCAGGTGTAAGAAAAATTAAAATATTTCTTTGTGTGTTATTGGAAAAAAATAAAAATATTTTGAATATGAGTTATTGATCCGGTTCAAAGTCACTTATAGGTAAATACAAAAAAGATTGTGATTTTTTTATTTTTGAAAAAACAAAAAAGATTCTCTGACATCTCTAACAAAAATTTTGTTTGAATTTTTTTTTGACAAACTTTTTTGTTTTTTTTTTTAAAATAGAAGAATTCAAATATTTTCTGTATTTACCTAGAAGTGACTTTTGAACCGGAATCAATAGCTCAGATTCAAAATATTTTTATTTTTTTCAATAACACACAAATAAATATTTTAATTTTTCTTATAGCCGCGAAAAATCCGGTCTGAAAAATGTTGATTTGAGTTATTTGTCACAGTCTTTCTAATAAATCAAATTATATAGTATTCCATCTATTTTCAAAAAAATATATAAAATATTTCTAATCTTTCAATACAAAAAATAAATAAATTATAACATTTTATGTTTTAAAAAAAAATTAAAACCGCAAATTATGTTTTTTCTGCGATTTTGGAATTTCAAAACAAAAAATGGGAAATAAATCTGTTGTAATTTGACCTAAAATCGGCGATATAAATTTGCGGTTTGGACAGTTTTTGAAATCTTGTCAAACAGCAGGTAGATTTTGAAATTTAATATTTTTTTTTGGATATTATAAAAATTTCGGGTTTTTATCGGTCCCGGACGGATGCCAGTATATCGCCGCATAAAATACCATAACAAGAAGGGTCACATAAAAACCAAGTTTCTCTGCTCAAAGGCTCTAGATCATATCGCGCAAATATCTAGCCGCAGAACTCAAAACTGCTCACAGCTTCTCCCCGCTGGAAACATCAATGCACTCGTCGGAGGCTGTGGCTGGAGCGAGAAGTATCGGACCCTGCACCACCAGTAGATTCTGGGCCCACTGTCAGCCACGCAAGAAATGGCTCCTTCTCCCCACACCAATTCCGGTCTCCAGGTCTCTCTTCCTCTCTAAGGCTTCTATTTTATATCATATTTTGTCATATCCCAAGTTGAATTTAGGATATAACAAGAAGAGATACAGTAGAAAGAAGGGAAGAGTAAAAGAGAAGAGAGGGCAGAGAGAGATAGGGATGGAGATACAGAGAAGATAAGAGAGAAGGAGAATTGAGAGAGAGTGAATTTCTGATTAATTGCATATCATTCTTACAATGACAGCTTCTCTTTATAGCTGTTAGAAACCATAAGGAAATTACAAAAATACCACTACCTATAACAAAATCAAAGCTGTTAAATAGAAGAATGGTGGAATTTGGTTTAGTACAGATATAATTTGTTTTTATTCTTTCTAATTTGTGCAGACTTCATATTCAATTTGCCAAAAGAATATGGATATGCCGATCGCAATCATGTGATGCCGCTTCACTATCACCAGTTTGTATGTCCTTGCTCTTTACCTCTTTATCTGATTATTGATTTATTTACAATCTAGTCTTTAATTATACATAACACGTTTGATGAAATGCTTCTTAGATGGAAATCCCAAGTCAAGAACCACGGCCTTACTGTTGCCAGAGGAATCCAAGAAACTTCATCTTGGCAGTGTAAAAGAGTCTGCTTGTTCATCTACTGATGCTATAAAATCAAAGGTAATTCATGAATTTGATTTCCTTCTTATTTTAACTGTACCCCAAAACAACTGAGAAACAAATTGCTCTGATTTCAGGCAAACTTTTACAGTAACTCTCTACATGAGGAAAGCACCTCTCGTTCAATTCAATTAGGCTTATTGATGGAAAACCTCAATGAAATAGATGGAATTTTGGCCAGTAAAGAATTGGAACTTTTGGAGAGAGATATTATACTACAGATAAAGCAGCTAGGACCCCTGAAATTATATCATGACTGTCTCTCTCAAAATCTTGCATCAACACCTCTAAAACCTGATTTCCTACAATTAGAGGTACCAGTGGAGAAACCAAAGGACAAAGTAATCATTGTTAGGAGCGGAAAGAGTCAAGAGAGAAAATTAAAGAGAATTAAAGCATCACGTAAGAGAGTGACTGAGACTGAGCCATTTGCTTCCACACCACATACAAATTTTAAAAAATTGCAAAAGTACCGTCAGCGGATTCTCTCGTTTGGGTGGAGAAGTAGAAATCACTGTACTGCAAAAGAAGAATGTGAATTTTCAGAGGGCGTTAAGGTAATAGGTTAATCTGCCATTTTTTTATACTGCTGAAAACAAGAGTTATCATACTGTCAGTAGTGGTATATACCAGCTTATACATACCGCTACTGAATTGATTGTCATGAACTCAATAGTACTCTACCAAATTGGACCGACCTTGGTAATCAGTACATGTTGCAATTTGTTTGGGTTAACAAAAGAGAGTTTACTTTTCTAGGTAGCTTCTGAACTTGAAAGGATTCGTGAGGTGATAGAAAAGGAGACAGGTCAACCTGTTAGCTATGCTGACTGGGCAAAGGCGACTAAAACTGATACAGGAACCCTGAGTCGACTACTGATACATGGTCAATATTGTAGAGATCAGCTTGTACAGTGTACACAACCACTGGTGATATTCCTTGTCAAGAAATATCGAGGATTGGGAATTGGCCCTGACGATTTAGTACAGGTTATCTTTATTCTATTGGAAAAACATTTTAAATTTTTGTTGTTTATCAAATGTTCTCTGTTAGATCAATGGTTAGTACAAAAAACAAACAGAAAAAACTATTGCAGCTTTTTACTCTCTAACATAATTTCTTCACCCACTTATAAGTTACGGTACAGTTGTAACATAATTATGTCAAAATGATGAAAATAGTTTTGAAAGAGATATTGAAGACTGCTTCATCTTTTCTTCTTTATTGTAGGCTGGGAATCTGGGTGTGTTGAAAGGTGCTGAGAAATTTGATAGCAACAAGGGATACAGATTCTCAACTTATATTCGACATTGGATCAGAAAGGCTATTTTTGAATTTATAGCTCAGAATTCTAGAATATTCAGATTGTCAGTAAGTACCTATTATGAGTGTTTAATTTTTTGTGATACAACCGGCTGAAAAATCAAAGTCGTTCCTTTTTTGTCACTGCTGGCCTATATTTAGCACTGTCTGGAAAAATAAATTGACTTTTTCAGGGTTCTATGAAGTAACACCCAAACAAAATAAATTGCAACGTTAAGCCAACAAAATTTGATTTCCCTAATGTATTTGACATTGTATCACATCATTTCATAACCTGTCCATGCAGACGTGAACCACCATCTGTTCTTGCTTGACTTGAATTTTGCTGAAATTTTGGAAATAAAAAGAAAAATAAGACTTATTCAAAGAGTGAAACATTTTCCAGGTGATGTAATTGTAAAGTATACAAGCAAATAATTTTTAATACCAGTTTTATCCTTTTCAAGGTAAGGGCAGAGTGTATGGTTCAAAAGATAGAAAAGGCACAAGGGGAACTATATTTCAATTTAGGGAGGTATCCAAGTGATGAAGAGACAGCTAAATTTACCGGTTTTACTTTGGCCAAAGTTAGATTAGCTAGGAGGTGTTCTCGGTCTATTAGGTCTTTGGAGAAACCTTTTAAACATGGTTCGAGCATTTCATTTAAGGTACCACCCTTTTCTTTATTAATTTTCAGATGAGAATTTAACCATCCATGCATGTTACATTATGAAATTTGCATGGTCTTTCTATTTGTTGGAAAAAGAATGTGGCGTGAAGCAAAAGTGTGTATAAAAAAAAGAAAAACAAATTAGATTACAAAATCCAACTTTTTTATGATTTAAGCGTCCACAAAATACCATAAGCCAAAATAATTTTACATTCCCAAGTCTGGTGCCACTTGGTTTGACCCAGAAAGACCATGCTCACTAATCTGATAGAAACTTGCATGGTATTGTTTATGAAATTCTGAGGATTACAACAAATAGCTTTCGCTCTACTAAGTTTTCCGGGTTCTGTTTTTATGATGCGCCTAATTTGATATTGGACTAGCACTCTAAATTCAACTTTTTCTGAACTATTTTTCTCATAATTGCAGGATATAATTCCTGATAAATCTCTAGAAGGGCGTAGTTCCATAAATAGAAAAATATTGAATGAGGAGCTTCTATTTATCTTGGAGGAGTTAAATCCAAGAGAAAAACAAATAATAGCACAAAGATATGGCCTTAGTGATGGAACATGTAGATCACTGGAGGAAGTTGGCCAGCATTTTAATTTGTCAAAAGAGTGGATAAGAAAATTAGAGAAACGTGCCATCGCTAAGCTAAGAAGGGATGATATAAAAGACAATGTCAGAAGGCTTTTGCATTGGTATAATTAAAGTCTAGGATACCTTGTATAGAAACATATTGTCGCAAACTCATGTAGATAATAAAAACGACTTTGTTTTTCTCCTTTCTAATGTATAGAATTGTCTAAAGGTGAGTGATATTGATACCTCTTTAATTAGTGTACACGAATTCATTTTGTTACAAAGGTTATCTGGTAGCATGTAGCAGGGCTATGGTTCTTTTCAGGGCTACCCAGCAAGTACCAGTAAGATTCTCTGTCAAACAGGCATTTATGTTTTAACAACCCAATTCATGTTTTGTTACAAGTAGAGCCTCCAGGTGCATTGATTGTGCAATGTTACAACTATTTGTTCGAATAAATCCTTATAATTTACAATGATTAATATTAAGCATGCTAATTGATGTTATGTTTACGTTCTGTATCGCCATTGTTATTCTTTATTAGTTTCCTAAAACTTTATATGTATGATATTTAGTGACCTATTTGTTGTGTCAAGAGTTATAAATTGAGTGGCTGAGTGTTGGCTTTATTTGTGCTGAAAGTTTTTATTTACTTTCTCTATGGTTTAGGATCAGGTTCGTTGTTATGCCAGCAAACCTGTTTGCTCTTCTCATATATTTCTGATCTGTGCTCAGAGCTCTTTATAATTTTTAATATATTTGCTGGTAGACTATTTTTCCTATTAATTAAAAAGAACTTTTTTAATTTTGAAAAAATTCTTTTTGATTAGATGAAGAGGATGTCCTTCATGTATTACCTTATACCTATTAAACAGTTTTTTTTTTTTTAACTAAATGCAGAGGATGAGATAAAATTTACAGTTGATATAGAGATAAGACGAATTATACATTCAATCTGAAATGTACACTAATATAACCAGTTTACTTATACAGTTATACTTGGGTCCTCTTCTAAAATTACACTCCATCTAAACCAATCAATCTGAAATTTACAGTTTACTTATACCTGGATACTCCAATTTTCGTAAATATAGAGATAAGACGAATCTGGGGTAATTTCGGGTTTACAGTTTCACTGAGCTACTGAATCCCAACCTTTTCTTCTACATGAAAATTGTACTGGTACTGGTACTGGTACTGGTACAGTGGGAAGATAACTGTCCATCAAATAATCATTTGTGTTGCATGATTGGCCCAGTACAAGTTACAGTGATTAGAACTGGGGAGAGTTATCTATGACTATGACTAATATAGTTCCATCTCAGAAACTTTTGTAAGTTGCAATTGTGTTTTCGTCACAAAAAATCTGAAATTTATTGAGACTGAATCAAAGGTACTGTCTCATCCACTTAACAATTCATCTTATTTCTAACAAATTAACTTTTAATTTCTAAAAATAAAATAAAAGTATTCTTGCACCGCCCATCATAACGGTGTGTCGTCCAGGTTCATTAATTAGCATCTTGAAATGTCCCCATAAGCTAATAAAGAAGCATTTGGAGTAGCCCTTCCCAGAGAGCTTGGTCTCTTGAGGCTTGTCACTCGGTTCGAATGAGTATGTAGTGGCTCGATTCTTCATTTTCTTGATACACATCTGCTCACCGAGTACAATTTGGGTCCGATGCCCATCGGACTCAAAGTGAGTTCGATGGGTTCGAGGACCGTTCAATCTGCTTTAAGAGTCCGCCCGCAACTTTTGTGTCTGCTTTAAAATTCTTACGCACGAATCTTAAAGTTGATCGGACGGTCTCGAAACCCATCGGACCCAAATTTGAGTTCGATGAGCATCAGACCCAAGCTGTTCTCCTGCTCATCTGCTTCAAATTCCATCAAAAGAAGAGGAAATCTACGATGTTAACAAATAGAAGACAGTTAAATAATTCTAAGCAAATTTGGATTTATTTTTTATTTGTAGTAGTAAAATAACTATAAATTTTAATTAATTAAACAAATAAAAAGAGTTAACATGACAGTAGAAGAAATATATTTTAGGCGTACGCTTTAGACTTTCAACTAATTAATGAAATGTTGCTGTATACTTAATAATTCAATAATTACTGTAAAAAAATATTAATTCATTCTTTGTCTTCTTGGAATAAAAAAAATTATTAAAAGAGACGATCCAGTATTGTAATTAAAAAAAATTTCTTCACTAACTTCAATACCTCATGCCTTTCATATCTCATCATACCTCATATTTTATATCTTCGTTTACAATATGCGATCCGAACTGCTCAACATGATATCCATACTAAAATATACTTGGGATGAAATTTCATAATTTTTGGAATTTGTTTACTATTTTTTCAAAATAGATACAAAATTATTGTTTTTGGACCATCCATAAACAGTGATTTTATATTTATCTTAAAAAATAGTAAAAAATTTCAAAAATTATAAAATTTTATCCCCAAGCATATTTAAGTATGAATGTCATATTAAGCAGTTTGGATCGATAGTTTAGACTTGGCAAACAAAGATATAAAATATGAGGTATGAAAGACAAGGTATTGGAATCCTCCTCGTTCAAATTATATCCATAAAACAGCAACTAAACATGACCAAAGCAACATGAAACTTCGGATCCAGTTTTTTATTTTTAATTACCATATAAAAAATACAACTTTACATATCAATTTTTTCTCCAATTCCGTATGGTCGTAAATCAAAGTAATGTAGGGAATTTAATTCAAACAAATAACGAAAAACAATCAAAACGGTCGTACGATGCATTTCACATTTGAGCTCAATGTGCTCGGTAAAACAAGATAAGTAATGTGACAATAAATTTCCAATCTATATAACATGTAATACCACACATTAAAAAGTAATAGAAATGTTCGAAATAATAGTGTTTTTTTTTCTACCCGCTACATTAAAAATAACACATATATATAACATAAAGGTTTGACGAATTGAAACCGAGTCAAATAAGAATTTATATCATGTGCATTGACGCACTGTTTAATAAATAAGTGTGCCCCAGTGCCAGGGATAATAATTAAAAAGCAAAAGATCATTTTCCAAAACATATGAATTTCAATTTCAAAAGTTATAAATAACCATTCGTGGTTCACTACAACAAAATCCTAAAGAAACTACAATAGATTATAACGATTATCGTGAAAGATGTTCTATATGACAGCTTTTATTTGAATAAATAATTTTTTTTCAAAAAGATCTGAAGTTTGAATTATATCTTTTTTAAGTACTTAGTATATAATATAAAGTTTGCGATAAAAAACTGTGGTAGATTAAAAAAATAATATTATGATCCCTCCAAATTCTCAAATATTATATTTCTTCGCTACTTTTAAATTAGTCTTTTCTAGACCTACTAATCAAACTTGACAATCGAAAGTAATGAATAAATATAAAATATACTTCTTTTTAGCGAATAATAACTTTAGTGGCAGCTACAGCAGTAATAACTGTATATTTTTCTAATTTTCTTCAACTAGGTAGCATTCAATACATGCAAAAGCTACAACGAAACTATACCATTACAATGTCAAGCTATTTAAACTTTAATAATCAACAATTGTGGTAAGTGTTCACTATAAACAACATCTTAACAAGAGAACTACACCTAGCTCAATTATCTAAGATAATACTTCTTCATGTGATGTGATGAGATGGGAGCTCAAAACCGACCAAGTACTCGAACCAGATATTAAAAATGGACGGCCAGTACCTTGTGTATGATAAAAAAATAAAAATAAAACCAATTGACAACAAATTTCTCCCTTCCTGCATGACTTGAGAGTAGGTCCGATGGGCATCGGACCTACCTCGGTTCGATGGGTTTAATCACCATCGATTTGCTTTTAGGTTCGTGCGAAATGCTTTAAACCCCGTGCGTGTATGTTTCAATTTTCGTGCGCACAAATCTTATACTAGATCGGACGGTCAGCGTGGCGTTGAACCTAAAAGTAGGTCTGATGGGCATCAGACCTACCCCGTTCTCTTCCTGCATATGTGACACTAAAGCAGGCAACAATTTTCTAGAACAAGAAGACTTCATGTGCCTGGAGAGAAAAAAAAAGAAAAAAAGATGCGAGTAAAAACAACAAAAAATAAATAATAATGATTATAGGGGGGATTAAGATAACTTCCACTAAAAGTAAGGACCAAGCATAATATCACATATTCACATAGGCTTCAGAAAGACTTCTCCAAGCTATAAAAAGGATATTAGTGTCGAGCTATTAAGAACAAGTCAACAAATAATAGCAAAAATAATAGAGCAATAAAAAATGGAACTCCACTACCCAGAGAACTTCTGTTGAACATATTTTTTATGCATTCACCAAGTGCAATCACCTTTAACATCAAAACAAACTCCATAAAAGCAGGTCGATAAAACATAGAGGATATGGCATCGGACAACTCCTTATCACCCCTCCTCCCAATCGATGTCGTCATCTTCTTCTTCCTCAGATTCCTTGGCCTCCGCATTCAAATCTGCCGCCAACTTATATGATGACCCTGCATTTCCTGTGTCAACTGGACAGAAAAAACAGAATAAGTAGCCAATTTCTAGCTTTAAAAAGTTCGGAAAGGATCAGATTAAACACCATAGCGGGACAGATATATAGTTAAAGAGAAAGCAATATAAATGCATCACAGATCCTTTACTAGCTTGTAGAAGTAATTAAGAGGAAGCGAGCTTTTTCAGTATATATCCTTTACACCTTCCTAATTCCGTCTTTACACCATAAACCAGTTTTTGTTGGCCTGTCATTTGAAAGAATACCCTCTACTTTGTGCCTCCGAGGCTCCGACATAACCCCATAATCCCCATTGATCACACAATTGTGTAATGTATACAGTTTAACTCGGCACAATATCAATTCTGACCCTTTGCTGCCCCTGTTTTGAGCAGCAAAATAAGGTTAAAATTAAAATTGCTGTTGTCAAAAAGTTCTGTTGACTGGAGAACAAGATAGAGAGTTCTTTTCGATATACAAATTGACAGATTTGAGAAGGGGGAGGAGCATCTTAGAATCATCTTTTTCTTTAACTTTTTATTCTAATTATTTATTTATCATTATAATGTTGGTAATGGCGCGGCCACTATTATTGTACCTGTAGGTTCAGCTTCTTCCCACTCAACATCATTATTGTCCTCATCACTTCGTTTTGATTTCATTCCCACTTGCCGATGACTTGATGTTTCTGGAGTGCCAAAAGATCGGTCTGATGCAGAAACCCCAAATTCTTCTTGCTTTTCTGATTGGCTTCCTGCTGCTGCTTGCATCTTTGCGTAGTAAGCAGCCAAATATGCCTTTGTGTACTCATCCTAATATTAGAAACAAGGGAAACGAAGGAACCTTAATATCCATAGACAAAATGTTTAGCAGCTTTTCGGGACTTCACCGACTTTATACATAGATAATAATGTACAAATATATGGCTAGGGTGTTGCATTAACAGCTAGTCTGCTACAAAAGCAGACTAATGAAGGGCTAAAAAAATTAAATCACTATCCATCTACAGCTAAACCGTATCAAATCAGCCAATCCAATCTGATTCCAAACATACACTGCAATGTAAACCGTATGTTCCTCCTGTATCTTTTAATGGGAAGTTTGAAGTAGATCACATATTAAGCTAAGAATTACTGACCATTAAGCTCTTGTCATCTTCCTTCAAATCTGCTTGTTTCTTGTCATCAATGGCAGCTTCTTGAGTGGCCTCTGCCTCAAGACTAGTCTCACCCCTTTGTTCATTTGTAAGAACCATTCCTTTTCTGATCATCCATGGTGGCAGAACCTTGGCCTTGGTAGGTTTACCTTCGGGCTGTACCTCCTCTTTCACTCCACCACCTAGATCAACCTCAACCTGATAAAACACAAATTTATCAAGTTACACATGTGTATTAGAAACTTTTGAGAATTATAAGTTGCCAACAGCTACATGTAATTCCTATCATTTGATATTTCCATAGCAACTGATGTCCCAAAGAAAGAGATTAGTAAAACCTGAAATAATCTAACAGACAACCAGATTTGATTCATACACAGTATATTCATAATTCTGCTAGAACTTTATAAACCAAAATCAGAACAGAAGAAAGTTTCATGTTCATAAGTAAAACATGAGTAGTTAATGCAGTACACAACAGCAACACCCAAGCAAGCACCAGTTTTGATACTTAAAGACTTTGTATATGATGGAAATCATGAATAAAATAAAATAAAGTTAAGAAGAACAAAAACAATCTCGCATTGAAATATGGCCGTACCTTTGTATCCCCAAGAGAAGGCATTGGTGTGCCACCATATCCTGGAACCTGAGATTTATTAGCATCATTAGGATCAATGTTACCATATCCCCAACCAGCTGCACTTGCTCTAGCCTCCCATTGTTGAAGTGTCCCAAAATCAGGCACCGGCAAGTCTTTTACCCTTGCCAGTTGAATGGTCAATGGCTTCAGTTGCTCCTGCATTAACATATATTCAAACAAACAATACTATTACGATAAAGCAACATGTAGAGACACAGTCCAAGTGATATCAGTATAACACAACTTCAATTTCACATCTATTCCGGAAAAAAAATACCCTGCCAAAGCATGGAAACAAAAACACTGAACCTGATATACTGAAATTCTGCTTGCTTGTAAAAGGAGAAGGTTAGTCCTTGATGCTGTTTGGTGCAACAAGTGCATCTATCCCACCACTAATAAATGACATTAAATGTCCGACACAATTTCTAAAAAAAGAAAGCTCCTAAAACTCTTAGAAATATACCATGACCAGCAAAACTAAAAGAATTGCAATATCTGCACTAATTATCAAATATCAGTCTTGGCAGTAACTGCATCTCAACTCCATATGTAATATTTCCATCCTTTCCCACAGGACAAAGGAACAGAGATCCCAGAAAGCAAATATAAATTGGAAAATAGGCAGTAAAAAGACACCTCAAACCTCTGAAGAAGATCTTTCAATTTCTCCCGCCGCCGACTCCTATTGTCATCCCCTTCTCCCATTTCATCAGCTGCAAGCTTGTCACTCTCAGCAACAAGTTCACCATCACATCTTTCACAGTGAAACATATCATCGGTATAACTAATAAGTTGAAGGGCATCAAAAGCTGAGTATCTGCAATCAACACGTGTAATATTGAGCAACATCCATCATACATTAATATTCTAGGGGAATAACTCTGCTTAATTATGATGTGGCAATAGAAATGAGTGTGACAAATGCTACCTAGCAGCAGCATATGCAAAAATTAAAGCAAGTCTGTGCTTTTATGAGCAACAAAAAAGACCCTACAATTTTTTTTTTTTCAATTCTATTACCTTTTTGCACAATTAGGACAGATGTACGTCTGAACAGTGTTCCTGCTATCCAATTCATCTTTCAACTTTTTCTTCATTTTGTGTATCCTATATCTAACAACGTCATAGATCTGCTCATAATTAAAGAAAAGCAAATAAGAATAATACGGTTTAAGATATCGAAGATAAAGCTTCAGAACAGAACCTTAATGATGAATATTACCTGTGCATAGTCCAAACAACAGTACGAATGAGTATGCATTTTGACCTTCTCTTCACCTTCCTTACCTGTTTGACGGCCGTCGCCGGTCGCTGCAGCAACAGCTGCACTAAATATTTTTGCGCCTTTTGCTGACTGGAAGTGGAAAACATATACAAAAGTGCGAGACGTTAAAAAAAAATGAAGCAAAATCACATCAAAAGGTGGCTTCATAACTCATAAGGGGAGTTTCATTCTATATTCCTAAAATAAAATAAAAAACTGACTATCAGACAACGAGCAACAGAGAGGTCACATTTTGAGTTTATACAATGATGTAAATGAGGACACTTACTGTTAAACATGGTATTGCACCGATCAATTTTTCATAAAAAAAAAGACAAGTCTTGTAAAACATGGTAATACCAATCATGTTTTCATAAACAAGCAAATTTAGGTGAGTACCATACACTATTTTCATATATGTGACAAAGGGATGCTACATACCTCTTTACGATGGTCTCTAGTGACAAACTTCTCTTCCTCAAAAAACCTCAAAATACGACGGAGTTGTTTTGAATGCAGCTTCAATGCCTTCGCCAAATCTTCCTCTCTAACCCATTGACGCCTGTTGAAAAAGTTAAGTCTGTCAAACAAACAAAGGCAACAGAAATGCTACGGATTGCAAAGTATCAGGAAGAATCAGGTCTGATTCATGTTGAGTTGAAATTTCTTGTTCAAAAATAACATCAGGTCAAATCCAACCCAACTGATCTTGACCAGCAGGCAAAGTATATTGACCAGTACCCAACATATGTTAACAGTTAACCTGTCACTAATTAGAACTCACTTTTTGTTGGCCTGACAGTGCCAGGAACTGAAATGGTTAGATTCTTTTGCTTCTGGGTTAATACTGGATTTTCTTCTTTTCATATACAATTCTCAACATACAAAGTTGGGATAGTTTGAATCTCAACCTCCTATTGTAACCAAAAGAAAGAGATACAATCAACTGCTAAACTGGTCACATTGAACAGAATCAGCTAATTAAGCGATAAGGTCTGCGGAGTCCACCTGAATCTGCCTTAACTTGGTTAGGCTAAGAACTGCCACCTGACTGACACATTGTTTAGTACAGCTTAAATTGCTCATTTTTTCCCCTATATTATGAAAAGTTATTACAACAACTTATGCAAAGTATAAGCATCCGAAAAGTTTTAACTTCTTGATAACAGTGAGGCTTGACTTGTAAAAGTTCACCAAAATCAGAAGCATCGAATTAATAAACTGGTTTGTAATGCTTTAAAATATTGCTTTGCTAGAAATACAATCTGTCAACATTATTGTAATGAATCGGTTAAATTGCTAGAGTCTAGAGAGAACCCAAATACTTCAGTTAAGAGGAAAACATACTCAAAAAGCACAAAAAAGGCAAGCATTTTGAGCATTAAAATCTCAATGGCATACAAACTACTGACTTGACTTCAAACAAATTGCCATGCCATTATCGAATAAAACTATCAAACTGATGGCTATTAGCTAACCTTGTGAGAGCATCAAGGACCACGACAGCAATTCCTCTGTTGTCGCCTCTACCAGTCTTTGGTTGGTTATCACCTTTCATGGTAATGTCATCATAGAATGCTCGAGCAGCGAGCTTCACCAATCTACATCACCATGAGTTAATCCAAATAATGCAAAGTCTGGTGTAGAATTTTATTTATTAGTAAGATGAAATGGAAACTCAAGCAAAGATAAAAATTGCATACCTATTGAACGGCTCAAGACTCATAGTCGAAGGAAAGAGATAAATCTCAGACTCGGGAGTCTTCAGGTTGGTTTCACTAGCACTGAAATTAAAGTCGAAATCAACCAGATTGTAGATTAGTATCGTAAAATGGAGGTTTCATACATTGCATCTTACGTAAACCTAAGATTGGTAGGGGCTGCTCAGTACGAAATAAGCCAGAAATATCATATAGAAAAATATAAACAAAATAGAGAGAATATAGGGGGGCAAAGGCTCGGAAACCATCAATTCAGACATCTAGATTAGGGTTCTGGCCGCCATCGGGCGACAAATCGATAGCGAAAGTTACCGAGAGGGAGAAAAGCGAAATTTCAAGAGATAGGTGGAGGAGAGGAGAGAGAAACCCTATCCCCGAATAAAAATAAAAAGGCAAGGAAAGATGACCGGACCTTCCAGCAGGTAGGAGAAACCATTGATGATGCGAAGAACTGTTCTGTTTCGTGGTTTTCTTTCCTTTCGTTTGATATCTGGTTAAGCGGAGCGAGGTGAACGGGAGAGGCGAAGCAAAGAAAGGAAGTATCGAGAGAGAAATGGGAAATTGGGAATTGTTCAAAGCCGCTTTCTAAAAATAGTCCCCTAAATTTTTAGAATTTCTTAGCGATAATTTGGAAATTGGAAGCCGCTTTCTGAAAAATACTCCGAGAAAGCAACATGCCCATCGGACCTACTTTGGTTCTATGGGTTTAATCACCGTCGATTTGCTTTAAGATTGGTGAGGAACGCTTTAAAATCCGTGCGCGTCTGTTTCAATTTTCCTGAGCACAAATCTTAAATTAGATCGGACGGTCATCATGCTTTGGTTCGAGCTTTCCGCAAGCGTTTTTTCTTTTCTTTTTAGAGTTAAATAAATCCATCAAACTGTTTTTAATATTTACTGAATATTTTTTATCTGAATTTTAAATTTTCGATCTCTCACAAGAAAGAGTGTTACCGCAAGAGTTTCAAAGCAGTTCCTCGAGATTCGAAACATTTTATAGTATGAAAACAATTTGATGGTAGATCCAAATCGATCATTATATATATATTTTTTTAAAAGACCTAGATCCGTTTCATTAATATGAAATTTGAAAATTACAAGTCTGAAAATAGTTCAACAGTTCATACAATCGATCATTATAATTAAACAATCTAAACCAAATCTGATTTTAGATTAAAAATAAATAAATCAAGTCTGGCTTTTTAATTGTTTTTAGATAGTTACAAAATCAGAAGATTATAGACCATCTAAAACAGTGATTTTGTATCTATCTAAAAAATAGTAACAAATTCTAAAAAGTATAAAATTTGGTCCCAAGTACATTTTAATATGGATATCATGTTGAACGGTTCAAATCGGCTGTTTAAATCTTGCAAACAGAAATAATTATGTGAAACATGGTTGATGCACAAAAACAATGAGATATTTTAACCCTACTGGAAATAAAATAGAAACATTCCAAAATTGTAGAACCAATAGAAGCACAATGAGTTATTGCCGTGATTTGTAAAAAGAAAAATTGAGCTTGTTTCTAGAATGAAGCAGATGGATTATGTATCATTTTTTACAAATAAAAATAAAATATAACAATTGGAAAGATATATATATAAAGAGATGAGCTATGGTGAGACGTGGAGTAAAACAAGTTTGTACTCCACGCCATATTTTTATTTTGAAAATTCAAACAACCGATCCGAACCGTTCAACATGTTCTCTATATTGAAATGTGCTTGGAGACCAATTTTTACATTTTTTTGGAATTTTTTTACTATTTATTAAGCCACTTTGAAAATCGCTGATCCACTGCGAACAGTAAAAAACAGTAAAATTTTCTGGACCACCGGATCAGCGATTTTCAAAGTGGCTTAATAAATAGTAAAAAAATTCCAAAAAATGTAAAATTTAGTCTCCAAGCACATTTCAATATAGATAACATGTTGAACGGTTCAGATCGGTTGTTTGGATTTTCAAAATGGAAATATAGTGCCATAGAGTATAAAATTATTTTACTCCATGTCTCACCATAGCTCAATTATATATATATATATATATATATATATATATATAGAGATTGGCTAATGTAATAACGTTAGAACTTCGGCCGAAGTTCTAACGGGTCGTTTTTGCAATTTCAAAATCCAAACAACCCATCCGAACCGTTCAACATGTTCTCTATATTGAAATGTGCTTGGAGACCAAATTTTACATTTTTTGGAATTTTTTTGCTATTTATTAAGCCACTTTGAAAGTTTCTGATCCAACGGTGAACAGTAAAAAACAGCAAAATTTTCTGGACCACCGGATCAGAATTTTCAAAGTGGCTTAATAAATAGCAAAAAAATTCCAAAAAATGTAAAATTTGGTCTCCAAGCACATTTCAATATAGAGAACATGTTGAACGGTTCGGATGGGTTGTTTGGATTTTGAAATTGCAAAAACAACCCGTTAGAACTTCGGGCCGAAGTTCTAACGTTATTACATTAGCCAATCTCTATATATATATATATATATATATGAGTGAGGCAACGGTGCTATGCATAGCACCAATTGGGTCCGTGCTACGACTCAAAATTTGACTTTTCAAAATCCTAACGGTCGATCCAAACCGTTCAACATAATTATAAAATGAATATGTACTTGCAAACCAAATTTTACATTTTTTCAAATTTTTTTACTATTTTTTCGAAAATCACTTGATCTGAACATTTTGGACCATCCAAAAACAGCCTATCTAAAAAAATAGTAAAAAAATTTGAAAAAATGTAAAATTTGGTTTGCAAGTACATATTCATTTTATAATCATGTTAAACGGTTTAGATCGACCGTTATAATTTTGAAAAGTCAAATTTTGAGCCGTAGCACGGACCCAATCCGTGCTATGCATAATACCGTAGCCTCACTCTATATATATATATATATATATATATATATATATATAATCTGGCTAATATGCTACGCGTAGCATAGAGGCCCTCCGTGCTACAGCTCAATTTTTGAGTTTTCAAAATCCTAACGGTCGATCCGAACCGTTCAACATGATCTCCATATGAATATGTACTTGCAAACCAAATTTTACATTTTTTAGATTTTTTTTACTATTTATTAAGCCACTTTGAAAATTGCTGATCCAATGGTCCAGAAGATTTTACTGTTGTGTACAAATTACTGTTTTTTCAAAGTGGCTTAATAAATAGTAAAAAAATTCTAGAAAATGTAAAATTTGGTTTGCAAGTACATATTCATATGGAGATCATGTTGAACGGTTCAGATCCGTTCATATCGACCGTTAGGATTTTGAAAACTCAAAAATTGAGCCGTAGCACGGAGTCCTCTATGCTATGCATAGTACCGTAGACACTTCCTATATATATATAGAGAGAGAGAGAGAGAGAGAGAGAGAGAGTAAGGCTACGGTGCTTTGCAAAGTAAATCCCCCCGTTTACTTCGGGCTATTTTTTGGATTTTGAAAATCCAAACAACCGATCCGAACCGTTCAACATGTTCTAAATATTGAAATGTGCTTGGAGACCAAATTTTACATTTTTGGAACTTTTTTTACTATTTATTAAGCCATTTTGAAAGTTTCTGATCCGGTGGTCCAGAAAATTTTACTGTTTACCGTCGGATCAGCGATTTTCAAAGTGGCTTAATAAATAGTAAAAAAATTCCAAAAAATGTAAAATTTGGTCTCCAAGCACATTTTAATATTTAGAACATGTTGAATGGTTCGGATCGGTTGTTTGGATTTTCAAAATCTAAAAAGTGGCCCGAAGTAAACGGGGGGGTTTACTTTGCAAAGCACCGTAGCCTTACTCTCTATATATATAGAGAGAGAGATGAGCTATGGTGAGACGTGGAGTAAAACAAGTTTGTACTCCACGCCATATTTTCATTTTGAAAATTCAAACAACCGATCCGAACCGTTCAACATGTTCTCTATATTGAAATGTGCTTGGAAACCAAATTTTACATTTTTTAGAATTTTTTTACTATTTATTAAGCCACTTTGAAAATCGCTGATCCACTGTGAACAGTAAAAAACAGTAAAATTTTCTGGACCACCGGATCAGCGATTTTCAAAGTGGCTTAATAAATAGTAAAAAAATTCCAAAAAAATGTAAAATTTGGTCTCCAAGCACATTTCAATATAGAGAACATGTTGAACGGTTCGGATCGGTTGTTTGGATTTTCAAAATAAAAATATAGTGCCATGAAGTACAAACTTGTTTTACTCCACGTCTCACCATAGCTCAATTATATATATATATATATATATATATATATATATATATATAATCCTAGCTATATATACTTAAAATATATAAATAGACCATTACTCTGCATATAACAATTGGAAATATATCAATATATAAATAGACCATTACTCTGTGTCAAATATATAATCCTAGCTATACTTTAAGCATTCCTTAAACCTCGGATTTTTTTTTTACCACGGCCATACTTCGTCGATGATCACTTGGTACCAATCTTATATTGATCTAGTACCATTTTGATACCATCCCTATCGAGCAAAGGATTCAATCGATAATTATCACGGTTAACGAATAAATTGTAAGATGTGAATGAATATATTAATAATTATATTTATTTGATGACTATGAACAACTAACAAAATGGTCATCAAACCAAAAAATATAAAATTATACATATATTAATTATATTTTAGACAAATTGTGTAGCAAAATATAAGAATGCGAACGCAATAAACAAAAAAATTATTAACTAAATTACACTTCTAGGGCCTTCCATTATAAGCTTTTAATCTCATAAGAAATTAAAGATCTAAAGAACTTCCAAATTTGTTTTAACATGTAGACTACGGTACAATATCTCAAGCTAAAGAAATAAAATCACCCATTATTTTTCAGATCACTTTTAGTACATACACAATTTTACAACCTCCCCTATAATGAGCATCTACATCTCTGGTACTATTAGAGTTTCTAATCTGACGTGGCAGTTTCTAATATAGTTTCAGGGATGTGGGAGAGTTTCTTATTTAAAAACTATGCAGTAAAGTTTCTTATTAAGAAACTGTTTATAAACTCCATGCTGATTAAATGATTGGCTCAAATTATTTATGTTTTTTAATTTGTTGCTGATGTGGCTTAATAGAAACTCTAAAATTAATTTCAAAGATGTGAGAGTTAGAAATTTTAGAGATCTTAATTTCTAAAAAGAAGTTAACAGTTATTTAGAAACTCATTTAAGTTGCTGAGATGTAGATGCTCTAAAGATAAAAATCGCCCATTCAAATTTAATTTTTGTAGTTTCGTATTCTAGAACTAATGTGAAAAAAAATGAATGATCGCATATTAGTTTGTATTATGAATCAATATTTACGTTTTCAAAATTAAAACAGTTGATCTAAATCGTTTATGAACAAGAATGAATGATCGCATATTAGTTTGTATTATGAATCAATATTTACGTTTTCAAAATTAAAACAGTTGATCTAAATCGGTTAACATGACTCTATATGAAATGTACTTGCAAACTAATTTTTACATCTTTTAGAATCTTTTTCATATTTTTCTAGATAGATAGAAAATCGTAATTTTTAAATTGTCTAGAATCTTTAGATCAGAAAGTTTTCTACCTATCTAAAAAAATAATAAAACAATTATAAAAAATGTAATCTTTTATCTACAAGTACATTTTCATACAATGATAAATGTTGAATTGTTTAGATCAATTATTTAAATTTAAAAAATAAAAATATTAATCAATAGTGTGAATCAATATGCGCTATGTATATGTATAGTACCATAGCCTCACTCAATAATTATACGACAAAGTCATTTATTCAAGTAGAGGAGAGTGGAAAGGGAAAAAAATTATTAATTGATTCTTATTGGATTGGATATTTAATAGGAAGGTTTAATGAATGGAGGTTACTCATTTAAGATTTAAAAACTTATAATTTTTTTATTATTTAAATTAAAGTGTAATGCAAAACAACAAGACAAATTAAATAAGAGCATGAAAATATGTTAACATTCCTTTTTATTCTCTTACTATAGTGTTGCTTCTGTTTTATTCTCCTAGATATGCATCATATCTGGTTCAGAGTCTCATCTTCATCATCATTAATAATATTTTTTCAGATGTTATAGCCTTGAGGTTGAGACAATGAACACTAGTTATAACTTGTAATATCATATAAACGGAAACTATTTAAAAAAAATGCTAGTTTAAAGGAAAATTAGTTTCATTAAAAAGTAAAAAAAAAAAAATAGTTTAAATTTTTTATGTTGATATTAATTAAATTACAGATAAAATAATTTTTTTGTGAAACAATATACTAAATATGAAATAAGCTTGTATAAGTAATCCTTTTTTGGATACTGATCAAAACCCAGAAAAGAGGCAATATATTCTACAAATTCAAAACCTACAAAAAAGATCAACTACCATATTGTTTTTTATGTGGATTAAATTGTTAATTAATCTACTTAAGATTCGGTAATCTTCAAAATAAAAATTTTGTCATGAATTTATAAAATATCGTCAAAGCACTGCTAAATGAATTTCTTTTGTTTTTGTTTTTTGCAATTGCAATATGCATGTTCATAAAAAAAATGCACATGTATAGCATCATAATTAAAAAAAACAAAAAAATAAAGCCAAATGCGTATGTATAGATACCAAATGACCGCTTGGTAAGAATCTTTCGAAATAGAGTAGAAATAATAGATAATTCTATTTTTGTGGACATTATATATTGTATTTTAATGCCAATATATTAATTTTAGATAAAGTAACTTAATTTATATTGTAGTTATGATCATACAGGTTTCTCGTCTAAAAAAATGAATTAAAAATATACTACAACAAAAAAAAATACTATAATATAAAATACTACAATCTAGTCTACAACATAAAATATAACAATCCAGTCTAACATAAAATACTACAATCTAGACTATGCCTTAGGAGTAGTGAAACTTTATCCCGTCGTCTCTGAAGGCCTGCAGCAATACGCAACACACTCCCACATTTAGAAACGATAGTCATTTACCAGATTCGCATTCTTGTCGATACATTTGGGGTTAACTCTTATGCCACAGAGATGACAAAAGAACATCTCCGCAATATCTCATTTGACAAGACATGCGGGGCACACTTCCCATTCAGGTGGAGGGTCGATATCGCCGAAGTTCTCGTCAATAACGTTTCTAATAGTTGGATCATCCATGGTCATGTAATCTTCAACATCTTTGGTTGAAAGAAAACGAGATAAATGTCTCTTGAAGCGGGCTTCACCCGTCCAAAAAAAATTTAGCTACGGATATGCGAGCATTGCATGCGGTTTCGCTTCCTCCTTTTCGAAGTTCGGGTTTGGATGCCATGGTAAGATCTAGGGTTTCAAATGATAATGATGGATTAAGCAATTTATATTAATTCTAAACAATTTCTAACAATTTCTAACCAATTTTGAACATTCTCTAACAATTTCTAACAATTTATATTAATTCCTAACAATTTCTAAACAATTTTAGACTAAAAAATTAAATACAAAAAAGTCTTGCAAAAGAGGAGGCGATATGTTGGAGAGAGAGAGAGAGTGAAAATTTGATATGAATGGGGTGAAAAACGGGAAGGGTACCTTCCAATATATAGGCAATACCAAATTGCCCCATTGGGGGCGGTTTGGTCTTTAGCAAACCGTCCAAACGTGGAGTGGTCAGGTATCAAGATCAAACCGCACAAAAATGGGGCTGTTAGGGTCTTTTTAAAAAAAATTCAGTATGAGGGACATATTTGCTATTTTTTTTTTTGAGGTATTAATAAAAATTTCGGAAGTAAAAGTCACAATATTTATCTATAGGAACTCTAATTATGGATATGAAAAGAAATTAATTAATAATACATGTCCAGCAAGTGTCTTCATCCACCAAACTTACTATTCAGTTTAAAATACAACTTCAATCCCAACAAAAATAGGATAATTATCTTTGGTATATAGCATAATTATTAAGGTATAATGGCTAACATCACCAGTACTAACATGGTAGCTAGGTTGAGTATCACTCCTCCCAGAGACGAAGTACTTGACTTAATTGCATGAGGCGTTTGCGGCCTGGAAAAAAAAATTAGCATTAACATAAATTCACAAAATTATGGAAGGAACAAGCTTATTAATTTTTCTAAAATCCTAGTCTGGTATTCTGAATAATTCATATTGGTGTCTACTGATGCACATTACCGTTGCAGTTTGCTTAGAAGACCACAATACAAAACATTATGTGGTACCATCATCTCTGTTCTGTTATAGCCACCTGGGTCGGCTACTCTGACATAAACCTCTTCGCCTAGATACCATTTGTCGAGATTCTCTGATCGCAGATTCCAGAATCCAACATTGTCTAGAGACACTAATACTGCTGTCCATGCTCCCGGAAAGACCTATTGTTACAAAAAACAAAGTAAATAAAGCATAAAATGCAAAATACAGAGGATCAACAAGCCTATTTGGCTTAGAACCTGAGTTGTTGTGCGAGAAACAGCATCCCATTTATTGTACGTAGCTCTGCTATTCTTTGACCACTCCCCATAGTCCATCCTAAAATCCATAAATACCTTCATCAGAAGATAGAATATATATGATGAGAGATGACATTGATTAAAATGAAAAGGAAAAAGAGAGAATCAAGATCATATACCCAACAACAAAAAATGCATATCCATCCAAGTGGAAGGTGCGAATTGTGGTATCATTATTCTCAAAAACAATCTCAATAAACCCCTTATAAGAAGCATTAATAGCAGATCTACCCAGCCGAGGCTGCCTGTTCTTTGGCCTAGCAGGGAAGTCTAGTGTATAAACCCCTTCCAACTCATGTAGATCTGCTAGTCTCAAAGGAGTGTCAGGCGGTGTGTACGAGATTCCATTTAGTGTTGAACGCCTCTTTTCATTTATGTAAAGTGGTGCCACGCTTCTTATCAAGTATGTATGAGTTATGTTTATTGAACCATAGTGGAACGAGCCCTGAGGATTCGGCCGGGCGGCACCAGCACTTGTGTTCATCCTGAAAATTGTGCACCCGATATAGAGCATTATTTAGATATATCATTTTGATTTCAAAGTAAATATATACCAATAAAATAAAAGACTTACTTGATTGTTTTAGCTTGGTCCATGGAATAGGACCGATAATAAATGTCATTTGGAGGGTCAGGGAGTGGGCCTGATGCAGCCCCTCGTGAATTTGAATAATGTAAAACCGCAACACCAGTAACCCTAGCCCAACCTGGCTCAGCTGACTCATTGACAAATCTCGCACTAGCCACAATGTAATAGTCGGCGCTTGCATCTTGATCCATTGTGACTAAAAAGGAGTATGACTGACCCACATGTATGTCTAAGTTGGTGTAGTTCTGTTGGATTGTGTAGGTGCCTTCAGCTTCCACTAGTAGTAGATTGTGGCTTTGGATCCTAAAGTTCAGACTAGTGGAGGTGCCAATGTTGTGAACCCGGATCCGGTATGTCTTTCCTGTGTACAATTAAAAATTAGGTTAGTGCTATTGTGCCATGCAGCCTTCGAAATCTGGTTTCCAGTCCAATGGACATGGATCTGAATTTCAGACCTGACCTTAACTTACCCAAAATATAAACCCCCATCAAAAACCAAAAAGATCTGGAACCGACCCAAAAATAAACCCCCATACAAAAATCCCAATACAATTACAAAAAGATCAACTGAAGTTTCAAGTCATTAGTGCTGTACTCTGGAACAACCAAAATCATTAATCATGAACCTGACAGACCCATAATCCAAATCAAAACTGAACCCAAATTTGAAATTTATTCAGGTGCCATAACTTAATTTCTAACTTAAGCTTTTGATGCCAGGCAGATAGTGCAACATGTATACTGACATGACTAGAGTACAATAAGACACAAAATAGTACAAAAATGTAAGTAACAATAATGCAACTTCTCACCTGATTCCACATTTATAGTTTCATGATCAAAAGTCTTTGGTGCCAGTGTGGGATTATATGGTCCCTTGCCATTAATCAGAACTCCATCAGGTATCCCCAGATCTTTTCCTTCATCTAGCAGCTTTCTCAAATCCTACAAAAAAAATATGAACAGTTTCCTAAATTATCTGATACCAAACAAAGAGAGACAAATCCCAGACTCTAAAACCTGAACTTACTGTGTGATTCTGGGTGTACCAGTCTCCGATAAAAATTGTGAAATCGCCGTCAGGCTGGGCAAATGGCGCTGGTATAGTATTGCGGTTGTTAACTGTGACAGGCCCGAATCCACCAGCAGCCCGTTGGAGGCCCAAAGAAGGGAAGTAGAAGAAGCTTCCAATCTGGTCCTTGACCTGGAACTGGTACGTCCAGTTCCAGCCTGGTGGTATCGGGCAGTTGGTACCAAGCACTCCATCTTGCCAACTGTTCCTTCTGTGTTGCAATCCATCCCTACAATAAGATGCAGCAAGGTGGCACCTAAACTTTCCTCGTTTTCAACTTCTAACTATAGAACTTTCAAAATTCTGCATTACAACAACAAACAACTTTTCTTTTTCTTTTCCTTGGAGGGAGGCATGGACAATCTAGCAAACTAAGTGTGTTTCAATTTCAAATTGAAAAAATGAATTTTTGGATAACCATAAATAAGGTTGATGGTGCTTGAACTATTCATTCTGCATATATAACCGTACCGTGTGCGCGCATAAGAAAGAAGGGTGCTAAACAAACATATTGGAAGTTTAGGGATTATCATTTGATCAGATGAAGCTTAGATAATATAATAAAATAAGTTTTCACATCAAATTATAAAATTATATAAAGGATAAATGCTCGATAAATTGTTTACCAGGTGAGTAAGAGTGGCTCGTCCAAGCCATTTAATACATTGACGACCGCATTCCAATTGGTGGTGGTGTTAATTAAAGGCCCTGGAATAGTCCCATTAACTGTAATTACCTACAAAATTTCCACAATAGCAGTTTTAAGTTCCCATAAAAAAGTCACAATCTTTTCAGAAACAAAAAGAAAATAGAGAAAAAAAGAAAGTAGTCGCGTTTTTTTAAACAAGTGCAATGCAAGCATGAAAGTTTTATTCATATTTTCAATGCAATTTTCTCGGAAAGGGGGTTTAGATATAGGCCAGAATAAACCGGCTCAATCTGCAAATCATTTTTGAAATTATAAAGCTTCTAGCAAGGACGGAAGAGGTTATGAACAAGTAGAAAAGGGAAAAGGAAGCTCTAGATTGTGACAAGCGTTCTTAGTTTACATAAAACTCGGAATAAACTCCAATTGACACACAAAATTTAGAACTTTTCTTTTTCCATAGTCCCTCTGAGTCTCAGAAAATCTATGAACACTTAGAAATGCAGCATTTGAGATTTCTTCTCAGAAAAATCGACAGGATTGAAAAAAAAAAAAGATATCAACATTTTCGGGAATGCATACAAATCAATAAATGTGAAAAGATTACAAAAAATAAGGCCCTTTTGAACACCTTTTGAGGCACTCCCAGTGGGCTTAGAACCTTGTAATAGACCTCTAAGTAGTAATACCCCGTGGTATTCGCGGAGAGAGAGAAAGAGAGAGAAAACGAAAAGAAGACTGAAGCGGCGCACAGTAGCACAGCCGGCGGCAGCCTGGATAGGCGCATGTTAGTGGTATCGGCGCACGATTAATCGTATAATAAGAAAGAGATATTCTAACACTATGGCCTGGCGACGAAATTCAGTTAACGCTGGTCTCAAATATGCTCTGTTCCAGGTTTCTATTCTCTTCCTTCTCTTCTCTGCCTTGTGTTTTGTCGTGACTCTCCAACTCTAAACGAGACGAATGGAACCGCTTGTAGCCCTTTTAAATGGAAAGGGATCACGCGATTGTTCCTTCATGAGCTCGGTCTATCATAGACCAAAATAATACTAGAGTGTGAGAGATTTGGAATTTCGGATCCTCGATAATATATAGTCAATCTAATAAGAGTATCGTTCAAATAAATTGAGTTCGTTTGCTTTAATCAGATGATTGAATTGAGAACAGAAAAATGATAAATCGTTATACAATGTATATATATTGCAATTTAAAGCAAATGTGATTTTCTTGACAGAAAAAAAAAAAATGAAACAAATGATCGAGAATATGGAAGAATATAAGATTTTCATATTGCAATATAATTTTTTTGCATAGCAATATAGTAAGAATATGGAAAACTATTGTTATTATATAATATGTCCATATGAAGAACTAGTTTTAGACTTAATATGTGAATTATATTAAGATTCTTATTTTGAAGTACCAAACAATTTTTTTTTAAAACGAAAGCTTTATTTAAACATATTAAAATTTTATTATGTTTTTTTTTTTTTTTTTTTTCATAATCTACATTTACTACTGTGCTCCAAATCCAGAAATGCTGATCTGCTGTTAAAACGCGGTCAACTAAAGAGGTTATAATTTCTCCGATAAGGAAAGAAATCCTTAAAAGGATCACTTTCTCTTATTGCCTATTCATATCTCTGACTGTTGGATTAAGAGACGAGAGATCTTGGCCGTCCGATCGCTTTATGGCGGTTTTTGGTAAATGCTGTCAGTCGCCTGCTAAGAAGAGTAGAAGACCCCTGTGTTTTTCTTTGAATAGACCCGGTCTACAAAATCCAAGGAGGGTGAAACCCGGAATCCAATTTGAGAAAATGCCAAGGGTCTTCTCTCTCCGGTATAGTCCAGGTGCATTCGAACTTCATTTTAAACGGAAGTTTTTTTTTTTTTTAGATAAAAGTAACGCCAAATAAGGTTGTAACTGCAGCAGCTGATTTAAATTAGATTCAGAAGTTAAGTTACGAGATGAAGAACAGCAAACATGAAAACGGAGCGGTATATAATGGACATGTCACATAATTTTGCATTTCAGAGTCCTAATCGGGTGCATTATATTTTGTAGTAAGGTATCGAATCCGTATCTCCCAGGTACCCGACTCAAGCAAATACTAACGGATGGTCCAGATTAACCAGTCGAATCAAAATCAATCGGGTGTCTAATAAAACTATAGAGGATCTGCTTTGAGATGCGTGCTAAGTTAAAAGAATAAATCTGGACCGTTCATTTGTAATTTGCTTGAGTCAGGTACCTGGGGTGATCCGAATTCCTTCCAAGGGACCTGACTGAGTACAATTAGCTTCAATGACTTCCCAGCCGAGTAATTGGAATGTAATGCGTATATGTAGATATAGGAGGTTTGTTTTGAGATTCGTGCCAAGTTAAAACTTTTTTTTTTTTTGAAACTCTTGACAGTGCTGTCTAAGTTAAACTGACAACTCAGATTTAATTGTACTCAGTCAGATATTGCACTGGTTCTCAATTATCTTACAAACCCCATAATCATTAGGCTTTGAGTGAGCCTATGGTGCTATGCATAGCACGGATGGGGTCCGTGCTACGGCTCAAAATTTGACTTTTCAAAATCCTAACGGTCGATCCAACCGTTCAATGTGATAACCATATCAATATGTACTTGCAAACTAAATTTTATATTTTTTCGAATTTTTTTACTATTTTTTTAGATAGGTAGAATTTTGATGGTCCAGAATTTTCAGAAAACACTGATTTTTCTACCTATCTAAAAAAATAGTAAAAAAATTCGAAAAAATATAAAATTTAGTTTGCAAGTACATATTCATATGGTTATCACATTGAACGGTTGGATCGACCGTTAAGATTTTAAAAAGTCGAATTTTGAGCCGTAGCACGGACTCCATCCGTGCTATGCATAGCACCATAGCCTCACTCTTAGGCTTTTAATAAGTAACTAGTATCGTGCCCGTGCGTTGCAACGGAATCATATTATAAGAGAACAAACAATCTCATACAAATTAACATATTATCAAACACTTGATCTTACCAAAATAAACTTTTATCTTAGATGATAACATAGACATCTTCATAATCAATAAAAACCAAAAAAGTACACAAGATCAATCATACAAATGCATACATTAAATTTATAGTAAATAATAATTCTGTGTACCAGTACGAACTGGTACATACCAAACTTTTAGTCTAAAATACTTGCCATGTTCTGTTGTTGTTATATCGAAATACAAACCACAAAAAGTCCAGCTTCAATAAAATGTAATTGAAGTCCAATCAGTGTAAAAATGAATAGTGCAAAAATGAATAGTATTTGTAATGTATATTTGATCTACATTTTTCATTCTACTTCAGTATCACACTAAAAAACCCAATTAATCAAATTTATTAAAAATAAGCATATTGTTGAAGGATTATTAGGTGTACCAACTTGAGCAACATTTCGAACGAAGCGAACAATTTTACCATTCCATTCACAATTCAAGAGAAGCAATATACCTGTTTATGTTGATATACCGAGCCAAATTCTTTGATACTATAAACAGGGAACCAAAAACATGCCAAAAGTATCTGATCAAACCTAGAATAAGCCAATGCATTTCATTTTACATTAAAATAAAAAAGAGATAAATAAGCAACATATTATGACAGTAAAAATGTTACACTCACTCACATTTATGAATCTCCAAATTTCCACCATTCAGGTTCATACCATTGCTTTTCCCTTGAAACAAATAAAAAAAAATGAAAAATAAGAAACATAGGACGCACGCAAGGCAACAAATCTGCTATTTTGTGAAAGAAATAACATATATGCTATTATAGAAAGTAAAGAACATACTCTTCAGTTATAACAGAACCAGATTCCATGCATCCCATGTAAAGGCCTTGACTACCACAACAACATTCAAGAATCTCAAATAACCCGTCTTTGTGAAAAGAAAATGTATGTCAAACTAAAATACTTACAAATTATCCAAATAGCAACGAAGAATAAAAGAAAAGGAAAATACTTGTTTAGTTAAAATAGATAATAGTGTTAAACCTAGTTGAATATTAATATTATCATCAACTTTGACGTAAAATTCAGCATCCCATGTTTCAATAGTTGCACTGAAGAAAAATTTAGCCTTCCTCAGCAATTCCTCAGTTGCTTCCTCATGACTTTCCTACAATTATAATAAAAGTAAGGTCCAGCAAGCAAGGACAACAGAGCTTGTATGAGAGAAGGAGGCGGAGCTCCGGTCGATGCTGTCGGGTAGCACGGCAGAGGAGGAGAAGAATATGAAATTAGAAGCTATTAAAATTATTTGTTCTGAGGAAGAAGCACCAGATCTAGGCCGTGTTGTTTTACTTGGTCTCCAATTAAGAGGAATTCTAATATTGAATAAAATAAACAAATACTTTTCATATCAGATGGTGAAAATATTAGAGTGATTTGTTTAGAAATAAAATTGGAAATGTATATATAGAAACAAATAAGAACGTTTTAATTCTTTTATGGATTTTTTCTATACCGTGGGAATTGTATAGAAACAAATATTATTTAAGGAATGCACAATTAGGTGTAGGGGAAATAAGGAAACTAACGATTTAATTGGGTGTAGGGGTGATTTTCTATCATTATTTCATTGGTCCATTTAAGGGATAAAAATATTGATTTCCATTATGCTCAATTGAATAAGGAGAATAAGGAATCATATTTCTATTGTCTGCACAATTGAGTGTAGAGAAAATAAGGAAATATATTTCCTGTAGATAAATATCATAAAAACCTGAATCACCTTCAATTTAATTGTAACATATAGTATGGTTGTACGTGTGGCGAGTTTTCTTTTAACTAAATATAAGTTTCTACACATAAAATAGATGTATTTAATCAAAAGAAGACATATTATGTGATTGGAGGACTGAGATTAAATCCGAAATTTCATCTTTCAATCGTAGTCGTTGGCGGATCAGGACATCAACGTGCTTAATAATGGAATGGAGATATTGTGTAAGGTTAGTCGGTAATGATCTTATTATCTACAGATCGTCCTAACCAAATTAAACTTACAATTCAAATCCAATATATTTGGTGATCACATATTAGATGCGGTACATATATCTGAAGCGTGAATGACAAGATATGGAACCACTCATGTACAGTTCATTGAAAATTTTGAAATTTCCCACTGCTGTCTGAATTTTAACGATTTTTGTATGCATTTTCAGATAATCACAACATTAAAATTGGCTAAATTTGGTCAAGTAAGTCATCTTCATATCTAACTACAAGTCTCACTGCACATATCTTTCTCGAACTTCTTTGACCTTTCTTTATAAATATATTGACAAGATCAAATATCTTTTTATGTCCAAATAAAAAAAATAAGCACTACAACTTTAAAAGGCTTGTAAAGATACTACAAACTACTATGAGAGGTACCTGCAAACCAGCAGGCAAACATAATTAAAAAATCTCTACCAATAATAAGAAAAAGAACTTTTTTTTTTCTCGTTCCTAGTTCCTACTAAAAATTTAACAAAACTGGAAGGAATTGCTAAATTGGTCAAATATTTCTCCAGCTTCATTGCAGGAGTTTCTCGTACCTTGCATACATCCCTGATTCCTGAATATTTCCGGTAGAAGTGATGATCCAAAGCAGCAATCAAAGAAAGACTGGGACAAAGTATTGACTGTGAAGGCTGAATATCGCCACCATGGTCAACAGTTTATAAACGGTTAAAATAAGCAACGACACTTGCATGAATTTTTGGCATTGGCTTTGGTTTGGTTGCTTTAAAGAGGTTCATTTTCATCTCTGCAAGCATAGCTTGGATTATAGGAGGGTGGCCTGAGATGACTTGTGGGCTGCAAAATGGAGTGAACCGAAGATTGTGTGGAGGCCAAACCAAAGGTAAGCAGCCTCTTATTATCTGTTTTAAGTGAAGACATAGTATAGTAATGGCATGGGTCTCATAATGAGAGCAGCTAACATCAAGTGATAGCTCGTGCCACATCATTACATACTACATAGTGATGAAACAATGGACTTAACCAGGTATGATAGTTGAGGCAGATTGAACCAAACAAAGGGTTTTGAAAAGCAAGGTAGCACCTAAGGTCGATAGTTAAGGGGTCATAATTAGACTATAAATAAATATTTGAGGACCAATCAATACTGTCATTCGTTACAGTATTTTTGTGGAACTTCAAAAGCATAAGTTGACAACGAACAAAGAAACACTGGAACTCACAAAATGTTCACACAAATTCTACTAATTGCCCAAAAAAAAAGAGATGCATGAAGATAATACAATGAACAGATATTAAAGAACTCTAGCCAAAGTAAACATGGATTATTTTATGCCGATATGAAATGAGAACAAAGCAAAAAGAAAAAAAAAGTCACTGTTCCATTTTCAAAGAGGTAAAAGGAGAATTCAAGAAGTTTTAAACATTAGGTGGAGGCCATATCTTTCCGAAAAACTCTTCAAGACGCTGTGATTGGGTCGAATACCCCTCCAGCCCAGCTGCAAGTAGCTCCTCAGCAGCAGGCCCCATAGATGCAGCAAGACTCAGCTGGTCCCACTTCACCAGCTGCATCATCATTGGAAAGACGTGCATTTATTTTTTATACTTGATGCATACTGAGAATATCTGAAGTTGAATGACAAGCTTTTCATTTCATTTTTATTTTCTTTTTATTGGTATCATTATAAACGAGATACTTGACCTAACAAACATGGTTCTTAAACCGGTCAAATAAGGTCTAAATAGCCCACTTTTGATACTTGGTCTTACTGTATAAGTTCTGTGTAATAATTGTAAATCATATTTCATAATATACATGGGAGCAATGCTACACCACATTTTAAGAGAGAAGAAATTCAGTAATTGATTTTGACCGTATCATAAAAAATAATGGTGAGTAGGGATTATTTAATTTGCTTTTAAGAGTAGTTCCTACTTTTAGTAAGGAAATATTCACTATAAATGTGGATAATAAGAAAACTTTATATCCTTGTCGTTGGTTTTAGGAAACATCAATAATATATCATAGTCATCCGATCAAATGAATATGAATCATCTAAACAAAATTGTGTATTGGAGTATATACCTCTTCATCGGTCAACTGATACATCTTGGCTGAAGCAGGAGACAACTGACTGACAAAGGAATACTTCTCATCGGGAGAAGTCACTGATTCCTTCATAGTTTGGAGTACCTTTAGAGGGGCAATAATGTAATCAATCCTATTTGGACAACAAAAGAGAGAGTAAATCAAATAAGTTCTTCACCCATCATTGTAAATAGACAAACATTTAAGTTTATTGTAATTGTACCCAAGAAGGCTAAACAAGTCCTGCTTGTTGCGAACAGCAGCAGCCATTACTTTGGTCTTTAGGTTGCATTTGTGAATATAGTTGTATGCTTTCTTAACCTGCAGACATATTTTTATGGTTTAACAAGAACATAAGTATGATGCCTACGGGCTTTTCATAAAAAAAAAAAGAAGAAAGAACATAAGTATGTTTTCATGTGGATTTTCAATAAGGGTGAATTTCACATGATTCATGGTATAGAATCATAAAATATTATGGGTACCAGAGCTGGAAAAAAAATGAGATCAGATTCCCAAGAGGTACCTGTCTTGTCCTAACCAAAAATGAACCAATTTTTCTGTGAGGTCAAGAAACAAATTATGACCTGACCAAATGGATTAAAAGCTTTTGGTCCAAACCTGATCCAACCCAAAATCAACAATTACTAACACCTAAACCCGTTAATCTAATTATATGTTCTGTCTAACCAGAAAAAGGCCAATGTGCAGTCCAAAACAATTTTGACTGAAAAAATCTAAAAACAACCATATCTTGCAACCGAACAAACCAAATCAGAGACCCAATTGAAACCGAGATCCCAAAGAGCCCAATATTGGAACTGTTCCTTAAACTAAAGATTATCTGACCCGAAGAATCTCAGATGCAAAAGACCTGAACCCAAAAATGACTCTGAAGTTTGCCACATCTATATGTATCCTACCGCTATACATCACAAAATAACAGAACATCATGTAAAACACACAAAAAAAGAAGGAAAATTAGCTATAATTTACCGTTCTAAATCATAACCCCATATCCCAAAGAAAAACGATTTAAAAGATACCACAACTAAGGTCCATAGTTGTTACTTTTATCTAGAATTGTTGGGAGAAAGGAAAGGAAATTTGAATTCCTTTTTAAAAAGAAAAAACAGAAATGGGGGATGTATGTGATAATTTCCGATAATAGAGGGTATACATTTCATGTTACTTATTTGGTAAGGGGATATTATTATATTCTGAGGTGTGTAGAGGCATGACCAGAATATGTCCTTAGAATGATGTTTATTTAAGAATGACAAGGATTAACATACCAGAGCTATTCCAGGATCCTCTCCTCTTTTGAGGGCAGCTTCTATCTCAGGATCACCAGAGTGGTTGCGTGCCCAATCCTGCATAGCAACTCAGTGTTACTATTATATTAATGGTATTTTCTTAAACAAAAGAATCTTTTCAAAATGCACAAACGGTTCATATTTGGAGAAAACAATTGACAGTTCTTGTGATTTCAAGGAAGAGACACACCCAATGTTTCTATGATTACTTACCTACTCATTGGATTACTTACTGTTAAAGTTGTGGAATCCACTGACAATGGATTAACGAACTTTTTTTTTAATAATTGTCAAAATAACTTGGAATTTTGGAACCTGACCGTTGCAATGAGATCTATACTACATTCATATCGTGTGAATGCAAAATAATGGAATTTGATGCAACTTTTATCATTCATCAAATGACTTGAAATTTGCAACGGTCTACATTTATTGCCCTGTGATGATATATCAAAAACACTCAAAACTACATGAAATCTGATACACAATCAATCCATAAGGCCAACAACATGTCTATGATTCTTTTTTTTTTCCAGATATTCTTATAGCCTGATTTGGATATATATTGTCAAGATTGTCGAAATAACCATATCAGGAGATCCCGACCCTACCGTTAAGATAATTTTACCATTATCCCTAGCAGGTCTCATTTTTTTCTCTGAAGCCCAAGTTTAGCAAAATTTGACTGAACCCACAATAACCTAAATTCTGTTGGACCTGAATGAATAGATCCAACCTGAATTTTGCTAGGTTAATTTTAAGTTTGTTAAATAAAATTGCATGAAGTAATGAACCGTTAGGGAAATTTGAATAAAATCATCTAAATTCAAGGGCTGTGTAGTCAGATTTTGCATAAATCAACTTTGCTTAAAATCCATTTTATGAAATTTGCAAATTACTCAAAAGATTGACTTCTAACTGAGATTAATACTCTGTCTATTTTAACATAGTAAACTAAACTAAAAACAAAGTTCCTCAAACTAAATGAACAGAATGGGATTGAATGGGGGTAACCAAACTAAAAACAAAGTGTACCGAGCTAAATGAACAGAAGGGGAGTCAAATGAGCAGTTACCCTGATGCGGCCAACAAAAATCTGGATGACAGATGCACCCGCCTGAGCTGCTGCTGCTGCTTGTGCAAAGCTGTATTACAAATTTCACTCCCAACGTGTCACAAGATCAGAAAAGTTGGTAAGCACTAAAGATGGGAAGATAATGTAACGAGTAAGAGAACCTATAAACAAATGTGAGGTGTGTCTGGATGCCTTCAGACTCTAGCAGCCTAGAAGCCTCAATACCCTTCAATAAAAGGGGAAAATACTCTATTAGACACATTAATTATTCAATAAAAGCATGGTTTAGCCCGATGACAATAATTATGTCACCAACAAGATGGTCACTACCACCCCCTTCTTTGTGGGGAGGGCTAAGAATTTAGCCTTTCGTTTTTTTGAGCTCATAGTTTAGGTTAAATGAACATCTAAAAATTTAGAGGTGACTCTACATCATGAAATTATACCAACAGACCATACCGATTGACTTGGGATACGATTTCAGCTGCGTATCAGGGCATTGGTGATTAAGAGTTTAAGACTAGGGTCAGTTCCGGCAAAGAAAACAAAAGAGAAAAAAAAAAAAAAAAAAGGGATCCACCCACTAGTAGTGAAATGGTTCAATATTAGTATAAACAGGGTTCTACCAACACTAATCTGTTTAATCATTGAAAGTAACTTAATTCTACAAGAAGAAGCTTCTAATTGTCAAACATAAACCAGAAAAGGTCATACTTGCCAAGTAGAAGGGATTTTGAAGAGGAGGCGCTGTGTTGAGACATCGTGTTCATCATACAGCTTCAATAGTTCATGCACCTGTAATAACAATTAGACAATTTATGCTCAAGTAGTTTGTTTTGGTATATATGGTTTTTAGCCTTAGGTCCTTTGTTGGATTACCCTTCCGGTCGCATAATGTTCAGCACTCAAACAAGGCTAAAATGTTATGTATGATTAGTTATTTAGTTGCCAGGTATAAGTTCCCTAATACACAGAGGAATCGCATGTATACCTTGTGAATAATTCCTCGGGTATCATAGGCCAAGCGAGCATCAATTTCAGTGGAGACACGTCCAGGAACCAACTTCGCCAAATCAGCACCAACATTCACCAAAGCCTGAAACCGCAGACTAATCAGTTTACATTATTTTTTTTAAATTTTCAACAGCGTGCTACTGTGTATGCACAGAAAATAGCAGAATATAAGGCAAGTAAACCTTGTTAGAGAAACAAGACAAGCGTTCCCTGGGCTTTTCTAGCTCAATGCATTCACCATCTGCCAATGCTGTCTCTATAGCACTCTATCAAAAAGAACAATTTATGTTTATAATCAAACTTTGAAAAAGTGAGCATTAATCCGAAGTCATAAAAAAGAAAGAAGATGAATTGTATTAATTGTAGGTAGAACTGTGAATTGGTACCTTGAACTTGGTGTCAGGAAGGCTACAAATGCCCAAAAGAAGGGAGGAGCTAACAGTGGCAGCTGTAGGGGGGAATCTAAAATCTCATAAAAATTAATGGTGTCAAAAAGTGTCATGTCAGTTGTCAGCATTATCAAAAGAAAACTGTAAATAAGTATGAGAAGAGGTACCTATCAAAATCGTCGAAGATAACAGTATCTGGTACGATCTCACTGAAGCTAGACACTGCATCTAGCTCAGTCTTTAGTTCTACACAAAAAAAAATAATAATAAAACAATAAACATATACAGCTGTAGAGCAGCACAGATATCTTAGATAATATCATGCATATCATACCAGGATACACTTCAATTAAGGAATGAGATTTTGAATGACATAAATCAGCATATCTTAATCAAATAACATCTCCTCCAAGCTACACAAACGCAACCTAATTCTCTCTCAACTGGATTAATTTGATACAATTGGGAAAGAAAGAAATGAAAATTTACCAGTATCAATGGAAGAAGCATTGCCACCTGTCACGTAGCATATCGGAAAGCTCCGCTTGCAGCTGAAGTAGATAAATTGGGAAGATCCGAACCGAGGGCTCGATCTAATTAGCTATTGATCAGTCATAAAAAAAAAATCAAGTAAATTAAGGTGATTTTACGAAAAGAAATAATAAAAAGTTGCAGACTCAAGTTAGATAAATAGTGAAGTACCTTTGGAGAAGCGAAGAGAGAGGAGGAAGTTGGAGAGAGAGTCGGTGACATTTTTGCGATCATTCAAGAGAGAGAGATGGGAGTGAGAGTAGAAAAGACTAAGAGGGCGGAGAATACTATGTATTAGATATATTAATTAATTTTTATTGGAAATGGATATATTAATTAATTGTTTAAGCACTATTTTTTTTCTTTTAGAAAAACCCGTAGGCCAGTTTAAGCACTACTGCACTAGTTAGCGTAGACACGATAGTTTGCATGCATGGGCGGATTAGGATTTTTGTGGGGGAAAAAAAATATATCAAATCGGATTTAAATATCTAATTGAGTTTAAATCTATTAACTAATTGGATACTCGATAAAAAATAATGTTTTAACTTATACTTTCCAATGCTTTGACTTGTAATTTATGATGCTCTGACTTATAATTCTAATTACCAATCAAAATTCAACAGATTTATTTCAATTTTAACTCTAAATTTAACCCGAATTACAAACTAAATGTTCAGAGGGGGGGCAAAAAAAATTTCAGGTGGCAAGTCGGTCGGAACCGATAAATCTCTACTAAAACTCAAAATCCAGAGGGAGGCAGCTGCCCCCTGGAACACTCTAGGTCTGCCCCTGTTTGCATGTACACAGATTATTCATGAGGCCGTTCGGTAAGATTAAGAGTGAAAAATCAAGACATTAAGTAGCGTTAAAAGAACTTATGTTTGGTTGTCTTAATCTGTAAATGAAAGCTAAAGGAAGGAGCAAAGGTGCATTATGAAGATACAGACAAAATATTAAGATCTGGGCAAAAGGAGATTAAAAGAGGTGATCTTAATTTGCATTAAAAAACCAGTATTCGACAGAATTAAGTGACTAAGGAAGCTAAAGGAAGCAGATGAAGTTCTTTTGTTACTGAACGGCCGCTATGGAAGTTGAGTACAAGAAATGTGTGTCGCGAGTAATATAGCGGAAGTTACGGAATGAAAGATTTACGGGGATACAACTGCTACATACTTTTAAAGCAGGTACGTGGCAGCACAAATTTTAATTTCTGAAGGTGTGGATAAGATAAGATATTATCATATAAGCTCTCCTTTTGTGTAAAACATGGAGGTATCGATGAGAACAGGCGGAGTTGACCGGACAGAAATTAAATATTATCATAGAATAATGTATGAAACACGATGCATTTATCTTAACTCAACATTCATTAAAGAATCGTAAAGTTAAAAGTTTCTAAATCAAATACAAATTTCGTCCCACGTCCATTAGAATCAATTTTGAGTTTGATAGTTTCTTTATTGTCTGATTGATTTTAAGATCCGTACACAATAGATCGGCATAAATCTTAAAGCGAACAGACATAGATATTGAGACAGCACACATATCTTAAAGCAAATTAAACAGTAGAGATTGGACTTAAGGGCGTCAGACCCAGACGTAAGTTGTTCCATACGGCAGCAGACGGTACAAAAGATGTTGAAGTTAGTTGTGAAATCTCCTATTATGTATCAAGTCGGTATTAACAACAAGCATTTAAATTATTAATAGCTAAGAATAATAATTAAGCCACCAAATATTTTTTCGGTAGCATTATAAAATGTGGCATGAGCGCTGGCACAGCGCCGGACTCGAAGATGCGAGTACTCCGTAAGCCAAAAGTGCAGCATCATTTGCATTTTTTTGGGGAATTTCATGTATACCCCTCAAAAACTTGAAAATTACGTATTTTCCTCTCTAAACTTCATAATATCATATTTACCCTTCTAAACTTCAGAAACTCACAGATTTACCCATTTTATTATATTTTCTATTAAAACTCATTTTAAATTTATAAAATGTCAGTTACGCCCTTCCCCTCCTTCCCTTCTTCTCTTCCCTGCAACTCTCACATTCATTATAAATTATAAATTCGTTTAAGAAAAAACAACTGAAAAGGAAGAAAAGTAAACTAGTCATGTCTTGATAATAACATACCCATTTTCAGGAGTGTATGGTTTCATACCTTGAGACATCCATTCGTAACTCCAGATTAGTATTCGGAAAGAATTATTAGGCGATATACACTCCAATGGAGATGTCCATTCACTCACACAACTGGAGAGCTACAATATAGTTTGTTTAGAAGATGTTTGTTAGATAACAGAATCATTTATCAGCATTGTCAGTCGCTGGTTATACTGTGGTTAGATAATAATTCATCTTGGTTCGAATAATTGAGAAGCCTATATAACTCTATGTATGCTCTCTATGATAAATCAATGAAATAGTAATTCAAAACTTCTCTAAAGTGTTGATAAGCATCGTATCAAGTAGAAAAAAAAACATACATCACAGGGACGACTATAAAACGAGTTTTCACCATTACAAACAAACGAGCATTAGGTGTTTGTAAAAATGCTCCATTTGACGCTTTTCTTTTCTTATTTTTCAGTTGTTTTTATCTGGACTAATTATATTCTAACGAAGGTGAGCGGGGGAAGAGAAGCAGGGAAGCATAAGGGGAAGGGTATAATTGATATTTTATAAATTTAAAATGAGTTTTAATAGAAAATGTAATAAAATGGGTAAATTTGTGAGTTATTGAAGTTTAAAAGGGTAAATATGATATTATGAAGTTTAGAGGGGGAAATGTAATTTTGAAGTTTTTGAGGGGTATACATGAAATTCTCTTTTTTTCATTTCACACGATACTAGCTTTTTTTTTTAAGAGAAATTTAGATATATCATATATATCTATCATAACTTCTTCAATTAAATATTTTCCATCAAAACTTAAAAATTAGTTATTTTTCCATCTAAATATAAGAGCATCTACAACGGTGATTTTTTTAAATTGCTAATCCGATGTGTTAATTGCTAATATAATTTCTGAGATGTACTACAGTTTTTAAATTAGTAAGTTTGCTTTAAAAGCAACTCTTTAGAGCATCTACAATGGTGATTTATTTTAAATTGCTAATCTGAGTGTTAATTGCTAATATAATTGTTGGGATGTACCACTATTTTTAAATTAGCAAGTTCGATTTAAAAACAACTCTAATTAATTTTCTGAGATGGAGTGATTTAGAAATTAAGACTCATTTTAATTGCTAAACTCAGTGACGTGGCCCAAATTGATTGCTAAACATTTGCTGAAATGGAGATACTCTAACTATATTATAAATATATCCATTTCTCAATTAAAGAAATTAAAAACAATAATTAATAGTAATAAAAAATATTTAAAAAAAACATTTATATCCATCCCTCATCCTTTCTCTCTTTTTTTTGAAAACCTGGCAGAGGCTGTCTAGGTATGGATTTTATTGAAACTTAAAAGTTCGGATTACATCAGTTTGTATTAGAGATTAAAAAGAAGACACAATAACCTAAACACAAAGCAGATAAAACTGCAAAACAAATTACAAATTACATCAGCTAAGATTTTTTAGTCCGGCTCCTCTAACAAGTGGTGATCTCTGCTGCCTCCTCCCGAGCCACAACACTTCATCCACAAACATGTCTCTTCCACAATGCGATTAATGATTATAGCCGGTGGTGTTAACGTACCCGTAAAAACTCTGTTATTTCTCTGTTTCCGTATCATCCAACATGTACACATGAATAGCGAGTCCCAAATCTTCCTGCACCTCTCACCCTCCATATCTGCTTGTTGTCTAGACTTGATTATAATGTCCTCAATTGTAAGCCTCGGTATCATAACTCTGAATCCGAACTGTTGGCCTACCCCGAACCAGATGCACACGGCATTGGGGCATAGGAACATAAGATGCAGTGCAGATTCGGATGGGCAATTTTGACACATTAAACATCTGTTCTGAGTTGTCATATGTCTCCTACACATCACTTCCCCAGTTAGAATTTTGTCCTTGACCATGTGATAAGCAAAAATTCTTACTGTTGGTGGAATAGGTAGATGCCAGATATAAGAATGCTCAAAGTTGATGCCCCCACCCGTGAGTAGTACTTTGTAGACCGAGGCCGCCGTATAGTTTCGGTGAGATGTCCACCTCCACAGTATGGAGTCCCTCTGGTTGGTTAGATGTATAGTGAGGTTGACTTCCGGAAGCAAGGTGGCTGCGATCGGCAGTGCATCTCTCAAAGAAATTTTTGGCTGAGCAGGCCGATGACCCGACTCTAGCCTTTGTATCATAGAATTGCCATGCCACGCATCGAACCAGAAGGAGACGGATTCACCGGTTCCCACTTGCCATTTGGTAGACCACCGAAAAATTGGAAGTAGTCGGATCAAAGCATTCCAGAAGAAAGAGCCCGAGGATATCCAAAAATTCGGTCCTGTCTCGTATATGCCTGCCCATTTAAGAATTGTAACAGTTGTCGTCCATAGGCAAGCCGGGTTCGTATAAGCCCGCCACCACCACCTTAGCATCAGCGCCACATTGTGCTTTGCTAGGTCGTGCAGGCCCATTCCTCCCGTTTCATACGGGGAGCAAACCGTTTCCCAATTGACAAGGGAAATTGCTCGTCCATCCTTTTCATTACGGCCCCATAAGAAAGCCCTTCTAATGGCATCTATTCGGTCAATGACCCATTTTGGGAGCTTGAAACACATCATGTAATATACAGGAATAACGGAGAGAACGGACTTTACGAGTTGCAACCGTCCACCCCGCGAAATAAGCTTACCCTTCCAACCCTCCATTCTCTTCTCCAATTTCTCTATCAGAGGCAGAAAATCAGACCGAACTGGTTTGTATATAGAGAGTGGCATCCCTAAATACTCAATGGGCATCGAGTCGAGTCTGAACAAGAGTATGCGCCTTGCTTTGGAGAGTGCCGCTTCACCAAGGTTGAAGGGTACGAAACTGCTTTTATTATAATTCACCTTGAGGCCCGAGATGTTTGCAAACAACCTCAAAATAATTTTGAAAGTGAGCAAAGTGGCGTCGCTTGCATTGGCAATGATTGCAGTGTCGTCGGCATACTGGAGAGCCACTATTGGTTGCGAGCATCTATTTGTCAGAGGTTCGGTCAGAAGGCCATTTGCTACCTTGATCATTCGCTGGAACACATCTACTGCTATGATAAACAGCATAGGAGATATGGGGTCCCCCTGGCGAAGACCCCGTTTGTGAAGGAAATATTCAGTTTGTTCCCCATTGATGACAATTCTAGACTGGGAGGTGGTCAGAATCAATCGTATCCAACCTATCCACCGATCCGGGAAGCCTCGAACTCTCATAACCTCGGTGAGGAAACCCCAATCAATGGAGTCGAAGGCCTTTGCAAAGTCAATTTTTGCAAACACCGCCCGGTTACCTGAGTTTGAGACATGGTACAGAATTTCACGCGTTGCCAGGAAGTTTTCTGCTATGTGTCGGTCTCGAGTGAAGGCGGTTTGCCGTGAGGAGACCAAGGCCGGCAAAACCTACCGCAGTCTATTGGAGAGCACCTTGGTTATTAGTTTCGACAGCATGTTAATAATACTGATAGGCCGGTAATCTCCAACTCCAATCCCATTCTCCTTTTTTGGTATCATGACAATGTTCGCCTTATTGACTTTGGACAAATCTAGCGTACCTCTCCAGAACTCATCAAACATCTTGAGTATGTCGGGTTGCAGCAGGTCCCAAAATGTCTTAAAAAACTCATGTGGAAGGCCGTCGGGCCCGGGGGCCTTGTTGTTGGCAAGTTGGTTAACCGCCAGCCGGACTTCAATTTGTGTGAACGGTTGTTGTAGCTGGCTCAAATCCGGTTGTTGTTCTGTATAGAGGGTAGCAGGGTCAAAGGGTAGAGAGCATACCTGAGTGCCAAGAAGCTCCTGCATGTGTTTGAGGAAGGCCCCCCGTATTTGGGTCGGGTTCTGCACCCGCACACCATCGACCTCAATATCTGTAACTGCATTTTTCCTTGCCCTAGACGAGGCATAGGCATGGAAAAATCGAGTGTTGCGGTCGCCACTTTTCAGCCAATTACAGCGCGAATGTTGATGCCATCTAATTTCCAAATTGTTTGCTAGATCGTAGGTCCTCTCTCGGATTTTTTGCCTGAGCACAAACTCCCTCCTATTTAGCTTTCGTCGTTCTTCTATTTTGTCAAAGAACAGGATGGCCTTTTTACAATATTGCAGTTGATCGTCCAGTTCCAAAAATCTGGTCCTATGCCACTGCCGCAACTCTTTATGGAGGACCCCGGTATTTCGCTCAAAATTCATTAGTACCTCTGTGTGTGATTGGGTGTCACATGGTTGCCAAACCTGATGCACCATGCTATGTGCATTTGCATAGCGAAACCAAAATCTCTCTAGTCTTACCGGCGCCGTGCGCGCTTGCGGAGTCTTGCAATGCAATAGAATGGGTGCGTGGTCGGAAACAATTGTCTCGAGAGCCGTGAGGTTGATGACCGGGTACCGGAGTGACCAATCGGATGTCAGAAAAAACCGGTCAAGTTTAGAGAAAATAGGATTGGGTTGCTTGTTGGACCACGTGTAGGCTTTGTTTTGTAGCGGCACATCAAACAGGTGTAGTTCTCTAACTAGATCATTAAATTCAAACATGAGGCCGAAGTTTCTCATATTGCCGGATCGATCGATCAACCATCGAACAAGATTAAAGTCGCCGGCCAAAATCCAAGGTATTGCTATATGATCCGCCAAGCGTTTAAGCTTTTGAATGAAGTCTCTCTTTTGGACATCCCTACTCGGACCGTATACCGAAGTGACCGCAAAACTAGACCCCGTTGATGGCTGTTTCAAAAAAACCGTGCATGTGTGTCTTGTCGCAAAAGAGTTGATTAAAGTGTATGCATGCTTCCACGCAATAAGGATCCCTCCGGCCGAGTTCTTTGCATCTAGTAATACACATCTCCTTTCAAAAAAATTAGGTAGGACACTTGATACATAAGCGAACTCAAATTTATTCCACTTAGTTTCTTGCATGCATACAACGTCACATCTCGCCCTTCTAATCACATTCTTAACAACATTACATTTGTGCACATCCCCTAATCCTCGTACATTCCACGACAAAATTTTTAATTTTGGGAGATACATGGGAAACAGATTGAAAACAACAAAGCACCTCTAAGATCGACTTCCGACCCTTACAGGTCCCCTCCCTCCCTTTCAGAGTCACTGTCTTCATCCGAGTCACTATCTCCCTGGGAAGTGTTGTCATTGTCAGAGTCCTGAAAATGGACGTGGGAGTTAGGGCGAGGGGATTGGTCATCCTGAGGCTCCACTCTCCTCTGCAAATTGTCTTCTTCAACCGCCGAAATTACATGTTCTAAGTTAATCCCACAACCTTCTGCTATCTGTCTGCTATGAGCATACGACACATGCACCTCATAAAAGCCCTCTGCGTTTTTTAATAAGTCCACATCCCTTTTCTTCTTTCCATCTTGGGTGCTGCTGGTAGAAGGCCCAGGCCCAAATTTCGACCCAGCACTATATGATTTTCTTTTTTGTCTAACTTCTTTCCTCAGTTGTAAAAGCGGCAAATTGAGATGGGTTTCGTCCGTATTCAAAAAAGGCGAGTTATCCGTTCTGAGATTTTCCGTACCTCCTAGGGGCTCGGCACGCCTCTGGTCACCTGGGGTAGAGTGCAGTGCACAGTACCTCGTACCCTCGGTAGGTTCACTTGCCACGCCTGGGGCCGAGAGTAACTCGGATTGTGGTTGTAGGTCTATGGCTTCACGCGTAACGAGTGGGGGTGTCTCTGTGTGACCCGCCTCATTTTCCTCCACCCCTTGGCCTTGGATGCCACCCATGTGCTCCTCTATGACCTCTCTTTCAGCTGTCAGTAATAGGTTCTGTTGGTGAAGACCCGTGCCTGACAAAAGAGATGTTGGTTGGTCATTGGTACCAGGTTGCGGCTGTTGCGGTATGGCCTCAGCTGTTTCGGGTGGTGTTGAGTCATGAGTCTGACTCGCTACGGGTATGGCTGGCTGGTCAGTTGTATTATGGAGGTCAGTAGCCGGATATCCTGTGGCAGCCGGTGGTGTGACTTCTGATGGTGTTGTTGTTGGTGATGGCGTCTGCTGGCCGGTGCTCTCTCCGGTTACATTCCTTTCTCCCATTAGTGCATGCCTGAGCCTTGGCGGCAGAGTGGTAAGGTCTTTGTCGCGAAAGATTTCGAAGAAAACCCTGCGCGAAATGGCTATCAGTTCATCTTCCCCGTCCGACTCTTCTTCCTCCATAACTGTCAGGACCGGCACTCTTTCTTTCTCCTTGGGTTTAGGCGGTTTGGTGAATCCTCGGGTCGGCTTGGGGAAATCCTCATCCCTGTACAACGTGGCGTTGCACCAGTTGATCGGTCGGATAGGGACATCATATTCAATTCCCATTGCCACCAATGTTACTTGTCGAGAAACATCTTCAAGCTTCTCAACGGCTACCACCGCAGTCCAGCTAGCCAGACTAGCCGGGTTCTGCTGCGCCACCGTTCCTAAGTAAATGCCAAAAGTGATGACCGCCCCAATGATTGTTTTCTCTCTGTACAGCGGAGGTGGAATTCCATCCAAGTTGAGCATGATTTTGAACTGGGGTGATATCCTTCGTCCATCTCTTAACGGGTCCCATAGGTGGAACGTCAACCCCTCATCCCATACCTCGTATGGAATGGCCTCTATGAGTATTTCCGGTGCCAAACCGTCTGGCATAGGGATTAGAAATGTTTGGTTAGGCAAGGCAGCGATGGTTATCTCTCTTTCGGGGATTAGGTTTGTTTTGGCTACCCAATCCGCCACCTTATCAACGGATAGTTCAGAATTAATGGGTATGGCGCTGGCATCGACAAGCACGGCTTGTTGAAGGCGGCAGACCTCGCGGTGGTACTCTGCGTCAGTGTCAACGAAGCATTTGACCTCCATCGGTCTGTTAGACGGCAGAGGGGGCGGGTTCCGTGGCCGTGGCCCAGTGAGGAGTTCGTTGAAGTCCGGGTCGCGTGGCTGGCGCTGCACTGCCTGGGCCTGAGGTCCTGTAGGCATAGGGGACTGTTTTGTGATGTATGCCTTGCAAGAGTTGCCAGTGTGGCCATTCCTCCAGCACCGGCCACACTTGGGGGGGTTGCGGCAGACCGCAATGGAATGTCCCACTCGGCAGCAGCGGAAACACCGCTTTTTCCATTCGGTGAACTTGGGTGAAGGTGGAAAACGCAGCGGTGTAGGGCTATGGGGGGATAAGTAATAGGTTGGGGAGCGGGGTGAGGTCGGCGGGGAGGTTGCCGGTGAAGTGACTGGGGTGGTGTTCCGGGTTTGGGCAGGTGGAGCAGCGGCAAGGGCGGGGTTGTACAGGTTGGCGACAACCTGTGCATACGTGGGGGGAGCTTGGTAAGGGGTGTAAATTTGTGTTCGCGGCAGAGGATGCTCCGGCGCGAGACCACCGGCTCTCCAGTGGTCGGGATACCTACGTTTCCGACGGACTAGTTGCCATTCGGAATGGATGGGGGGGTGGGCTGGCTGGTTGCGGTCAGGGGTGTTTTTTTCCGTGGTGGGACATCTGGCAAAATAACCTCTCTCTCTCTCTCTCTCTCTCCCTCTCTCCAGCTCTCCCTCTGTGAGTTCTGAGCTTCATCCTTTCTCTCTCAGTCTGCTTTGACACCGGTCTCTCTCTCTCTCTCTCTCTCTCTCTCTCTCTCTCTCCCTCCTTTCTCGTTCCTCTGCTGGAGATGCGTTTCCTTCTCGCGTCGAGTTGGAGAAATCCTCGAAGACTAGAGCAGTGATTCTCTCTCGCGCTAAAACTCTAATCCATGTCAAGGCCAAGACCAAGCTTCAAGCCGGTATTGGGGCCTTTTATGCTTGATTTCAGGCCTCAACCATAGACCTTATCACCTCATTTTATGGTCCATTTTCTTTATATATTTATGAAACTCCTCTACCCTGAGATTTTGGGTCATGACTTTTTCATTTTTTGCTGAAATATTTTTTGATTGTATAGCTCTGTAAGTTGCGAATTTTTTTTCTGAATTATTTGCACTTTTTCATTTTTGATATCAGACTGATCGAAATTTCTGTGAATTAGAACTGAAAATTTCCAAATTAGAACTAAAAAATTCGCAAATTAGAACATCACAAAAGAAATGTACCAGAAAATGGAGAAGTTAGGTTTTGCAGCTCTAATACAATTCATTCTGTAGTAGATCGATATGTTGTTTTTTTTTTAATTGTAGATTTATTGGTCAGGAATTACTTTTGAAAAATTTAATGTTAGCTAAGGTATAGATTAAAAATCTAATTCAAACTCCACATTTTTCCTCAGGTCCAGCCGTCCAGGGCATTCGGGAGACTGATATTTAATGAATCAATGCTCCTCAATTTTGATAAAACTTTAAAAAATTCTTGTAATTGGATATTTTGTGGCATCTAATTCTATATTTTTTTATTGTGATGAAATAATGTATTGCTGTATAGTTGAAAAGGAGATTCACGTAATGTACAATATTTTATCTTTAGGAAAATGCAGTGCCACTTGTGAAGGTTGCTTATCATATGATAATTGAATATATTGATTGTTGGATAAAAAAAAAATAACAACTAATTTCACATGAAATAATTTGGAACATGATAATTAAATTACTAGTGTAGTTATTACGAGACATAAGAATCAGCTAGAGAAGTTTCTGCACGTCTGCTACAAAATGCATTTATAGTACATTACATGCATCTATTAGCATGTGTAATCAATTTCCCTATTCAAGTCAACAAACTAATCAAAATTCACAATTATTCTCCAATTGTTCTCAACCATATGCTAAAATAACTTGTTTGATCTAATTTTAATAATTTTAAGTAATACATCAATTTTATGTACATGTACATGACATAAAAAGCTAAAAAACACGTCAAAAGACTTCCAGTGTTCTACATTACCTATTTAGTAATACATCAATTTGCTATAGCGCGCTATTTAAAACACTGATTTATAAATCATATATTACATGAGTTTACTATTATAAAACTCATATAAACACATGTATTTGATAGAAATACATTTACATCATGTTACACACGTTTATAATTATACCATTCTCATAAAAGTCTTATGAATTTGGACAAAAATGAATGCCAATTCCTTTTATTTAAAGAGTGAGGCTACGGTACTATGCATACCACGGATTGAGTCCGTGCTACGGCTCAATATTTGAGTTTTCAAAATCCTAACGGTCGATCCAAACCGTTCAACATAATTATAAAATGAATATGTACTTGCAAACCAAATTTTACATTTTTCGATTTTTTTACTAATTTTTTAGATAGGTAGAAAATCACTGTTTTTGGATGGTCCAGAATTTTCAGATCAAGTGATTTTCTACCTATCTAAAAAATAGTAAAAAAAATCGAAATAATATAAAATTTGGTTTGCAAGTACATATTTATTTTATAATCATGTTGAACGGTTTGGATCGACCGTTAGAATTTTGAGAACTCAAATATTAAGCCGTAGCACGGACCCAACCGTGCTATGCATAGTACCGTAGCCTCACTCTTATTTAAATATGGATGTGTTAAAAAGTGTAAGTGCAGCCAGAGTCCTTCCTCGTAAAAAGTATGCTGTATGATTATTGTTTTCTTCTGTGAAGGGAGGTCAATTTGGGTCTGATGTTCATCGGACTCAAAGTGAGTTCGACGACGTCCGACCTGCTTTAAGATTCACACCCGTAACTTCTGTGTATGCTTTAAAATTCGTGCGCACAAATCTTAAAGTGGATCGGACGGCCCCGAAACCCATCGGACCCAAGCAGCTCTCCTGTGAAGGGGGTCAATAGTGAATTCATACCACCTAAAGTAACTCAAACGGTGAGTTTAAATCTGGAGCGTCCGGTCTGCTTTGACATGAATACTAAAGAGATCCAGTACCAGATTGGTCCGAATTCTAATCACATGGTCATGATCCAAACTCAAAAATTGAGTTACTAGGATCCGGAGCGGCCCAAACAGATTTTACGAAGAAAGAAGCAAAATACCTTGTTTTACACGGTTCACCCCGATAGAATGTTTCATATTCAAATCAGTTTTACGGACATGTCGTGTTTAGCTTTAAAAAAAAATAAACATCAGAAAAATTCAAATAAGATAATTTTAATTGACATTTCCGTTTCATAACAGAGTTGTATATTGTATGCCACCATAGAAATGGTCTTTTTATGTCTATCGGTTCTCTTGAACAATGAATGTAAAATCATTTTTAACTATGTTTCGGGTGCCTTCATGCTACGAAAATCTTTCTTCAACTCTACGACTCTCTTCATGCAACCAGCTTTTGACTTGCTTGGTACAGCCGCCGCTATTTTCTCCCAGCGCATGGGCACATCCTTTGGAAATGCTTTTAAAGCATTAAGTAGTGCCAGATCATCACCTGAACTCCAAACCTCCTTCAAATCAGCTTTTGACTCCATCACCTCACCTTAGGAAAACCAAAACAGGTATGTCAGTTATCAGTTTAACCATATACGATACCACTCCCATTACCGGGTTTTCTGTATGGGTCACAACCTGGAACACACACTAGCACGAAATCCATATCCTCTGAGGTAACAAAATATTTCCATTTAGATCCGGACCGTCTAATCAGAATCCGGGCCAATCCAGCCCGAGTGGAATGCACGGGGTCCCTTTAATATTTGTGTGGATTCTTATCGGATGGTCCGGATCTAAACAGAAATATCCATTACCTTAGGTGATATGGATCCCACTAGCACAGACCCATGATGGCCAGGCATACTACAGTTTGGATCTCAATAGTGTTCTAAATAGCTAGCTATAGCTTTTTCGGACCATAAAAGCTAAGCTATGAGATAAAAGTGCGCTAATTCAGCTATGACCACTATAGCTTGTAATAGCTGACCGCTATTATTGCTATGCGCTATTGCTATAGCTATGCTACATGAGTTTTTTTTTTTGCGACTTACATGGGTTTTTGTTCTTATTTCTGATGCTACATGGTCTGCTATGATAAGTATGCTAAACCAAACTATGTGCTTATATTCCTATTTGTAATTTAGTCTCTCATTCTATATTGAAAAATATTCAAATAATTCTTCCTTTTGCTTGCTCTTCGTCTAGTATTCACTTGTAATATTATTGCCGTTCGTTTCAATTGAAAGCTGATTTTGATTATTATAATATATAAAATGTTCAAATAGATATACTTATTTCATTTCACTTGTAAAATTAATGCTCTTCGTCTATTATAATCTGTAATACTATGAAGTATGAACTATTAAAGAATGTTACCTTGTAGATCCTTTTTTTTCTTCTTATTTGCATGATTGAAAAAAATATAGATTTAGATTAGTTGTCATTTGATTGTTACCCCAATTCTCCAATACTAATCATGTTGATAATTAGTAGAAATACATAATATAAATTTTGAAAAGAAAAAAAATGCTATGTACTATAGCAGAAGCTATAGCTACGCTATTCGCAATAACTTTTTTTTTTGTCTCCCCGCTATGCCGCTATAATCGCTATTTAGAACCTTGTCATCTCATTGTTCTTATGCAGCCAATCAAGACATTTAAAAAATTGCCACCAAAAGGCAAAAAAAGAAAGACTCCTACTGTTGATCCATAAGAGACGGGAAATTGATGGTTAGGTAAACTACAGGAATGCACTTATGTTCAACCAATGGTCATTTGTTCTAGAAGTAACTAGAGCTGAAAAATTCCAACCCTCAGGTTGACAGAACCTGGACCAACCTGAAGCAGTTTACAAAGACAAGTGCACATGATTCCGGATCTATGGCCAGGGTCCTGTACCATTAGAAGAGGTAGAATTGGGATTACATTTATATGAGGTGCACCTGTCATGGATGCCTGTGTTTGCTTCTTTTTATCTTTACTATGCAGGTACACTAGCATTTCATCTCATCAGGGGCTTGAAAGCAGGAATAGTGGGCAATTTAGGTGTCCACATTGGGTTATTATTTTTTTGCTTTTAAAAAAAATTAAGTGACAGAGACTAGTTAGAAGTCTAATTTGCATCGTATATACCACCCTGGATGGCTAATTGCAACTGGACTAACCTAAAGCAAAACTGACCTGAACCCATTGTGAGTAGTTAACTACTCAATCTGCCCATTTACTACCACTACAAATGACTAAAAGACTCGAATGCTAGAAGTCCAACACCCTGATCAGAAGGGATGCTTCCCAACTCAAAATGTGAAAAGGAATTTCCCTATTTACCCTTGCCTGATCTTAAGAGGAACACGCAGGCAAATCAAACTCAATCAGTGGGATTTGCAGGAGGAGAAAGTCAAACAAGAAGCTGCATGTAAAGAGTAGGCACTTGGCAAGAGTTCATTCTGCAAAGCAAAATTCGTCTTTACCTAAATTTTCTGCCTTTGCCTAGTTGAGAGAGGTGACTCGGAGACTATTTATGGCTTAGGGTTTAGGTTTCCGACAAGGTAACTACTTTCTTTCTCTTCTTTATTGCCATTCATCTCCTCTAATCAGTTCTGATATTTCAACTCTCGAAATCTCAATTTGGATCAAATCCTAACTAGGTTTTGAGTGGCAAAATTTATGAGGAATGTTCTTTGGACCTTCTCTAACTCCTTGCTAATAGTTCTCATCAGCAAGTGGCGTTTTCCCATCATGTGATTTCAATTCCAAACTCTACTTTTTTTTCTATTGAAATGAAATAAACTCTCTTCAGAGTTAGTACCAATCAGAGTGTAATTTCCATTTAATATACCAAAACATCACCAGGCAAGGATACTTAATTCTATGTACCAGAATATGAAATAAAAAACTCACTATTAGCTGCTTCTGCTCGAGGGTCCACAGGTTTCCTTTTCTTCAAAAACTGCTCAAACGGGTTCTCTCCTCTCGCCTTCATCTCCTGCACCAATTTAGCGGTACGGATCACGCTTTCCAAACCATGTCTCCCTTTAAATGAAGATGCAATCTTCTCCCATCGATTTGGATCTCCAGCCACAGGATATTTAGTCATCTGTTTTCTTAGCAGATCCAGATCCTCCTCTGTCCAATCCTTCTCTTCTTCTTTTTCCCTTTTCGCATCTTCTCCTCTTCTCTTTTCTTCTAGAGCTTTCTGTTCCGATCTTTTCTGGTCCAAGCTGATTTTCCATAATATAGCAATTTTATAGATATTCCATAAGAGAGAAAGCACAAATTGAATTTCATACGTGTGAGAGGTTATCAGTATTGTGTTAAAAGCTCCAGTTAGTACTATTCAAGAAAAGTGATTGTATTTACTGGCAAGTAAAACCATTACAATTGAGAATCACAAGGTCCTGTTCCTGTTTCTTCCTTCCCTTGGCTAATTGTTGGAAAATTGGTTAACAGCTAATTCAGTCAATTGAGTTAAAACTAGCATGGTGGTATAATTTTGCTTTCAAGCTACACTGATCTGATCCAGCACCAGTGTCACTTGGTACTATACAAATCCATGTTCAACTCAGATTACTATCAAATAACCATGGAACTGGAAGCATTAAAATATATTTTCATAACAAAATAATGAAATTTCAAGATACCTTTGATCATTAGAAGATCTGGCAATGGCAGTCTCAACTGAGGATCTATCAACCTGCTTCCGGGATCTGGACCGTCGGTTGCTGTTGTTAGATGAATCAGCGGGATCAGATATGGGGATTGAGGGGACTGGCTCGGGTAAATCAGGGCCACCGCCGACATAAACGACTCCACCCGTGGCAGAGGAGGGGGCGAATGGAGCAAGAAGGAGAGAGAGCGCGAACCAGAGAAGGATAGAGAAAAGGATGTCGTAAGAGAGTTGGAAAGCGTAGAACGCACAGACAGAGAGGAGCAGGGAACCGAAGAAGCATGCTGCGAGATGAGTCTTGGACAAGGAGGAGGAGTCGGAGGAAGAATCCGAGCTGGTGGCACGACCACCGCCGCCGCGAAACTGGTAGCGCGGCCGCGCGTCATCGTATTCGTCGAGGTAATCCATGGCCGAAAAGGCCGAGCTCTCTCTTCTTTTAATTCTAGAAAATTCAGGTTCCTCGAACTTCTCAAAAGATTTAAATTTTCATTTACACCGACTTAATTCTCAATTTAAAAAAAAAAAGCAAATTAACCTCTTTACTTTTTAAAAGAATTTAGATTAGTGCTCTAATCAAATTGTTTGCTTATGTGAATTAATTTGATATTTATATTTTAATTTCCCATCTGAATAATAATCAAGTGCAAACAATTTTATTCAGTGAACCGTCCAATTCTTAAAAACTCGAAAAACTCGAATTAAAATTTGCTTCAGTGAACCGTCCAATTCTTAAAAACTCGAATTAAAATTTGCTTCAGTGAACCGTCCAATTAAAATTCGAATCAATTTGATTAAAATCTGTAATGTACAAATTTTCTTTAAAATTCGTACTAATATATAAAAAATAGATCAGATTTAAACTCCACGTGATATGAATTCGGGGTTTTTGTAACGTGCTAATGAGACGATTGGTGGCATATGTATCCTTGTATGCACTGATATTCAGATATCAGATATCCATATTTAATTTTCCAATAAGAATAATTAAAATTTAAAATCATATCTATATTCGTATTTGGACGGATATTTGAATATCGGTTATCCGATACAAATTCGTATACAAATATATATTATCCGATCGGTTTGCACCTTACTTTTGGTATCTTTCCTGAATTGAGTCATTGGATAGGCTGCCTCGAATGAGTACAAATTTACAGATACGACTCTGCTGTTATTCCAATGGAAAAACATGATCCTGTTTTTCCGATCCCAACCATCAAATTCATTGAAATTCGTGCATGAAAAAAGTTTTTTTTATCGAAATACGCGAATAAAATTTTTTAAATGATTGAAATTGAAAAAACAGAATCCTGCTTTTCTATTGAAATAACAGCAGAGTTCATTCCCAAATTCACATCCACGTTGGTACTGTAAAAGGGAATCTTTTAGAATTATTAGATCCGAACCGTTCTTTAACTTTGTACAAATCTCAAAGCGGATGAGAGTAAATCTCAAGCCATAAAATCTTTTTGCAAATACTGGAGAGGATACTCTTCCCCGAGAACTGCCATTTGTCATTGGTAGCTTTCAATCTCTTTTATGTTGCGGTATTAAATCGCTAACCGCCCAAGGAAGAGAAGGGAAGCACAATGCTCATGCTCTGTCACATGTTATTAAATCAGCGTATTTCCATTACAATACCAATGTGAACTGATGCCTTTATCTTTACTTGCCATGGAAATCAACAATGCAAGATCATACATGTACAAACTGCCTCATAGAAATAAGAATGCAACGAATGTAACAGGGAAAAAAAAAAATTCAGCGATATTTCATCGAGTATAGACAGAATTAATCTCATCACGAGCCTTCTGGTACAATTCAAGCCTCTTTGCCAATTCTTGCCGCCTCCCCATCAGCGATGGGTCTTCATCCAACATCTCACCAAGGTCATTTGTCTGTAAAAAACAAAAGTTTAAAAGAATTGGTAAAACATAAGCCAGTAATCTTTTTTTCCATTTTATAGAAGAGAACCAGACTATTAATTACTGCATTGTCCAATTATAATTCTGAGAAAGAAACTAAACAGAAGTGTCAGGTAGATTGTACCGCTCTACTGGCGATTCGGTTGTAGAAATTAGTGAACAGGGATCGGTTGGCTTCTCTGACCTGACAGTGGACCACTGCCTTTGGTATCGTGTCTTTAAGCGTGTCAGACACCATGGATATGTATGCTGTCACATTTGATGCAATTGTCCTGAAAAATGAAGGCCTGATGTTAATTTAAGGTTGTATAGAGTATAGATGTCTATTCAGACCAATCTGTGTTAGCTTAATTAGTACTAGTAAGGTATGAGTAATATAAAGAGTATGGAAGTATTTTGAGCCATACCTGTAATGCCCTTCACCGTACCGGTCCACTTCTTGAGACTCGGGGGGTGCATTGCCTCCTTTTTTGCCATTGCCGCTGGGTCTTATCTCACTGTCCTGAGGAAGCTTCCGGAAGAACTCCACTGTCAAATAAGCTGCTTCCATGTCAACCAGCCTTAGAGTTGTCTTCCTGCTATCCTCCTTAAACCTCTCCAGTGCCTCATAACACGCAGCTGCCAGCTCAGATTGTAATCTCGGGAACCTTTTAAGCTCCTATTTGTAATAGTTAAAGTAGCTTGCTTAATATGTATTTATTATGCAACATTACAAAGCAAATTGAAAACCACGTTGACTACTTTTTTGAGTATCAGTTGGTTGCAAATCAATGTGCTTTTGGCCGTAAATCTGTAATTACATTAATCAAGCACCAGGCATGACACTGCTGCTTACATGAGAATCTTGTATATGATTAGTATGATGCCAGATCCATGATTGTCATCCATGTTGGTATAACATAAAAAAATACAAGTTACACACCAGTTTTGAAAATCAAGGTAACTGATGATATTCAATTTTATAGAAAGGTTACCTGACACTCTCCAATAGACATCCTCAACAGGTCCTTTAAGATGAAGTGAATCTGGAGGGTAAAAAACAATTAAGAATTTCATAAAGGAAATTGCTAATGGCCATACAAAAATAGATTGCAATCTAACCGACAATTCAACGAGCAAGTAAAAAATATTCAAATGATGTTTCCATGATACTGTAAACATACAGCCAAAACTATTTATCATTCAGTAATAATGCACTGTATTGGAATACGTGAGATTACTCACAGTACCAAGTATTAGTGTATCATAAAAGAAAAAAACCAAAAAGAAAGTAATACTCTTAGCCATCATGTTTGGTGAAAGTAAAAGAAGATGCTTACAGCATCAACAGTTTTCTCAGCAGGACCACGGAAGTAAGCCAAAGCAGACTCTATAAGACGGCGGTAACCCTGCTCAGGTGCAATCAAGTGGGGCTGATAACCATCAGCCTGCGCTACCACTCTCTTCACATTTTGTATCGATAGATGCTTATCGAATGGTAATTTACTTAACGCAGCTGGGAAATTCTTGTCAAACACCCCATATATCCTATCACCGCCAGGTCGCCTATCAGAGTATATAATTTTGATAAGCTTGTAGTGATTGAGAAGGATGCGGATACAAAATACACTTCAAAAGAAAAGAGAAAAAAAAAAATAATGCTGACCCTCCATCCAGATGCTCCTTGAAAATTCGATAAACCAAACGGCATAGTTCCAAGATGGTATATAGTTTCGCCTGAAAATTACCAACAAAATTATATTGAAAATGAACCAGAGAAGTTAATTAAGAAATATGAAAATAAAGGAGAAAGAATTATACCCCTGCATCAACAGCCACAGGTCTTCCCAGACTATCCAACTCCTTATCAAGCTCTTCAATACTTTTACTGATGGTAGACGTAATGCTTGGTATCTGTGCTTTAATAACTGACTCTAGATGCTGCAGCAGAAACAAAATATATTAGAATAATATATAAGGGCCTTTACTTATCCAGAGTTCATTAGAATATAGTTAGATAGGAAGTGACATTGATACTAAAATTTTCCCCCTTCTTACCTGAGAAAGTAATTTTGCAAGATATTCGGAACCCATCCGATTAGCAAGATGTGAGTAGTCTGGGCTATATTGAAAATATTCCCTTTCCTTCTCCCTCGCAAGAATCATATCGACATTTCTATTTATCTCTGCTTGTGACCGGTTAACAATTCCCACCCAAGGGTGTAGTAGCCGATATGCTCTTCCTTCAAGGACCTACTTACAAAATTTATCAGTCATCACACGTATTTACACAATAGTTTCATGGTATAACGAATGAGAACATAAGATTTTTACATCAAGTGCATTTGTCCCCTGATCCATGAGGTCCAGCTTTGTCAATACTCCAAATGTTCTTTCCCCTGTCAAAATTAAATAAAAGGTGCAATAATAAAAATCATTATTAGAATGTATAAAGAACATAATACAGCCCTATTACAAAGAAAAGAAATGGTGATAGATTTTTATTGGCATACCTGTGGGATCGACTTCCCTCGCAATCTTGATTGCATCAGAGGTAGCGATATCTTGATTGGCTGGTGATATTGCCAATATAATGCAATTTGGCTGTACCAAAATATTTTCCACCTTGTCATTTTCTCCAAAAAATAAAAGAGTACAGGTTTCCTTATTTACAAATTTTCTTATATGACATATACCTTCTCGATATATGAGCGCACCATATCTTCAATATCTTCAACAATACTATCAGGCTGTCCCTCTGTAGTAGATTGAATTCAATGCATTTCTAATACTAATACAAGAGCAATAACAAAAATAATAAATATAAAACCAAAAAAGAAGAGAAATGCATACCGACAGCAACCTTTGTCAACCCGGGTAGATCAATCAGAGTTAAATTCACAACTGTTAAGAAAAACAACTAACAAGCTTAATACCAATGTTTAATTTAGTAATTCACTCATTTATTTACCTAACATATCCAGTCAGTACTTTAACCAGATTTTGGTTTACGAGCAGTTAACTCTTAGTACTACAGAATTGCTTTTGGGGGCTTGTGGTTCAGGTTTTGAGCTTAAATTAGTCTCTGATGCCCAAACGGAGAAAAAATATAAGGTCTAAGGAAAACAGAAAAAGAGAAGAAACAACTTGGCCAGTACAATCTAGTACATACCATTCGGGGAATAAATGCTGAGTTGAATGGGAACAGGGGATATCTGCTTCGACTTCCCAGTAATTCTATCGGTTTCATCTTGTATTTCCTTTCTGACAAGATCTGCAAAAATAGGACTATATTAAAAAATTTCCTTGAAACGAATGCTATGACTATGAAATATAATAGGAAGGAAATGAAACTGACTAAAGTCTGTAAATTTTCGTTTTGGCAGATGAAGGAACTCGGCATAGTCTGCTTCGTGTTCTTGTGTCTGCTGCAACTGCAACACCAATGGCCTCCTCGTCACAATACCTGTAGAATTAATACGAAATGAGGTTAGACAGACATCATATATTGTCTCGAGCTCACTCGCCACTCAGAGCGGGTCACGCAATCCCATGCAGTCGTTCATAAGTGTGTGCTTTGCAAAAATTTAGATTTATACACGATTCACTCATACAGAAATTTATACATGATTTACACCTCATTTTGTGCTTGATAGAATAGGGATTACAAGTAGCGTGACGTTGTTGGTGGGTAAACCCATGACAAAATTACTCCAGACGAGCTACAATATTTTCCTTAAATAAAAATCATGCAAGAAAGATATCATAGATAAAATTATAAAGGAAGAACAGACCTGAACCACGGGGGAGGAAATCTCTCCCAACAACACTTTCTAAAACTGACGACTTGCCTGAGCTCTGACATAAATTATTTCAAAGAAGAAGTAAGGGAGGTGAGATAAATGAAAATAATGCTTCTTAATTTTTCCTTTCCTGTTTCTTTATAACTCTTATAAAAAAGGAAGTCTGGTACAAGTTCAACAGGGGCATTATAGTCATTTAGAATTTGTAAACAATTCTTTTGAAGTAGAGAGAGAGGAGTCCATCATTTAAGTGTTTATCTTGCGTCCACCCTTGGATGTATCCAGTTGAAGTTTGATTAAATAGATATATTGTACCTGTAAACAATTAGGTGGTTATCCTTAACACGAAGTTAGTTTCTTCTAACATATAATAAAGAAAAATATGACCCTGTATTTTCAAATATATTGAACGAGTTACTACTAGCACAAAATATTCTTATTGTAGACACTTAATTAGTCCTTCTAACACCATTTATTCCTTTTGATATCAAGATACGTCGAGTGATGATACGGGAGTCACATGAATGATCATTATTGAACTTCAATATCATCATCAGACATGCCTTAGAAATCATGAATATATAGATAAAACAGAACAAAAAAATGTTAATAAAAGTAGCTAATATTCTATAAGAACAATATATTTATTAGAAGTAACTAATTCAATATTGAAAACACATAGTCATCCGGTTATTTTTTTTACTATTATATGTTTTAAGCAACTAACTTAATGTTAAAGATAACTAATTAAGTGTTTATATGTGAATTTATTAAAAGAATTTAGGATTGGATGTATCTAGAAATAGACACTAAGATGGACATTTAAAATGGACTCAACACATTTCCCTTTGAAGTAATCTTACTATTCCCAGGATCCATTGACCTGGTCTCTTCTATTTCCTCTGCAAACAAACAGGGGATGATAATTAAAATCACCTCCTCTATCCTGTGGTTCCTTTTCAATGTCCTTGCCAAAAACCATCAAATTAATTCTAGTGACATGATTGACCTTGACTACCATGCTTTTTTGTACCTCTCTGCTCCTTCCCCAAAGCAAAAAGCAGAGGATACGAATAAAAAAATTCAAGTAATTACATAAGGGGGCTTTCATAATTAGTTGGCTTCTTAAAAGAAACCCTTGTGTTTTCAAGCTTAACATCTCCACTAAGCACCTAATTCTGCGAGAAAATTTTAAAAAAGAGAAAGAAAATCAAAAGAGTACCTGGCCTCCAACAACAGCTATTGAAGGAAGCGATTCCCAAAGAGTCGGCAGATCACTGCTACCACCGAAGTCGCCAAGAACAGTACATGCTCTCTGGATTCGGTTCATCAACCCTATCAAACTATCCATAGTCGCCATCTCTCTTTCCTAGTTTCCTTTGCAAAAATAACAGTAACAAATTTTCTCCAGGAATTAAAATCAGCTAAGCAGAGGAGGTATGGAGGAGGAAATCACAAAGGAGAAGAACAAAAGGCGCGGTTCCGTGGAAGTTCCCTCACTTTCTTGGTCATTGGTTCTCGTTAGTTCTAGAATTCGCCAAGTTTTTAGTTGAGTCGGTTCATTATTAATGCTTGCACTTACAGAGGTATTGAACTATTGATACAGATCCTTGTCTTCTGTGTACTGAATAAATTTATGCACCGAGCTCACCTGAAAACTTCCTTTGTTTGACAGGTACAGAGAATCGAAGTCTCTTATTTTGATTTTTTGACTTTTCAAATATTGGATGCTAATAGGCAGAATTATTATGCTTTCTTGGCCAAAAGAAAAAAAAAGAATTATTATGCTCTGTAGTTGGTATTTTTCCTGTTTCTAAATTTTCATAACATTTTGGATAGTTGAGTAGATTAATCAAAATAAAATAAATTAAGTTAAAACAATAGTATCTGGATCGTGTGACTTACTGTCTTTGAGCGTATTCCGTCTCATCGTGTAGGATGTAACCGCAACTAAGATAATTCGAGGTACTCAACTTCTTAAGCACGCTATGGAAGCGACTAACAGTAACTCCGCAATATCCAGCATTATTAAAATTTTTGATTAATTGAGATAAAATAGAAATGGAGAATAAATTCAAGATACTTTGTATGGGAGTAAATTAAAGAAAAGTTTTATCCTTTCTCATTTATTTCTCAGATTCAAACAAACATATGAAATAGGAGGGATCTGCATTAATATTGAGGGTTGTATCCAAATAAGAAAGGGATGAGTATTCTACCATATCAAACAGAAGAAGACCTATATAGTTATATAGATCCAGTCAAGAGATTTAATATTGATTAATGATGATTATAAAATGAAAAAGAAACGTACTATAAAGGTGCCATGAAGAGGTGTACCGAAATTTTTATTTATAACATTTTTTTCAAAAAAAATAAACCAAAACACTCTTGTTTCTGGGTTTTTTTTATTTCTACCCAGGCCGCACCGGTGATCTGCGGCCTCAAATATTAGAGTCCGCACAATGCCCCTGCCCCAGTTTTTGTTTTACGATAAAGGTTTTTCATTTGTTTTGGTTTTTGTTTTTAAAATGGTTTTATTTGTTTTGGTTTTTGTTTTAAATGTCGTTTAATCTGAAAATATTTTTTATTTATCGGATCAAATACAAAGAATCCATAAAAATAAATATAAATGAGCCATAATAATCTAAAAATAAATATAAAGAAGCCATAAATAAAACAATATAATGCTAATGTTCTCACGAGTATAATAAAAATACGTTTAATGAACCTAAAATAAACAATGTTCTTACGAATACAATTTAAACATTGATTTAACTCTTAGATAAACATCCAATTCATTGATTCTTAACCTGCAAATTTACAAACAAATAGTGACCGTTAAATTTGATTATTTCAATAATTTTTTAAAAGTTGAAATTGAATAGTAAAAAAAATTAACTACCTCGTGCATTACGAGCAGCTCTGTTCTATCTTTCTTATGTATCTCAACCGGCTTGGTGTCCTCTTCTTCTATTATTTAGTATGTCTATCCATTGCAGAATCATGTTGTATTGTATTCTATCCAAAGTAATATTTTTTTGTTTCTAGAACAAGGACAAACCCTCGTGTTCAGGCCATTCCGACTGATTTTTATACACATGTCATTCACTCCTCCATGTGTTGATCAGTGTCTGGATGTGGTAGTAGTAAATTACAAAGCTGTCAGGATCAATGCCTCAGAGACGACACATGGACAGAACATGAGAACACGGTATTTCGTCTAATTGAGGCTTCTGGCATGTGCATTCCACCGTGTTATCATCATTGATGACCACCGTGTATTTGAAATTAGCCTTGGTAAACCGACCAAAATTGTCATACAGGAAAGCGTGAACTTTCTCTTGTGTGGAGGTTAACTCGAACTCGTTGTAGTTGTCAAACCCCCCAAGCGTCTTCATAGCATTGGACCTCTCGAATCGTTTATTAATAAGCTACGAACAATTAAAAAAAATGAAGAATTGAATTTTTTTTAAATGAAGTTAATAAATAGATGAAGAAAAAACTAAAAACTAAAAATACCTTGTGCACACGACACGAGAACTGTTGACCTTGTCTGGATTCATATTCCGTTTTGGCCCTCCTTTGTGCAAACAATGTGAGACATTTGTAAAATGTGTCTTCAATTATTGCTGCCACCGGTAACTTACGAGATGACCTGAAAACATTATTTAGCGACTCGGAACCGTTTGTAGTCATAATTTTCCAACGGTAACCATAGTCCAACGTTGGAATATCTTCCATAGTTTTGAACACTCGTTCTCATCTTGATCCAAATACTTACCTACACCGTCTAGCCAATTGAGAGCACTGTTCGCTCTCAAATGTGAGGTACAAAGTTTCACTACAGCAAGCTGTAGAGTTTAAACCTTTTAAACCCTCGATTAGATCGCAAGTGTACAATCTTATCGTGTAGTTTAATCGGGTGTCGATCCTCAGGGACGGTTTACTTTCTGATTTTCTATTTTTCCTAGTTAGGTACTAGAAGTTTGAATGTTTGGGGTTTGTCTAATCCTAAGATGTATGAACGAATCAAATGAAATAGAAGAATGAATGAACAAGTAAACTAATGTATGAACAAGTAAACTAATGTATAGACAAGTAATGAATCGATTAAATGTTTGTGTTTTGTACTATTGTATAAAAGGGTGTTTCAAGGGTTTCAGATTTCATCTTCAACTTTACTGCTCAGGACCTGCCACGCGACCCGCATGCTCTCGCATGCGACCCGCTTGGCCTTAAGCGCCCTGGACCTGGCACGCGACTCGCAAGCTGTGGCTTACGACCCTCGTGATGCGACCCGCGTGCTAACTCACGCGACCCGCATGGCCTCTGAGCTGAGTCTGCACATGTCAGAAACTTGTTGTTTAAGTCGTGTAAGGTTAGATTGACCGTACCTAGTGTCACTGAACCTCAACTTTCGTGTGTTGGCTTAGCAGACCTGGTTTGGAATTGCAATTTCACCTTCTCAGGTTTAATCAAGCTGTTTGATCTAAACCTAAGTTCTCAATTCTGTTTACTAAAGGTATCCACAAGCTGAGCAAGTGGAAACTTTCACCTTTCGGCTACTCATTGACCTCACCTTTCGGTTCTCAGACCTACCTCAAGTACTTAACCTAATTTGCAAGAAGCATCAAGCCTTTGGTACAAGAAGAAATGCCAAAGGCATTCAACAGTAGACAATCAAGAATCAAACAATTCAGATCAAGCAATCACAAACAATACAAGAATCGAAGAAACACGAAATAACAATAAGAATCAATCTATATGCATCATCAAGTAAAGTATCAGACTACAAATCTAAACCCTCGAAACTACAATATCTACTCAGACATCGATAAAATCAAAACAAGAGAGAGAGAAAGAAAGCAAATCATAGTGAGAAGGGATAGTGAAGAGGATTGAAGCTTCAGATTGAGTCTTCTTCTCCAAATCGCTTCCTCTTCAGCTCCAGATCAGCTCTCTCCTCTTCAGCTCGCCTCAGGCGCCCAGGCCTTCACTTCAAATTCGGATCTGAACTGTCTCTGGTGAAAATCGTGGATTCATGGACGTCTCTTCTGTTGCCAGGCCTTCTGTATAAATAGTTTCCTTCATGGGCCTCAACTGGGCCTGACTCAGTTAACTCGACGTGACCCGCATGAGTTTCCATGCGACCCGCGTCAGGTGGCAAGGATGCGAGCTGTGAGGGTCGCGTCTGAGGTCGCGTCTGGGCTGCGATGCGACCCGCGTCAGATGGGACGCGGGTCGCGTGGGGGAAGTCAGAACTCTGCCTTTTTGCCTGTTTTTCGCCTATTTCCTGCAATTCAACCACAAAACTACAGCAGTACCATATTCTATTGATTTTCAATATAAACTACGCAATTTAGTGGTCAAATACATAAGGTCTGGTCTAGAAATAGGACGAAATAATAGATGAAATATAAACATATCAAATTCCCCCAAGCTTACCCTTTGCTTGTCCTCAAGCAAATCTGTACTTTCAAACCGGGTTTGGAATCTAAATGCAAGCTAAATGCCTAAAATGTGAAAATTTACTCGATTGTTCCAATAAAGAAAATGAAGAAACTTTTTACTATGATTTGGACTTTCTTTGGTCAATTTTGATTCACCTCACAAATTGATTAACAAAACCTCAAACTCTAAATGTTTCGAAACTTGCAAAGCTGATTACTTAGAATTATCGAATTATCATTCTTTCACTAAACTATGCCCTCGTTTGTAGGAGATTTTCCTTTTTGTTCCCCCCCAAGCTTGAATCAAGCTTAGGTCAGAAAGTTGCGGACTTCGTGTGTTGATATGTGCAAAAATTTTGTTTTATTTTTTTTTCTTTTCTAATTTGGGAGACGAGCTCAAAGGCGTCCTTTCAAGACTTATTGCCAGTACTCTTATGTTCTCCGTCTTTTCATTCCTTTTTATTTTCATTTTCTCTCTTTTTTTTTTTAATTTGCACATACCATGAATACACACATCACTAGCGTTCATTCACACCAACGGATATCCCAACCTTTCTTTAATTGAAATCCCTATTTCCATTATTTGAAAGGCACAATTCGGTTTCTAAATTCTATCTCGACATTCAAGTTTCCAATTTTTCAAATCTCAAACCATTTGGTCCTAATCAGTGTTGTTTGGTCAATTATGAGGTTAAATCTAATATCCCAAAGTCATCCCAATCATATAAAAATTTTCAAACAGGTCCCAAATTGAAACAATAAAGCAAAATTTTCACCTAAAAATGCAAAGTAAAATAAACATGACCTAAGTGCAATCAAAATAAATCCTAAAACACAAAAGTCTCCCCCCCAAGCTTAGCCTGAGCATTGTCCTCAATGCTTCAAGACTGAAAGATAAAGAGAAATAAAAGCAAAGGGGAAAGAGAAAACATACCCACTCACTCCTGCGGAGGATCACGATCGAAGCCTCGCCAGCCTCGCATCTGCTCCTCTAGCGTGCTCATCCGTACCTGGAGATCATCGAGAGCATCACCCTGCTCGCGCCGCATGTCATAGAGGAACTCACCATGCTCGCGCCTCATGTCATACACCAAGCTGTAGACATCATGAATGGAGGGATCGGCGATGGGAGGTGGATAGGAGGGGCGAGAATAAGAGGAGGATGGACCGGCGGCGGACGAGGAAGGACCAGCAGCGGAGGTGGAGGCGTGGAACTGCCTAGGCGGCATGAGAGCATCACCCATGTGAACATCACCATAGGCATGAAGCTGAGGCTGAGGAGGAGGTGGTGGTGGTGCATGCTCAGCTGGCTGTGGGGGAGGAAATAGCCAAGTGGCCTCGTCCGTGAAAGAGATGTGGAAAGGACGAGGCAACTGGTGCTGGCTACCATCCTGCAGGCGCCAGAAATACCGGTCACGGTGGTTGGCAGGACCTCGCTCGATCTTGATGAATGCCGCCTGAGAGAAAGCCTTGGCATCCATGATGAAAGGGCCCTGAGAGAGAGTGAGGCCGGCGACTGATACGCCAAGCCGCTCAGCAATAAGAGTGACGTAGGCACCGATGTGGATGGTGCCTCTTGGCCTCCTATTCTTCTGGACATCCAGCCAGTGAGTAACCATAAGGAACATCAGATTGGGTCGCTCAAAATCCTCTTCGGTGCGGAGCATGAAGTCTAGCAATGCGAGGTCCTCCTCATTGGCACGTGCAACTGTCTCGCCACGTGCAAAAATGGTATTCGCAAGAGTGCGCTGGATGCAACGTAGAACAGGGTGAGGTATGGCAGAGCTCCTGAACTCGTTGCTCGTGGCGACCTCCTTACCCGTGATCAACCGCCAGAAGATGTCTCTGTCAAAGCCCTCGCGGTAGTGAATGGAGTCGGTCGTAGGGTTTGGTGCGAAGCCGAACCACTCGCGCAAATTTGCAAGAGGAACAATGCAAGGCTCGTTGCGCATTTGGAAGCGAATGTACGGCTGTTCATCTGCATCATACTTGAGTTTGAGAGAGGAGAGGAACTCAAGCGTGAGCTCCGTATAGCAATCGCACTGAATGCCCCAGAAAGTGGGAGTAAACCCGATCCTCTCTGTGAGGCGAACAAACTCCTCGCGAACTCCAAAGGCATGAAGTGTACCCAAATCGACTCGGCGAGTGTTGGCGAATGTGCGTTGTTGCAAAATCTCAAAGCGATTGAACATGCCGCGATTGGAGAGGCGGAAGTGCGGTGGTGGATACGCATCTGCCCGAGGAGTGTACTGACCAGAAAGGGGGTCGGAGTGCTCGGAAGAATACTCAACCTCGGGATTTTCGGCATGATGGGAAGAATGAGAGGAATGATGGGAAGGAGAAGAATGAGAAGAAGAAGAAGAATGAGAAGGATGAATACCCTCATTGTGTGAGGTCGAATGAGAAGAATGAGAAGGGGTGGCTTGCCTCAGTTCCTGTCTGCGCTTGGATCGGATTTCTCGGCGAGGGTCCATGTTTCTGTCTCTGGCTCAATCAGACGCGGGTCGCGTGGGTTTTGATGCGACTCGCGTGAGATCTGACGCGGGTCGCGTGGACGTTGATGCGACTCGCGTGAAGGAGGACGCGGGTCGCGTGGGTCAGGACGCTGGTCGCACCAAACCGGACCTGGCTGGTTAGGGTATGAACCGGGCACTGGAGCGGGTCGATTGGGTCAGGACGCGGGTCGCGTGAACCAAGGGGGCTGGTAGGGTGGTGAACCAACAGAGAAAGGAGAAGAGAACTTACCTGCTGCGTCGGTGGCGTCGGCGGAGAAGAAGAAAGAAGATCGACGGAGCAAGTTCGGTGAAGAGGGCTCGTTGGCGCTTGCTCGGTTGAAGAGAAAAGAAAAGAGGAAAAGAGAGTGGAATCGGCTGGGAAGGAAAAGAGGAGAAGGAGGGGACGCGGGTTAAAAAGGGACCTCGCGTCGTTTCGACGCGCCCCTTCAATGCCAGCCGTCGGTTCGAGATGACGCGGGGCGCGTGGATTCTCACGCGGGTCGCGTCAGAGTTATCTTTTCTTTTCTTTTCTTTTTTTTTTTCTTTTTTTTTGAATTTTGAAAATTTACAATAACCCTAAAACAAAAATTAAACTAATCTAAATGCGAGTAAACGAACAGGCTTGGGTTGCCTCCCAAGAAGCGCTTGTTTTAGGTCTCAAGCTCGACCTTCCTTTCTCTAATCTTTGACTGGGGCGGGATCGAATAGATCCCAAGAAGCGATGAAGTTGGCAATTTCTGCATACCAAGGGTCTGATTGGTTGCTTACATGAGTCGCATCATCTGGCATGCAAGTCGCGTCAGGGTCTTCCAGGTCAGCTGTTTTCACTTCTGCTCCTCTGACTTCTTCTTCAAACAAGAAATGAGTGTGTTCTTTCGTGCTCTCATGGATTCGATCAAGGAAGTAATCTTCTACCAAATCTGTTAGGCATTTTTCGTGCACATCCACTCAGGAACAAGATTCGGCAGAAGGATACTTCATGGCTTGGTCAATTTGGAAACACACTCTCTCTCCTCCAAAGTTCAAGGTCAGTGTCCCTTGAGACACATCGATGATTGCACCTGCAGTCCTGAGGAAAGGTCGTCCCAGAATGATGGGGACTTCCTTGTCCTCTTCCATTTCCATGACTACAAAGTCAACAGGTACAAAGTACTTACCGACCTGAACAGGTACGTCTTCCACTATGCCTAGTGGCAATCGTACCGAGGAGTCTGCTAGCTGCAACGTCATTCGCGTGGGCCTGAGCTCTCCTACTCCCATTCGCTCGAAAATCGTGCGCGGCATGAGGCTCACGCTAGCTCCCAAGTCGCAGAGAGCTCTCTTGATCGTGGCCTTGCCGATGATGCAAGGAATGGAAAACTTTCCTGGGTCGTTCAATTTGGGAGGTAGGTCGCTCTTCAGAATGGCACTACACTGTTCCGTCAACTTCACCGTTTCATTACCCTCTAGGCTTCGTTTGTTGGATAGGATATCCTTCAGGAATTTGGCGTAAGAGGGCATTTGAGTCAAGGCCTCGGTGAATGGGAGTGTGATGTGCAGTCCTTTCAGGACTTCCGTGAATTTTGCAAATTGTGCGTTGATCAGAGTCAAAATGATGATGATTTACGTAGGGTTTTGGCTTAGGTTTTACATATTTTCTCACACTTATGTTTAATTATTTAGAGAAAAAGGCTACTGTCACCCTTCTTTAAGTTTTATTGCAGAAAACAGGTTTTGGGACTATTCTACATCAAATGGAGCTAGAATCGGGTCAATCGGATCAGCAACGCTTATCGACTAAGACTCTGTTACGGCCCGTATTGGTTAATACGGACCAGGCATAGCACAGGCTCAGAAGATAGCGCAGGAAGTTACAACCATAACTGCCAAGGTCCCATTACGGACCGTATCACCTTGATACGGTCCGTAACCGAAGGCGTCTCTTGGGAAATAACTGCCGACAGCTGTTTCCAGATTGATTCCTTGGCTTCCAATCAACTCCAGACGTCCCTACACTCCTATAAAAGGCCCCTGGACAGAGGGAATAGATATCTTTGTAATTAGGGTTAGATTTGATTAAAGAGAGAAGAGAGGAGTGATTGTAACCTTGCCGTTCCGCGGCTAAGTTCCTTTTCTTAGGGCTAGGCAGTAAACCTTGTTACTCTTGATGTTTTGATATATATATTTCTGTTGATTATGATTTCTTGTTGTTGTATCGAATATGCTTTTGTGATTTACTATCTCTTCACCTAATTTCAATGATCTAGTTTGAGTTCATTAGGGTAGTGACAGTGCTTTAATAACTCGAAAGAACTATTTGGATGAGTTAGCCTCGTTGAGATTTATTAGGTTTATGTGAAGAAAACCTTCGCGGGGAAGCCATAAACCAGAACAACAAAACGCATGCCGGGGAGTAACGGTTCATTGTGCAAGGCCTCGAAAGACGCCCTTGCTTTGACCATTGAATCCAATTAATTAGAAACGCCTAGATTTCTTTTTACTTTCTTTATTTTCATTTTTCTTTTATTTTTTTTAATTTCGTTTTTCTTTTTTATTTTCTTTTTATTTTCAATTTTTAGTTTAATTTTCAGATTTTCTTTTCTTTTTAGGAAACTGCACGCTGGCCGAATCATCCGTACGAAGATCCGAAAGGATTGCTAGTAGGAGAGGACAATTCGCTTCCACATCACCAATAAGAACCAATCATAGTTCTTCATCAAGTAATTCTGAAAGCGAAGAGGACTCAGATTCGATCAACATGAATATCCCACCGAACGAACCGATTAACAATGGAAGACAAGACAATGGTGATAATGAAGTTCACAATGCAGCAAGACCCAAACTTCTAAGAGACTATTGCGTACCGCGCGCGAATGATCCTAATTCTAGTATAAACCCGCCAACTGTTACAAACCGTAATTTTGAGATCAAACCTGCTCTTATAAATATGGTTTCGCAACAGCAATTTGGAGGATTGCCACATGAAGATCCACATCTTCACTTGTCAATTTTCCTAGGGATATGCGAGACGATAAAGATCAACGGAGTTACCGATGAAGCAATCAGGCTAAGGCTATTTCAATTCTCATTAAAAGATAAAGCAAGAGCATGGTTGTTTTCTTTACCGGCCAATTCCATTCAAACTTGGGACCAATTGTTTAATATGTTTATTGCAAAATATTTTCCACCATCCAAAACTTCAAGGTTTAGAAATGCAATTACTAATTTTGAACAAAGGGATGGTGAAACATTGTGTGAGGCATGGGATAGATATAAGGATATGTTAAGGTGTTGTCCACATCATGGTCTAGAAAGATGGCTGATTGTCCAAACTTTTTATAATGGTCTAAACCCTACGGATAGATTGTCTATTGATGCTTCTGCAGGAGGAGCAATCATGAACAAGGAACCTGACGAGGCTTACAACCTAATTGAAGAGATTGCAATCAACCAACACTACTGGATCCCTGAGCGAAAGAAGCCAGCGCCAACACCTGGCATGCACCGAGTAGATGATATCTCCATGCTGAGCGCAAAGATTGATGCTTTGCAAATGGCACTTAACAAGCAGACCAAGCAGCGAACGGTAGCAGCAGTCAATGCCGCAACAGCATGTGGCTACTGCGGAGGAGCGCATGAGATGACCGAATGTATGAATGTGACGGAACCTGAGGAAGACATGGAGCAAGCAAATGCAATTGATAACAGCTTTCGACCTCAGCCCGCCTACAACACATACCATCCAAACAACCGAAATCATCCGAATTTCTCATACGCAAACAACCAAAGGCCTGCTGCACCTCAACAGAACTACCAACCACAATCCAATTTTCAGCCAAGATACAACAATTCTCAACCGAATTACCAACCAAGGCAATACAATCAACCGCAGCAACCAGACATCACATCATTAATGGAGAGATTCCTAGAGAAGCAAGAGAAGGCTAACGCCGACATCGCACAAAAGATTGAATCTTTAACAAACCGCAACAAAGACTTAGAAGACAATGTCTCTAAGATGGCAAAAGAACTCTCAACTATCACACGTGGAAAAGGCAAATTTCCGGGCCAACCGGAAGAAAACCCAAGAGAGACTTGCAAGAGCATAACACTAAGGAGCGGTACAGCTTATCAGGGACCTCCCATACCCGATCAAACTTCCGATGAGATACATGCAGAGCCATCACATTCAGAAGAGTACGAGCCGCAACCGCTGGAGCCTCCCGTACTTGAAACGCAGGCAGACCTTTTTGAGGAGCAGAATGACACCGTAGGTGGAAACGAGCGACAACCCGAACCTGAATACATTGCACCACCACCCTACAAGCCACCTCTGCCATTCCCTCCAAGGCCGGCCAAGCACAAGATGGAGCCACAATTCGCGAGATTCATGGAGACACTCAAGCAACTACAAATCACAATCCCCTTCACTGAGGCAATTGCGAGCATACCTTCGTATGCTAAATTTCTGAAGGAGATTCTTTCGAACCGCAGTAGACTCCAAGAACTCTCAACAATTCCGCTCAATCTGGAATGTAGTGAGCTCGTACAAAGCAAATTACCGACAAAGTTGAAAGATCCAGGAAGCTTTTCGATACCGTGCACAATTGGTACAATAGACTTTAAGAAAGCTTTATGTGATCTGGGGGCAAGTGTAAGTTTGATGCCGAAGGCAGTATTTGATAAATTGAATTGTGGAGATCTATCACCAACTCGAATGGCATTACAACTGGCCGATCGGTCAATCTGATATCCTGAAGGAGTATTGCTAGATGTACCGATCAAAGTTGGAGATTTTTGGATACCTGGAGATTTTGTTGTAGTTGACATGGAAGAAGATGAACACATTCCAATCATCCTTGGAAGGCCATTCCTCGCCACATGCGGAGCAATGATTGATGTCAAGAATGGGAAAATTTCACTAAATGTCGGAAAGGACAAGGTTACTTACGACATAAACAGAGCCTTAAAATACCCTTCTGACATTGATCGCGTCTTCAACTTGGGCATCACTGATGAATTTGAAGAGGAAGAGTATCCATTCGATGAATTTGGAGAGTTCATGGGTATTGAGGATTTAGATAGCCTTCTTGGAAAGGAAGATGATGAAGTGCAACCTGAACAAGATGTCACCACTAAACCTGACGAGGTTTACAATGAAACTTGCGCAAGATGCACTACTGTCACTGAAGAAGAAGTGATTCCCATGTCCAAAGTCCTACAACCCGTATTCACCAATAAGGGTAGTAGTGAAGAGAAGAAGAAGGAAAAGGCAACCTCTCCTCCACAACTCGAGCTTAAACCTCTTCCACCCAACCTACAATACGAATTTCTGGGCCCAAATCGAACCTATCCGGTAATCGTCGGCTCTCAACTTGACAAGACCCAAATTAGCAAACTTGTCAATACACTCAGGAAGCACAAGAAAGCAATTGGCTACACAATCGATGACATCAAAGGCCTCAGTCCTACCATTTGCATGCACCGAATTCTGCTAGAAGAAGATCACAAACCTTCACGAGAACCGCAAAGAAGACTCAATCCAAATCTGAAGGAAGTGGTCAAGAAAGAAGTCCTGAAGCTGCTAGATGCAGGCATCATTTACCCCATCTCTGACAGCAACTGGGTAAGTCCCGTCCAGGTCGTTCCGAAGAAGGGAGGCACTACAGTTGTGAAAGGAGATAACGACGAAATGCTCCAAACAAGAGTTGTTACAGGGTGGCGAATGTGCATTGATTATCGGCGGCTAAACATGGCGACAAGAAAGGACCACTACCCTCTTCCGTTCATCGATCAACTGTTGGAGCGACTAGCAAAGCATTCATACTTCTGTTACCTTGATGGATACTTCGGCTTCTTCCAAATTCCAATCCATCCTCAAGATCAAGAAAAGACCACATTCACATGACCCTATGAAACTTTCGCTTACCGTCGCATGCCATTCGGGTTATGCAACGCTCCAGCGACCTTCCAAAGAGCCATGGTGTCTATCTTTTCAGATTATGTTGAGGAAATAATGGAAGTATTCATGGATGATTTTTCAGTTTATGGGGATACCTTCGACTCATGTTTAAGGAACTTGTCTAAAGTTCTAAAAAGATGTGAAGAAGTGAACCTCGTATTAAATTGGGAAAAATGTCATTTTATGGTACAGGAGGGAGTAGTGCTTGGTCACACCATTTCCTCTAAGGGATTGGAGGTTGACAAAGCAAAAGTCGAGGTAATTGAAAAATTAACTCAACCAACATGTGTTCGTGACATTCGCAGTTTTCTTGGTCATGCAAGTTTTTATCGAAGATTTATCAAGGACTTCTCGAAAATTGCAAAGCCACTCTCAAACTTGACCATGAAGGATGCCGAGTTCATCTTCGACGGAAAATGCATCGAAGCATTCAACACACTCAGGAATGCTTTGATTTCAGCCCCAATTCTCCAACCACCTGACTGGGACCATCCTTTTGAAATCATGTGCGATGCAAGTGATTATGCAGTAGGAGCAGTCCTGGGACAGCGGAAGGACAAGAAGCCCTATGCAATCTATTACGCGAGCAAAGTTCTAAATGAAGCTCAATGCAATTACACAACAACTGAGAAAGAACTACTCGCAGTAATCTTTGCAATTAACAAATTTCGATCTTACCTTGTAGGTTCAAAGGTCATCATTTATACAGATCATGCAGCAATCAAGTACCTCATCAACAAGAAGGACGCAAAACCTAGACTCATCCGATGGGTACTTCTCCTACAAGAATTTGATATCGAAATTAGGGATAAGAAGGGCACAGAGAATTCGGTAGCCGACCACCTATCAAGACTGAGACAACCAAGCAGTGATGATCAACCGATCGATGATTCTTTTGCTGATGAACACCTTTACTCTGTAGAGACATGCAGACGGCCATGGTACGCAGATCTGGCCAACTACATTGCATGTGGGTCCATCCCGCCTAACATGACATTTCAGCAAAAGAAGAGATTTCTAACAAGTGCCAAACATTACTACTGGGATGATCCTTACCTCTTCCGCCTTTGTGTAGACGGAATACACAGAAGATGTGTCACACACGAAGAATCGAAAAGCATCATCCATGACTGTCACTCCTCACCATATGGTGGCCATGCATCATTCCGAAAGACGGCATTGAAGATTCTTCAAGCAGGTTTTTATTGGCCCGACATCTTCAGAGATGTTCAGGATTATGTCTCCCGCTGTGACGCATGTCAACGGACGGGAAACATATCCAAACGCGATGAGATGCCACAAAACTCAATTCTAGAAGTGGAGATTTTCGATGTTTGGGGAATTGATTTCATGGGGCCATTCCCAAGCTCAGGTAACAACAAGTATATCCTCGTAGCAGTCGACTATGTCTCGAAATGGGTGGAAGCAATTCCAGCACCATCAGCAGATGCAAATGTAGTCAAGCGGCTGTTCCAGAAGATCATATTTCCAAGGTTTGGCACCCCTCGAGTAGTGATAAGTGATGGAGGATCGCATTTTATCAACAATCAATTCAACAATCTTCTGAAGAAATATGGCGTCTCACACAAGGTGACAACTCCTTACCATCCACAAACCAGTGGGCAAGTAGAAATTTCAAACAGAGAAATCAAGAACATCTTGCAAAAGACGGTGTCTTGGTCCAGAAAGAATTGGGCACTCAAACTAGACGAAGCACTTTGGGCTTACAGAACCTCGTTCAAAACTCCAATCGGAATGACACCCTACAAGCTGATCTACGGAAAGGCTTGTCATCTGCCGGTGGAATTAGAACATAAGGCATATTGGGCAATAAAAACTTTCAATTATGACCTTAGGGATGCAGGCAAGAAGAGATTACTAGATCTGAATGCACTAGATGAACTGAGACTACACGCATACGATAATGCAAAGATGTATAAAGAACGGGCGAAATTCTACCATAACAAAAAGATAAGAAAAAGGGAGTTCAAGGAGGGCGACATGGTGCTTCTCTTCAATTCACGATTAAAACTCTTCCCCGGAAAATTGAGATCCAGATGGACAGGGCCATACAAGGTCACATGCGTATACCCTTATGAAACAATCCAAATCTGGAGTCAAGAAACCGGGTATTTTAAGGTGAATGGCCAGAGATTGAAGCACTACATCGCAGGAACAATTGATGAGCACGAAGAAACGTATTCCTTCGGGAATCGGCCAAACGATGGATGAGATCAACAAGTCAAGCTAATGACTTTAAACAAGCGCTTCTTGGGAGGCAGCCCAAGCCACTTTTATTCTTTTTATATAAAAAAATTCAAAAAATAAAAAAAAAATATTTATTTTAATCCTAAACTATTATACTAATCACAGGATTACTATTCTTACCTACAGGAGGAAATGCTGGAAGAATTCAATTGACAAAATTCGAAGCCCGTCACGAAAAATTATCCTCTGTTACGGACAGTATCAGTTCAATACGAAGTGACTCTCCAATACGGGCTCATCTTCGACTTAGGCGCAGAAAAAGGAAAGCTCAACACAAAACCGCATAACGGTTACAGACCGTATCAGTTGATACGGATCGTAATCAACGGGCAGTTTTAACCAACCCTATTTCTGATGCTTCAAGAAACCAAAAATTCGAATTTTAACCAAAAAAATAACTCCCCACTACCAGCACTTCCTGCACATTCATCCCACCTTTTCACTGCCATATAACTCTACATTCACTTTCCTTTTTCCCTGCACCATTTTGTAGAATTCTCAGATCCAAATTCGAAACCTGTCCACTGAAATTCTCCAAGTACAGCCCGTATCAGCACCGTATCAGTTTAATACGGCCCGTAACAGAGACCGTAATCAAGAGAATAATGGCGCATAACAGCCCCCGTTCCTCCGATCTTCAATCCGACAATGAACACATCTTTGGTACAGCCATGGGGATCAAATTCTACAGCAAGCAAGAATTTGATCGCGCTCAAACATTGCTCGACTGTACCATCGCAAACAATACGGCAATGTGCATAAACACCATGAAAGTCCTTGGGTGTTATGATTACGTGCGCGTCTCCCTTAACAACATCAACCTATGGGACTTGGCGGACCGCCTGCGAACTACAAGAGTATACCTAAGGCCCTCCATCGAATTTTTATCGACGCTACAGTGGGAAAACGACACGATCACATACCGTTTACTCAACCGCCCATTTACAATAACCATGGAGGACTTTTGTAGAGCGCTGTCCATACCCATCAATGGCGAAATCGAATTATGCGCAAGAGAAAAGCGCACGAAATATTGGGAGATGATTGCAATCGACGAGCGCAAAATATACCGCAAAGATTCACGCTTTATTTCTTCAATAGAATTGAGGTATATTCATATAATCTTGACTAACTCTATCTTTCCAATAGGAGGAGACACGACGGAAGTGCAAGAGCGAGATATCTTCATCATGCGTTGCATGAAGAGCCATAAGCATCAACCACATCTTGGTCATCACATCTTGCACCACCTTACTTCCGTGGCCGCCGACACCAAAAACAACCATGTGGTTTCCGTGGGCTATTTCGCAACCCTCCTAGCACATCACCACAACATAAGTTTTGACGGCTTCGTGGAAGTACTTGGCAACAACCGCCTGAACATGAACTACTTGGTGAACAATAACCATGTACAAGCGGTCTTTAATGCTCACACCGGCGACATTAGATACACTCTCAAAATTGGTGAGAATATGACCCTCCATATTGGCACGGATAGGGGATCATTTCAGTTCGGACACGAATCCGATCATGAAGATGATGCGCAAGATGAGGAGGAACCAATAGAAGAGGAGCCAACGGAGGAGGAGCCCACGGAGGAAGAGCCAACCGAACATATGGAGGAATCACAAAGCACACCACACCCATCATCCATCCAACACCATGATATGGCATTTGTGCGTCATCTCATTCCACCAAGAGAAACAACAAATGCATCCAACTCCATACCCGCACCAACCGGTTGGGAGCAAGTCACGCCAATCTCACGACCTCGCGAGTCGGGCCCTACCGCACGTTACGCCAACAACACCCTCGAGAATTTGAAGAAACGCACACGCTATTTGGAAGAATACTTGGACAAGGTAAACAAAGCACACGAGAATTTCTACGAATATTGCCTTTCCAAGGGAATACCATTCACACCACCGATTCCATTCAACCCACCACCACCCCGCGACAATGAGTAATCTGTGAGATCTTTCTTATCCCTCCCTTTCTTGTTTATTTTCTTGCATTGAGGACAATACAAAATTTAAGCATGGGGTAGGGGATAAGAAATTAGTTTAGGATTTGCATTGTATCTAGGATCATGGCATGTAGGACCCTTATTTTTGTTTTTCGCTAGCAGTTTTACTCAATCGGGACCACTTTTCAAGGATTAACCAAGATAAGTTGGGAGGAACAATTGAGGTTTTTATCTAGCGTGCATATAGGCATTTGCATTGATAGGATCATATAATTTGCATGTAGGTTAATCAAATAGGAATTGTTTTAAAATTTTAATTAGGCTAAGGTTTAGACAATTGGCTATGATACCAAAAATTCAGAATTTTAATTATTAGTAATTTCAAAGTGAACAATTAATTGCTAACCATGAGAGTTGACCAAAAATTGCAAAACCTAGAATTTTTATTTATTGAATGATTTGTGTTTGCAAAGTCTTTTAAATTTGATAGTGTTTTAGAATACCCATTTATTATAGATAGACCCCTAGCGAAACTATGCAATAATTTCTTGTATGAATGAATACTTGAAATTGTGTGTAATCATGGTGCTTGTGACACAAAAAAATATGTTATTTTTTTATTTTTCAGAAAAATACAAAAATACAAAAAAAAATCGAAAAAAGAGAAAAACCCAAAAAAAAATAGAAAAATGTAGAAAAAGAAAAAAATAGAATAAAAGATGGAGGATAAAAAGAGTACGGGTGCCTACGCAAGACTGGTTACCAATAGGCTCGAGAAAACCTCCCAAATTTTAATTTTTGTACATATTTAATTTTCGAAAAAATAGTCACAAGTACCAACACACTTAGTTGTCATACTTTGCTCCAATCAATTGGGAAGGAAAATCAAAATTTATATCATTAGAATTCCTATTGGTTGGAAGGGATCGATTTATAATCGAAGGGGAAATTAATACTCTCAATTTTAAGGATATTTGTGGATTAGATTGTTCGATAATAATTTTTCTAGGGTTAGCATAATAAGGTCAATCATGGGGTGAATAAATTGTTCAAGGGAGAGATCATTAATATTTTATAGTTCTAAATTTTTATTGTCATGCCAATTGTACCAAACCTAAGTCCTAATTGAATTTTTAAACAAGTCCTTGAGATTGTATGGTTTAACCTAGACCGGATCTTTGACCAGTTGGGATGTCGTTGCTTGGGGACAAGCAACAATTCAAGTTGGGAGGCGTGATCAGAGTCAAAATGATGATGATTTACGTAGGGTTTTGGCTTAGGTTTTACATATTTTCTCACACTTATGTTTAATTATTTAGAGAAAAAGGCTACTGTCACCCTTCTTTAAGTTTTATTGCAGAAAACAGGTTTTGGGACTATTCTACATCAAATGGAGCTAGAATCGGGTCAATCGGATCAGCAACGCTTATCGACTAAGACTCTGTTACGGCCCGTATTGGTTAATACGGACCAGGCATAGCACAGGCTCAGAAGATAGCGCAGGAAGTTACAACCATAACTGCCAAGGTCCCATTATGGACCGTATCACCTTGATACGGTCCGTAACCGAAGGCGCCTCTTGGGAAATAACTGCCGACAGCTGTTTCCAGATTGATTCCTTAGCTTCCAATCAACTCCAGACGTCCCTACACTCCTATAAAAGGCCCCTGGACAGAGGGAATATATATCTTTGTAATTAGGGTTAGATTTGATTAAAGAGAGAAGAGAGGAGTGATTGTAACCATGCCGTTCCGCGGCTAAGTTCCTTTTCTTAGGGCTAGGCAGTAAACCTTGTTACTCTTGATGTTTTGATATATATATTTCTGTTGATTATGATTTCTTGTTGTTGTATCGAATATGCTTTTGTGATTTACTATCTCTTCACCTAATTTCAATGATCTAGTTTGAGTTCATTAGGGTAGTGACAGTGCTTTAATAACTCGAAAGAACTATTTGGATGAGTTAGCCTCGTTGAGATCTATTAGGTTTATGTGAAGAAAACCTTCGCGGGGAAGCCATAAACCAGAACAACAAAACGCATGACCAAATTCCATCATTTGCGTAAGGTAAATCGCAGTGATCTGTGTAGTAATTTGGGAGATAAGAGACCCGATAGTTGCGTAAGATAAATCGCATTGTCCTGAGTAGAGTCTCGATGAAAGATCTGTCATTCTGGCGGAACATAAATCGCAGTGACCTATGTAGTTATCTTTCATAAAACAACAACAGGAAATCAGACGCAACAGGAATATATTGTCAAGACGGATTGAGTGGCAACGGTGTGCCGAAACCCTAGGAATTCTCATCTCTATCTTTATTTTAATTACTTTTAATTGTTTCCTAATTCACATTGATCAACAAATATCTCTCAAATTTCAGATTTCGTCTAGCCTTTCGAAAGGTTGAGATTCGATCGCTCAAGACACTGAACCAATATTCCCTGTGGATCGACCTCGCATATACTACTCGATAAGGATTGTGCGCTTGCAGTCCGAACCGATAGCATTTACGAGTTTATAAATATTAAAAGAAACATTGCTCTCTTTTGAGTGATCATGCGTCCAGTTTGGTTGCAGCTAGTCTTCGGGGAAAGGGCAAAGGTGGCCTGTAGGGTGGAGGCTTGATTGGAGGATTCTCAGCTGGAGGTGTCTCAGCCTCCTTCCCCTTGTCAGGTTCTTCCACGTGGGTCGCGTGAGGTGGCACGCGGGTCGCATCCACAGACCCTTCAGGTGTCGATGCGGGTCGGCTTGGCTCGATGCGACCTGAGTCGACATGTGACTCGGGTGACGCGGGTCGCGTGGGATGGCACGCGGGTCGCGTCTCATTGGTGTGGGTCACATCCAATGGAGTCAGATCAGATGGGAAGGCTGGTTCTTGGTATTGGGTCCCACTTCGCAGCGTGATCGCCTTAACATCTCCTCTGGGGTTGGGTTCTGGCTGAGCCGGCAGCTTTCCAGGTTGAGGTTGGCTTGAGGTGACAATGTGACTCAACTGCTCCAACAACTTGTTTTGAGCCGCCATTTGAGTGGACATGCTCTGCATCTGTTCCCACATCATCTGATTCATCTTCCCTTGCTCGTGTGTGAAATTGGTCGCATAGGGAGGCACGTACGGTTTGGAAGGACCGGCTTGAGGTGCTCGAATGTTCTGATTGGGAAAAGAGGCGTTCTGATAGAAGTTCTTGTTGGAGTTGTTGTTGGAAGAGGGATTGTTCTAATTGTTGTGACTGGAAGACGAACGATTGAAAGAATTGTTGTTGTCACTGGAAGACGGATTGTGAAACGAGTTGTTGAAAGGAGGTCTAGGAGCATTGTTTTGATTCCACCTCCAATTTTGTTGCTCAATCGGATCCTTGGAGTAGGATCGGTTGAAAGGAGGCTTTGGAAAAAATGAAGGTTCGTTGTTCAGGGAACTTACCTGCTCGTTGCTCTCTTCGACCTCTGCCAATGGGCATTGCTCGTAGCTGTGTCTCTCGTCTCCACACATGACGCAGCTCTGCGGTTGTTGTTCGACTGCCTTCACGCTCAGCTTGTCCATCGCCCTCTGCATGGCATCCATCTTGGCGGTCAAGGCAGTGATGTGATCGACCTCGAACTTGCCGCCACCTCTCGGTCGGGCGTTGTCGCGGCCGGACCACTGTTGGTTCTGTGCCATGTTGTCGATCAGGTTCATGGCTTCGAGAGGCTCTCGGGACATGAGTGCTCCACCTGCAACTGCATCTACATAAGAACGAGTGCTCTCAGTCAAACCATCGTAAAATGTTTGGATCAACAACCAATCAGGTAAACCATGGTGTGGACAAGAATACTGCAACTCTCTAAACCTTTCCCAAGACTCATTTAGGGGCTCATCTAACAATTGCCTAAAGCTGGTCAGTTCGTTTCTCACCTTGGCAGTTCTTTTGTGAGGGAAAAACCTAGTCAAAAACAACTTAGATAATTCCCTCCAGCTGGTGATCGAATCCCTAGGTAACGACCCTAACCATTTCTTAGCTGTCCCTAAGAGTAAAAGGAAAGAGAGCCAGTTTGGTGTAATCGGCGGTTGCTCCATTGGTCTTGATGGTTGTGATGCACTCGAGAAAGGTCTGGAGGTGAGCATGAGGATCCTCGTGATCCATGCCATGGAAGGTGTTCTGCTGAACCATGTTGACCACTCCTGGATTGAAGTTTGGTTGCTGTCCAGGTACTCTTGGCAACCTGATTGCTCCTCTGACATCTCCAGCTCGTGGCACGTTGAATTCTCGAAGTGTCCTCGGCATGAAGACATCCATCTCATCTTCCTCAGGGTCAGTCAGGACTTCTTCCCTGTCTCTTTCTCTTTCCTCCCTGTCTTCTCTGCTCGGATGTTCTGACATCTCTTCAACTCGGGTCGCGTGAGAGGTCTCGCGGGTCGCGTCTGATGTGATGCGGGTCGCGTCAACCTCGGTGCGGGTCGCGTCAAGAGATGGCTGAGCAGTAGCAGTCTCGTCTGGAGGAGTTTCGTCGAAAAGTGGCCCTCTGCTCCTCAGTTGGTATTTCAGTGTGTATCTACCTGCAGGAGGATGGTTAAGAGCCAGCTTTCAGTAAAAGAAAAGAAAGATAAAAGATACAGATTAAAATCTAGATTAACTAAGAAAAGTAAAAATTCAGAAAATGAAAGCCGTCCCCGGCAACGGCGCCAAAAACTTGTTCGCTCCCAAATGTGAGGTACAAAGTTTCACTACAGCAAGCTCTAGAGTTTAAACCTTATAAACCCTCGATTAGATCGCAAGTGTACAATCTTATCGTGTAGTTTAATCGGGTGTCGATCCTCAGGGACGGTTTACTTTCTGATTTTCTATTTTTCCTAGTTAGGTACTAGAAGTTTTGAATGTTTGGTGTTTGTCTATTCCTAAAATGTATGAACGAATCAAATGAAATAGAAGAATGAATGAACAAGTAAACTAATGTATGAACAAGTAAACTAATGTATAGACAAGTAATGAATCGATTAAATGTTTGTGTTTTGTACTATTGTATAAAAGGGTGTTTCAAGGGTTTCAGATTTCATCTTCAACTTTACTGCTCAGGACCTGCCACGCGACCCGCATGCTCTCGCATGCGACCCGCTTGGCCTTAAGCGCCCTGGACCTGGCACGCGACTCGCAAGCTGTGGCTTACGACCCTCGTGATGCGACCCGCGTGCTAACTCACGCGACCCGCATGGCCTCTGAGCTGAGTCTGCACATGTCAGAAACTTGTTGTTTAAGTCGTGTAAGGCTAGATTGACCGTACCTAGTGTCGCTGAACCTCAACTTTCGTGTGTTGGCTTAGCAGACCTGGTTTGGAATTGCAATTTCACCTTCTCAGGTTCAATCAAGCTGTTTGATCTAAACCTAAGTTCTCAATTCTGTTTACTAAAGGTATCCACAAGCTGAGCAAGAGCAAGTGGAAACTTTCACCTTTCGGCTACTCATTGACCTCACCTTTCGGTTCTCAGACCTACCTCAAGTACTTAACCTAATTTGCAAGAAACGTCAAGCCTTTGGTACAAGAAGAAATGCCAAAGGCATTCAACAGTAGACAATCAAGAATCAAACAATTCAGATCAAGCAATCACAAACAATACAAGCATCGAAGAAACACGAAATAACAATAAGAATCAATCTATATGCATCATCAAGTAAAGTATCAGACTACAAATCTAAACCCTCGAAACTACAATATCTACTCAGACATCGATAAAATCAAAACAAGAGAGAGAGAAAGAAAGCAAATCATAGTGAGAAGGGATAGTGAAGAGGATTGAAGCTTCAGATTGAGTCTTCTTCTCCAAATCGCTTCCTCTTCAGCTCCAGATCAGCTCTCTCCTCTTCAGCTCGCCTCAGGCGCCCAGGCCTTCACTTCAAATTCGGATCTGAACTGTCTCTGGTGAAAATCGTGGATTCATGGACGTCTCTTCTGTTGCCAGGCCTTCTGTATAAATAGTTTCCTTCATGGGCCTCAACTGGGCCTGACTCAGTTAACTCGACGTGACCCGCATGAGTTTCCATGCGACCCGCGTCAGGTGGCAAGGATGCGAGCTGTGAGGGTCGCGTCTGAGGTCGCGTCTGGGCTGCAATGCGACCCGCGTTAGATGGGACGCGGGTCGCGTGGGGGAAGTCAGAACTCTGCCTTTTTGCCTGTTTTTCGCCTATTTCCTGCAATTCAACCACAAAACTGCAGCAGTACCATATTCTATTGATTTTCAATATAAACTACGCAATTTAGTGGTCAAATACATAAGGTCTGGTCTAGAAATAGGACGAAATAATAGATGAAATATAAACATATCAAGCACGGTCACATACATCACCCATTGCATGCATTCCTTGCTCATATCTCCTCATCTTCCTCTTAGCCACACATTCTAAAAACTTAATTGCCGCCCCACTGCAACCGTTCTTCTTAATGTTCTCGGCTATGTGAGTAGCACAAAGACGGTGAACGCATTGATCCTCATCATCATCGTTCCACACCAGATCATCTTGTCTAAAAAACATTCTTGATACCCTTTCTCCTATCAGTGATGACACACATGAATCTGGAGCGATTTACGTTGCGTCGCAACTATTGCATGAACCACGCGCAATCTTCGAAACTCTCTGACTCAACCAGTACAAAAGCTAATGAGAGAAGCTAGTTTTGTGCATCGTACCTGGTTGCAATCAACAATTTACCTGTATTAAACCATCAATCAATTAAAACAATCAAATTAATTTAAAAAAAATAATTAACTAATTAAATAAAGCAAATTAAATAATAGAATTTCCTTTGTACCGGCCTGACAGGAAACAAGCATCAACGATGATGACTGGTCTGAGGTGTTTAAAAGCAGCTATGCACGGTCCAAATGCTCAAGCCGCCCTATGAAAATACTTGTATGGTCAAGATTTACCGGTGCAAAAACTTGCATTTGTTCTAGTGGTAAAGGCACATGACTCCCATGTGGGAGGTCATGGGTTCGAAACCCACAAAGTGGGGAAATTTCTATAATATACATAGGTGTTTGAAAGTGTGTTGGGTGGCTTGACCTCCAACTCATGATTTCAAAAACAAAAAAAAGGTTTACTGGTGCGAAATGAGGTCACCTCAAATAATGTTTCTGTGATTAATTTAAAAAAAATAAGTTCAATTGTTGATTTTGTTACAATGCCTAAAAAATAACAATATAGTACCTGGATTTTTTTTCTCTTGATTGTCTCCAACAACGGAACTATAAGAGCGTATGACCCCTCCCAACTACCAAATTGGCAGGCAATTGCCAACTCACGACCCCACCACAGTTTGTTGTACGCCAATATCTGACCGTTGTATCTTTCAGCAACAGCGATCCTGACAGCTTAGATACTCAAATCAACATTGTTTCTCATGTGAGCCGATATGCAATCGGCCACCATAGATGCCGACCACTGTGCATGATCTATTTTTGTCGCATCCGCGTGATACGAATGTTTTGTTGGGCACTTGGAGACACATCATTGTGTACCGTAACCAGTGGCCCTCGTGAATATGTACCAGCCACATCTACTGTCCTTGCACTTGAACCTCATTTTGGTCGTGTCATTGTGCGTATTATTTATTGTTTGACCCTAAAAAGTTGCTATTTAAGTTTAACATGATATATAGCAATTTTTGAGGCGATTAAAATGCCAAGACATGCATAAACTCCCCAGATCAAAATGGGAACAACATATTAAAATTTGTGGTAGTATTCTACATGCAAAACCATGAATCTTGATGTGTAAAGTGGTCGGAAACATTAAGGAATTAGTCTCCTACAAATAAACAATTGCTGGATAATGTATTGGGTGCAAATAATGGGGTATACTCAGCAAAACCGCCCCCAAACCACTCTGGGTACAAATTGAGAGATGTTTAACAGTTCCTGACATCGGGGACCCCACAAGTCAATGACTCAAGAGCATTTTCGCTGACTAGCCGAGATTAATGAACACGGTCTATGCAGACAAAGCTTATAGACCGACCAGTCAGCTATTCGGTGCATGATGAACCATGCCCAGCTGAGCCTCAAACCCGAAATTAAATTCGGCGCCCCAACATAAGTTGAACCCTTCATCCCATATGTGCTTGGTGTTTCATGCACCGCATAGGGCCCAACATACGGCCCATCAAACACCTGGCGTGGCCAGAGAAAACAACAGAAAAGAAGGGAAAATGTAAAAGGAACAAAGAGACTGACATTCGGGTCCCACCCTGTCAGCTCCTTCTCCTTCCTTTCTCTCACGATTTCAACCAAAATTAAGCTAGAAATTCGAATTAACGAGAGGAGAATAGTGTATCTCTTAATTCGGGCTAGTAAGGCATCTTACCCTCTATTCCTCTTGGCTTTCTCTCAAACCCGAGCTCCTCTCCTCTTCTTTAATTCAAGCCCGAATAGTGAGAAGGTGGCAAATCGGTTTGGCCAAGATAATTAAAATCAAGGATTGGGAACCTAAGAGGGTCCCTCTGTGTGCAACACGATGCTGTTAAAGGCCTCAATTTAATGAATGTGCATTTAAAATTGGGCCTGCACCCGAAACCAACATGGTGCAGTTCGGGCATGGTGAGAAAATGACAAATTGGCTCTTGGAAAAAATTGATATGCCCTGGAACACGTTAAGGGGTGTATTACGATGCTAGGTGTTACATTCCTGATAGCCAAAGGACAAAGGATAAGAATAGACCATGTTAAGGTATGATAAACCGCCGGTACAGTGTAAATTAGCCTCTACAGCTGTTAATACACTGAATGGTCCCCAGGACACGTGCCCAGTGACCATAGGGTAATGCCAAAATAGGAGAATCTTCTCCAGAAGGCTGGAGCATGCAATACAACCTTCCATTCTTCATGTGGCAGTAAATCAAGGGTGGAGAATACCATGCACTGCTCTCGAGGTCATCCAAGGGCTAAGAAAGGTTTAACAAAGGATTAATGACATGTTCAAATGCTATTGGATGTTCATTAGCCAACAGAACAGGTGGATGGTGATGATATGATCAAGACCCTTAAACAAACACTTGGTGTGCATGATGAATGACAACTCAGCATAACCCTAAACCCTAGGCCCTCAGTTGCCTATAAGAAGGCACCTAGAGCTCAGTTGAAGGGAGATAGAGACTGAAGAGGAATAGAAAGACCACGATAATATACAAGAGATAGAGATAGCAAGAGAAAGAGAGAAAAGAAAGACTAGTGTTCTTCCTCCTTTGTAATAGAGAAAACCGAAGATTAGGTAATTAAATACCTACAAAAATGTAAAGCCTTGATGGCTGGGTTCTCATGAATAAAGATTTCTTTGATGAAATTAAATCTTTTATTTTGAATTTTTGTTGCTTTTAGTTCACTGTTGGAGCTTCTTCTCTTTCACTTCCTTTTCTTTTTATTTTATTTTCCGAATTTTTATGAAAAATATACAAAATGAGAAAGCTTCATGATGTTCTAAGCTTATTTTATAACCAAGCATGAAGTTTAATGATCACCAAAAAGAAATATATATATATGCATAAATAAATATTAAATAAAAAAGTCTTTGCTTTCCTTCTTTACCTTTTTATTTCTTCTTCCTTGCTGCCTTTTATAAACAAAAAAATATATGTTATCACTCTAGTATTTTATTTCTTCTTTTGCACTTTTATTATAAAAATAAAGTAAAAAACCGAAAACATACAAATCTGATTTTTCTTGAACTTTCTTTGATCTTTTATGCTTTTAATCTTTGTATAAAATAATCGAATAATGAGGATGCATGTGTTGAGCTGTATAGTTCCTATTGCGTCTAATTTATTTGATTATTTTATTAGAAAAGATTAAAAGTAAACAAAAAAATGAGTTATAATGGTTGAGCTGTATAGTTCCTATTATAATCTCCTTGATATGGGGCCTATGGTGCACAAATAAGTTCTAGATGATCTCTTCATGCATAAATGCATATCATGTGTATAAAAGGCACAATATAAAGAGATCAAATAGACATTTGTGCAAAATAGTGAAAGAATGAGGTTCAAATTGCAAATAGATGTCAACCATGTTGAAAATATCATTTGTACATTTGAATCAATGATCTCTTAATGATTTGTCCCTTTGTCAAGTGAGATTATACAAAAATGTGATTTCAAACAAAATCAGGGGCTTCCCTGCATAAAACCAAATTTCAACAGATTTTGATGTTCAAAAATAGTAGTATAATGAATTCTTAGAACTTTGGATCTTTTCTTTTTTTTCCTTTTCTCTTTGTTTGCACCAAATTATAGCCTAAAAGCTACTCAAATTTGTTAAACCTCAAAACCAATCATGACAAAGGTTTCTCATAACCTCTGGTACCAACTAATGAACAGTACCAGCACAAAAATTCAAGATAGGTACCACTGGTACAAGGAAAGCACTTAAAGGTGCTGAAATGACCTCTGCTGGCAAAATGGGCAATATAAATTAAAACAGGGACCAAAACAAAAAACGGACATCACCATCAGACAGAGGACTTCAAAACACATAAAATTGACTAAAATTTCATATTCTTCTGATTTTATTTCGATTTATTATGAATTTTGGAAGTTCAGCTTTAAAAAAACAGAAAATCAGCATTTTAAAAGGAAAATGGACCTGCTGGTAAATTGAACATAAGAAATTGATTTGAGGACCAGATTGAAAGATGAATTTCACAGTTAAATAGAAGACTTAAAAATACATAGAATGGACACAAATTTCACATTATTTGGACTTTATTTCCATCTTCTATGAATTCCAAAGTTTCAGCTTTCAAAGAAAAGAAAATCCAGCATTAAAAATGCAGAATTTCCTTTATTGCCCTTCAGTCGAAGTAAATACTTTAAAAAATAGAAATAAATCTCTAAAAATCATAAAATTCACTCTGAGCATAATATAAACACTCTTCTATAAATAAATGACAAAAAAACAACATGATCCTCTACAAAATCTTAAAGTTTTGAATTAATTTGATTTTTCTCAAAATGAAGAATTTTATGAGATTAATATTCATGTCATTCAGAGATAAATTCATATCAAGGAAATAGATTTTTGTTGCTATGGAAGGTCCAAGATGCTTAAATTAACATGTCTCACTTCTTGATTTTGACCTAAAATGCACATCATTCCAACTGGTACCGGTTCGGTACCAGACCAAAAGCTTCCGAACCTTCATCATGATCAATGATCAAGCTTACCCAAAATCAATGTTCTGAATGATTCTCACATGATAGAGTAATGGTTAATAAACAAACAAACGAAGAAATGACCTAAATAATGCAAAGAAATAGATTCAAATTGTAATTCGAGTGTTAAATTGTCCCAACCGGGAACCGCCGTCCTTGGTGGTCGGCAACCGCCGACAAAGGGTGATGGAAGTCCAGTAAGCTCATGCGATCCTAGACACGCCGTCCTCCTCCTCTGCCGTGGTCGGAACACCATTGGAACTCAAACCCTCGAGAACCGGAGAAGATCCCAGCTCAGATATCAAACCCGATCCACTATCTTGCTTGCACGAACCTTGAAGCAATACCCTCTGTTGGATTTCGGCGCCAACATGAAAATTCAAACAAGTATCTGGATCTTAAAGAAATGTAAAAGGATCTAACGATCCAGAGTTAACCCAATGGTTAACGGCCCACTGATGTGTGGGCTCCTTATGTCATATTAAAATGAAGTCTTACAACCGAATCTCAAAGCTTGAGTGTAAATCTTGAAATCTGGCACCAATCTCAAAACCCAATATCATAATCCAACATCCAACACAAATCTTGAAGCCCAAAGCACATATCTCAAAGCCCAAAAATGCAAATCTTAAAGCCCAATTAATAAACAAAAATCTTTAAAATATGTTCTGTTTACAACGAAGTCCTTCTAACTTTGAATATTCATGGAAAGATCCCTACAAAGTTACAAACAGGTCCTCAGCTGCCAAAATTCTCACAAACAAGTCCCCAAAGGCCCAATTTTCACATAAAACCTTGTCTAAAACCCAAATCACAAACCCACACCTTCCCAGCTTTGTAAATAAGCCCCTGAGAAAACATAAATATTTACAAATAAGTCCTTTTTTACCATAACTTCTTCGTTTCAAGCCCAAATTGACTCAAACCACCTCCAAATGAACCCAAATCAAATTCCCCACATTGCTAAACTAAAATTGAACATGTCCAAGCATCAGCCAAACCCTGAAATGACCAAAATACCCTTTCTTCAAATATAAATGATCTTGTTTGTTAATAAAATGTAAATAAACATGTCATAAATCAAATACAACCAAATAATGTACATACACTCCGCAAATATCCAAATTCCTATTTTAGAATATAATAAACACCATTTTAATATAAAATCACAAACATACACATGTCCAAACAAAAGAACCATACCAAAACCAAAGTCAAAACATGAGTTCCCTTTTAGCCCCTTTATTCAATTCACGACAAATAGGCACAAATCCCAGAATGAACGAGGTATTCAGCATGGCTTGGAAGGGTCATCTGATGTAATTAACAGCGGGGGCTTGCGCCCGCTGGGAGTTAAACGTCCCCACAATCAATAAACTCTCTCGATAGACTGATTATGAACAGTAGGTCTGTCGAGGGTGAACCGAAGGAATTGTAGAAAGAAAATAAATGTTTCAAGTCTGATGTTCTTTAACCAATCGAGAGCATTGAACCCTGAGGCATTTAACACATGCACACACCTTCCACCTGCTGTGCAACTTTCTACGCCCTACAGGTTTTGGCACGCCCGGTGGGACATTCTCCTCCTCACAGGTTCGGGATCCGATACGAAGATAAAAGGAACATACTCAAGCAGCCAATGACTTCAAAACACTCAAACAACAAGTCATTGGACCGCTTGAGTTATGCTATTTCCTTTTATATTCGATATCGACGCCTATGGATTGAATAATCAGGCTAACACTCACGTATAAGTTTATATACGAAAATTGACTAATGAAATTTTGAGTTTTGCTTGTTTGCAGGAATGGCTTACACCGCAATCAACGCACGCTCTTTTGCCCAAGTTGCCAGCCTCCCAGCTGGCGAAGAAGTCGTTTATTTTGGGACTTTCGCAGTCCCTGTTGATGAAGTCAGGGCATTTGAAGCCCCTGCTCCTACTCCAATGAATGATCAACTGTCCCTCGGGTCTGTCACCGAGGAAGAAGTTGAAGATGATGAAGAACCATGCTACTTTCTCACCCCTAAGGGGATGGACGGCAAGACGTTCATTCCCCTTTCCAAGACTAGGCGCGCAAGAAGACGCGCGTCTAAGAAAATAACCATAATCAACCAAATTCCCGTGACCCCTCTGTCGGTCACCAAGAAAAGAAATCTCCAAGCATACCAGGATGAGTTGGTGGCTCAACCAGCCCTCCCTGTCCGCAACTCATTCTCCCCACTCAGGATAGTGAGGAGAAATTCTTCTACTGCACACATACGTGCAGCGGGAGAAGTCCCTCAAACCGTCTCGTTCATCTATAAACCAAAAGAGATGAACAACAACCGCAAGCAGGTTGATGACACTGCCATGGCCATTCATAGGGCCCACAAGCAGCTTCGCATGTTGAAGCAGCGTAGGAATCGATACTACGTGCATCCTGCGCAAGAAACCTCTACACCCCCTTCCGTCAAATCAAGATTGATGTTTCCAGCCCAAATGCTGGGGGCATCCAATGACGCCCAACCATCAATCAAGTCGAGACTGACATTCCCAGCCTCAAAACCTAAAGCACGCGACAGTGCCTTCTTTCCAAAACCAAAACCAATGTTCTCAGCCCCAAGGCTGGGGGCACCTCATGGTGCCTCGTTAGAACCAAAACTCCGTCGAGAGATGCGCTCAAGCACCTCTCTAAGCTCAAGCAACGAGGGATCAAATCAAACCCCTCAAATTCTGAGGAGACCAGCCAGTGTTCATGATAGGCTGGGGGCACGAATAAATCCGCACCCCTCCAACACTGGAAGTTTAACAATAGTGGCGCCGAATGCCACTCATAAAAAGCGAAGGGTCACTAAAACACATCCTAAGCAAGAAGAAGAAGCGACGGTCTTCATGATAACCATTAATGAAGACCTCGAAGAGGAAGATGACCATAAACTCTCCAACCCCACCGTATGCATGGTGAGAAAGGGGAAAGATCCCATTGTCGAAAATTTGAGTGACGACGAGGAAGAGTCTGACGCAGCATGCCTTCCTCCCATAAGTGCCAAACCCAAAACCGTAAGTGGCTCAGATATAGGTCATATGGATGGGCCCGCATTAGGTAACTTCCATACCGTCTTGGCGACTTCTCCATGTGCTGGTGAAAGTCAAACCGGCACACAAACGCAAGAACAAATGTTATCTGCCTTCAATCAAATGCAAGCCGAGATACAAAATCTTAGAGCTGAAGTACATCAAGCCTACGAAAGGGAGCAAAGGTTGATGGCTGAAATCCGAGGGAAAGGTCTCGCTGGCTCCGAACTCGAAAGAGGAGAAACATCAAATCGATCCAGCCCCGTGAACGGGCCTGAAAGAATAGAAAGACCAAACCCTCAAGAAAGACGTAGAGTACATTGGGAAGATGAAAGGCGAGAAACCTCCCCAACCTTTACTGCGGTTGACGTTCAAGAAATGATCAGCCATCAATTACGAGAAATGGGGATCGCCCCAAAACAAACAACACTGCGAATAGGGAAGCCATACCTTCCCGAATTCGATATACCAAAATATCCCCCAACATACACCGTTCCCTTATTCTCCAAGTTCTCAGGAAATGGGACAGATGAGACGGGACCTGAACAACACGTTAGCCACTTCATGATTCAATGTGGTGACTCTTCAAGAGAAGAAGCATTCCTTTGTCGCCAATTCGCTAGAAGTCTTTCAGGACCGGCTTTTCAATGGTATTGTTCTTTAAAACCAGGAAGTATGAAATCCTGGGACCAAATGGCGCGTGCCTTCATAGATAGGTTTGCCACTGCGAGCAGCCCAATAAGATTGGCCGATTTAGCATGGGCCAAACAAGGGCCAAATGAAACTCTTCTGACATACATCAACCGCTGGAGAAATATGAGCAACAAGTCGAGCCACCCCATACCCGAAAGGGAGGCAGTTGATTTGCTCATAAGAAGTACATCCGGCAAAATGAGAGAAATGTTAATCGTCGCCAACCCTAACAGTTATCAAGATCTGGTAGACACTGTATCCAGGTTGGGACAAACGGATATAGAAGAGAAGTCATCAACCTCCTTCAAACCTAGAAGAGACTTTCCAAAGAAGAAGGAATCAAAGACGGTATACGCCGTCAAAACCAATAAAACCAACAAAACCAAAGACAGAGATTCTGACTCTTCTGACGAGGAGGCGAGACAAGTTGATAGCCAACCCACTCAGCCAGCTCCTCAAGATAACCAAAATAGTCGTTACTTCAAATCGTTAGAAGAACGAAAGAATAAGAAATACTCTTTCAAGAAGGAGAAAACGGCTAAGATATTTAAGCAAGCCTTGGAAGATGGTATGGAATTGCCTCCAAGCAAACGCCCTGATCAGGCAGATAAGATTGATCACCCTAAATATTGCCCATATCACAGGGTGATAAGTCATAAAATAGAAGACTGTTGGGTCTTCAAAGACCTAATAGAAAGAAGAATACAAGAGGGTCGTATGCAGCTAGCGCCAAGTGCCGTGCAACAACCCGCACCTCACGAGCAAGTTAATGTTATCTCTCATGATGAGATGGTCGAAGAAAAAAGGGTTGAAAGTCCCGCAAATGAAACATGGGAATTCCACCTCTCTAGGAAAACCAAAAAGTTGCTAAGGCAGCTTCTGAAAGAGCCTCAAGTCAAATGGGATAGTAATTTAAACCCCACAGTGCCAAGACCCCCAAAACGGGTCATCCATCGTAAGCCAAACAAGAATGGTAGCCAAAAGGGCAAGAAGTCGCCCAAACCAGCAAAGTTGCCTACACCTTCTGAAATCCAAAAGCACATACAAGCTCTAGAAAATCATAAGCAAGGTACTCCGCTACCATTGACCCTCTTAGACTTCCTAACAGAAGATGTATTGGCCTTGATGTTGGGCCTCAAAACCGAAAAAGAGGGAACGAGTCTAATCCCTCAAAATCAAGAAGACAATGATGGTGACCATGAGATGTGTAACGTGGTTGTCTATGGAGGAAGTTCTTCAAGTGACTCAGATGACGTTGAAGTCGTCTTTGTCAAAACCAAGAAACCTGATTGCCAAGCAGTGCTTCGCTCGGGTACGTACATCCCTGAGCGCCAACCCCTGCAAGAAGATGAAGTTGGAAGGCCAAAAGCTAAGGCAAAGGGAAAAGAACCCGTAGAACACAATGAACCGGTACCTAAGAAATATATGGTGCAAGATTACAATATCCTCGCACAGCTTAGAAAGATACCAGCTGCGGTCAGCGTGTTTGATATCTTGATGATGTCTGCTGAAGTGAGAGAAGTGCTCATCTATGCACTTCAAAACCCTGAAGAATTTCAAGCGCACTTCGCCGAAAAGAGAATGCAAGAAATAGCGCTAGTAGACAACAAAAACCCAACTATCACCTTCAATGATGAGGATTTGCTCATAGGCACGTCTGATCACAATAGACCACTCTTTCTCACTGGTGAGTGTGATGGCCAAAAGGTAACCCGCATGTTGATCGATCCGGGTTCCTCCATTAACCTGATGCCTAAGCGAACATTAGACCGTCTCACGTTGAGCGCTAAGTTCCACACAAAGGATAAAATCACCATACATGGGTTCAACCACAAAACAGAGCAATCCATGGGGGCAGTTAGCTTGCCTTTTGACATAGGTGGTATCCAAGAATGGATGAAATTCTACATCATCGATGCGAAGACCACATACAATGCATTGATAGGTCGACCATGGCTACATAATAATAATGCCGTCCCGTCAACCTTGCATCAATGTTTGAAGTATATAAAAGATGGCGAAGTCAAACAGATCGATGGGGAAATTAAGCCGTTTGAAGTGCATGAAATAGGGCTGAAAGACGCCAAATACTTCTTCGATAAACCCGTCCTAAAAGGAGAATGCTCGAGGAAGCAACGAGATGAGAAAATAAGGCTGTATGGAGCCGATACTGATTCATCATCAGGGGAGGACGCTGATGAAGCTAGGATACTCCCGTCATACATAATACCATCGGAAGATGAGGAAGAAGTAGGGCAATCCTCATTGATGATTGAAAGGATACCTGAAAACCATCACAAGGAGCTCACAACAAGGGAAGTGAATCAAATCCAAGAAATGGTGATATTCATAATACCTCCTAAAGAAGAAATCACTGAAGAAGGAGTCTTTAGGCACAAGCCTATTATATTCTATAGAGCATCTGACGGTAAAGATCGGTCTTTGGTGCTGAACAATGACGAATGGCCTTTAGAAGATGAACTCATGTCCGACAAGGTGGATGTACCTCTTCTGCCATATTGTCCCAAAAGCCTAACTAGGATTCTTGCAAACATGAGTCCCATGTCTCCAACCTACGCTATGACAAAACGATTTGATAAAATACTGACCCACCGTAATCCTACAATCATCGGACCGGATGGAAAGCCAAGAAATACTCGAGGGCTCGGGTATGAAGAATCTGACGATGAAAGTGATGACTCCAAGTGTCGTCCCATACAATATTTCAGCGACAGTGACAGTGATAATGAGCCACCAACTTGTGGTCTGAGAAAGATCCGAGGGAAAGCTGCCCATGCCAATTTAGAAATGGCTTTAAGAGGCGGTCGTGGTAGAGGCCGTGGAAGAGGTCGAGGGGGGAATTCCTTCGCCAATGCCTTGCCAAGACAACCCAAACCAAATCCAACTGAAACTCGCTCTTTCCAAGAACTATTGAGGCAAATGAAGGGTCTGGATATGCATTCTGAGCATAGACAACAACAAACAAACAACAACCGAAGAACCTTTAAAGCGTCATGTCATGCAATAGAAGCCGAAGACGATCAATTGTCATTGATCGCATGTAGTGTATGCGATAGACCGGGAGAGGTCACAGAAATGACTTCATGCGTCGAATGTGGGGCCATATGTCATCCCCCTTGCACGAGGTTTAGAGAACATCCTCAAAGTAGTAATGAAACCCCAAAATGGAGTTGCCTACGTTGCTTCAAAGGCAAATGGGTACCAGAACCGAAGAAGAGCGAGGAAAAAGCAGAGTCACTGCTCCCAACACCAGCACTTGAGTCTTTTCCACTCGAAGGCATGTTGGCTCAACTCCTAAAGGACTATTTAAAATTCCAGTCCGCAAAGAGACAAGCCCATACAGATTCAACAAGCACAATCTCTGAATCAAAGAAATCTGTTCCGGTGATGTCAAAAGAAAAGAATACCCTGGCAGAACTTAAGAACAAAACATACTCATTTGGGCGAGATAAAGTTGCTAAAGCATTTGACCTAATGATGCAAAAAGGTCTCAACCTGCCAGTATGCAAACGCCCGAAACAAGCGAATCGGGTCAACGAACCTAATTATTGCCCATATCACCGTATCCTTGGTCACACCATCGACGACTGCTGGGTCTTCAAGGATTTCCTAGAAAAGAAAAGGCAAGAAGGGACCTTACCACTCACGGTGGTAGCCCATCTAGAAGGGACGCGTACGACGATTCCCAACAAAGATAAGGGAAAACAAAAGATGAACTTTATCCCTAAAGACGAAGTACCTTCGCAATTCGAAGAAGGGGACATGGTATCCATGCTCAGCCAGTCTCAACCATCCAAAGACGGTCACACTAAAATTGAGTGGAAAGGACCATATATCGTTGAGCAAGCTTTGGGGCGAGACACCTATAGGTTGCGAGAAAGCAATGGAAACAAATTCGCACCACCTATTAAAGGGAGGTATCTTCAAGAATACCAAACACCTGGAATGCAGAGTCGAGCCCGAAATTTGAAAAATCGAGGCGACAACTCGGAAAATTCAGAAGAAGAGCAAGAAGCTGAGTGCTACGTGGCATCTCAAAGGTCCACCGACTCAGAATATGATTCACCTCAAGAAGAAGAGGATCATAGTAGCGGTAGCCACACAAAGAAAGGCAAATGCATGCGTTGTGATGAAGTAAATGATTATCACGTCATGTTCAATTGTGACCGATGCCATAGATACTCATGCACTGAATGCGCCACCGGAAGAAGGATAAATTCTGGGTATGACAAAAGGTTCTTCAACTGGTTTTGCACATCCTGCAAGTGCATTATAGAGGATGAAAAGCAAAAGAAGAAAGAAAAGGCCAAACAAACTTTCAAGAAGAAGAAAGGCGAAAGCTCTAAATCTCGTTCAAAGCATGAGTCATCAAAGAAACCTAAGGATGATGACTCGAGTGACTCCAGCACGGATGCCACATGTTATATGGTAGAGATTGAGTCTAACCCGAAGGAATATGAGTTTGAAAATGGGCTAATGGGTTACGAAAGCGCAAAACCCGTTAAATCTATCAGCGGCCGTTATTTAAAACTCTACCGAGAGGGTGATACACCAAGCGACTTATGCAAAGAATATGAAAGTGACCCGTAAACCGTCACTTACAAAAACCACCCCCACTAAAGCCATGATGGAGATGATAATGCACATGAAAGGGCACGTCGGGCGTCAATGTGCCCGAAGGGGAAATGATATATATACCCCACTCTCGAAGGGAGTCGACATCTCTAAGTCACAAACTTCCTCAATCTGAATGCTTGTCTACATGCTTGTATGAAACGAGAATCCTATGAGATCTCCTCTTCAAACTCCACTTCACGATCTCCAAAACTTAAAGATCAAAACTCCACAAATATCTAAAATTTCAATAAAACCCAAATTTTAAGTTCCATAAATACCCAAAAGTCCAATAAAGCCTAAATTTCAAATATCCATAAATAAAATGTCCCAATGAATATGCATAAACAAAAACCTCTACGAATAAAAGGACCAAATCGCAGCATGAGTGAAATTGTCTCGAGCGAAAAGTGAGGTCCCCCAACTACCCACAAAATCCATAAAGGCCTCTCGCCACAAAATGGGTTTTGTTAAGTTTGTACCCTTAAACCAATTAACACTGGCAAAGTTTGTCCAGCCAGTTCTGAATATGGACAAACAAGTTTTATATTTTGTACTTTAAACAAAATATGGGCTTTGGTGTTGTGCCCATTTGAAACAACTATCACTGGTTTTGTCTTTCCTCCCAGTTCGAAAAAAGGAGAGACAAGGTTTCTTCATTGTCCTTTAAACAATGGAGTGCCTAATGATGATATCTCAAATAAAAATCAAAAGATTAAAGAAAGCGGTCGTTTAGACTATTTAAATTCTGAAGGCACAAAATCCCTTTTAAAACAAAGTTTTCAAAAATAACGGTATTCGCATTTCCCGCGATACCCCTGCCTAAGGATTGATGCCATATAGGCTATTCAAAAAGGCACGAGAGGAGTGAGTAAGGTATCACCTCCAAACAAGTGCATATACACACCCAAGTCCCACCATAATATAAAAAGAGTGGAGAGATGTAAGGCCCACAAAGAAAGCCTCACGCACAAAATGGGCTTTGTCAAGATTGTGCCCTTTAAACAATTGTCACTGGTACGCTCGTCTAACCAGTCATCTAAAATGACGAGCAGGCTTTATATATTTGTGCCGAACAAAATAAGGCTTTGATGTTGTGCCTAGGCCTCGTGAGCACTAAAACAATTATCATGGCCCAAAATAAGAGAAACTGAAAACCCAAAAGCAATAACCATAATCGGGTTCTCACCAAACCAATCTCTACATAAGCAAGCCTTGAGCCAAGTAAACACCCATAAATAGTGGACCTGTAGATCAACGCCCACGGGCCACAATCCAAACTAGAGCTGAAGAATGAGAACCCTTAGCTCTAAGACACGCTAAAGCCCCACCGAAGGCAAAACCCACAATTTGATACGCCTTTGAGATTTGTCCCCCGGGCCATAATCAAGCCAGAGCTCGAGAATAAGAACCCTTGACTCTAAATACACCAAAGCCCTATATGAGGCTAAAGCCCATAATTTGGCGCACCCCTCTCTACAACAACCCCACCGATGACAATTGGGGACTTCTCAAGCTGGAGTTAAAAGGATTAACCAGCCGTTCAACACAAGTCCCGCGGGTGACAAGCAAATACCCTAAAGCCCAAGCATAATTTGGCATCCCCTTCAGATGCGTCCCACGGGTGACGTCTAAACCCAAGCCACATAATAAATCCTCTTGGCTTCGAAACCGCTATACAAAGATCAAAGAACCCTGTTTAAGCCCTATATAGGCCAAAGTCCATGATAGACTCTTATTTGAAACCATGTCCCACCAAGGCCCAGCACACAAATAGGCCTACGATCAGATTGTAACCATGAATGAAACTTGTAATAATACTTTACTCAAACCTGTGTCCCACCAACCTCAAACCCAAACAGCGCATAGGCGGGTCGGTTATCGAGATGCACAACAAGACCGTGAGGGACCGCACAACGCTGCAAATGTTCCTTCACACAAGTCCCACAGGCGAGTCCTTGAACATTTTTCACAGTCGGTGCAACGTATATACAGCATATGGGCTAGTCAATTACCGAGAAGTGAATCGAAATTATGGAATATCACAAACGAATCCCAAGAACAAACCCTCGAATAGTTCTCGCGTTTGGCACGACGCATACATAGCATATGGGCTAGTCAGTTGCCGAAAAGCGAAACAAGGCCGTGAAAGATCACAAGAGCATATAAGGCCGATCCTCATCAAACCTCACCACTCTCATTTACCCCTTTTACATTAAAGGTGCGACGAAAGTACAGCATATGGGCTGGTCAGTTATCGAGAAATAGAGCAAGGATATGAAAGATCTGAAGAGCCTATGAAACCGATCTTTCAAGGAGTTTAACGACTTCTTCTGCATTCTACGCGTGACATATATACAGCATATGAGCTAGTCAGTAGTCGAGAAGCAGAGTAAGATTATGGGAGGTCTGAAGAGCCTATGAAGCCGATCTTTCATTCTTACAAACGGGCCCTTAACGGGGTCGCAGTCTGCATTCTACGCGTGACATATATACAGCATATGAGCTAGTCAGTAGTCGAGAAGCAGAGTAAGATTATGGGAGGTCTGAAGAGCCTATGAAGCCGATCTTTCATTCTTACAAACGGGCCCTTAACGGGGTCGCAGGAAATTTCTAACCCTTAACGGGGTCTCGTAATTCTGCGCGCAACCCATATGTAGGCGTATGAGCAGGGACAGTCGCGAAGAAAACGATGTGGGAAGACGAAGGGGCATGTACAGCTTTTTAGCTATCCCTTCATGTCAGTCCCAAGAAATTAGCACCCTTAACGGGGTTTCCGTGTTCTATGCGAGGCTTATAAGACGGGTGCTTGCTTGAAGGCGATGCAAGGATGTGGGAGACCGTAAGAAGCGTATGAGCTGGTTCTCCATGACCTTAAGATATTTGGGTTTCCGTGTTCTATGCAAGACTTATAAAAAAAAAGGGGTGCTTGCTAGAAGGCGATGCAAGGATGTGGAAGAACCGTAAGAAGCATATGAGCTGGTTCTTCATAACCTTGAGGTCACTATACGTGTAGAGCCATGACGATATAGAAGTCGGTATCCATACGCTCACCATTCACTGAAAATACAGCTATATAACGGCTGTCCAAGGTGGATAAAGCCGAAGCCAACTGGAGACGTTCGATCGCTTAGAACCCGATTGAATAGATGCAGAAGGTTTGAGGTACAGCTCGAGTCTAATGAAGATGCCTTGTCGCTTAGAACCCGATTAGGAGGATTCGGAAAATTCAGGATTAAGCCCTGACTCTAACAAGTTCATCTGATCGTTTAGAACCCGGTTGGAAGGAATTTGGAGGATTCAGGAGAAAAAGACAAAAAAGAGAATAAAGGAGAAACCAAGTCAACAAAGCTCTTCCGTCGCTTAGAACCCGATTGAAGAAAGTTTGGAAGGCTTGAGAGAAAACCCGAGTTGAATGAGTCTACTTGATCACTTAGAACCCGGTTGAGGAAGATTCGTAAGATTCGGTCACAAAAAGAGAAAGAACGAAGGAGAAAGAGAAAATCACAAGAGCAAACATCAACCACAAACACGTATATCCAAGCATGATCAACCAAAACAAAAAATATACACGTACGAAAAGTGGGCTCGAAGGCACACACTCTCACAATGAATCCACAAGATGGGACCTAAAGGAAGGTGCCATAAGGCACCATAACCAAACAGGGCTCCACAGTCGCAGAAGCATCCTGGGGGCAGCCGATAACCTCTCCTGCCCTAGCATCAGATGAACCTGTAGTACATGTGTCTAACCCTGCAAGAATAGACATGTATTATGAGAGAAACATAAGAAACAAGAGAAGAGAAAAGAAAAGGGAATGATGGATTTATACCTGGATGAATAGCCATCCCGGTGGTGGAAGTAGAAGTGCTAGTCTTGCGCTTCTTCCTCTTACGAGAAACCTTCTCAGGGGGAGGGTCAGAACGCTGAAGGATCCTAGCAGGAATCCCGAATGAAGTCAGCACCCCACCCTCTGGCGCGCGAAGCACTATAAGATGAGTAAAGGTTTAGTGCAATCAAGCGAAATACATAAAAGGAAATAATAATAAAAGAAAACATACCTGTAGTCCGAGGCATGGAGAAGCGGCTGTCTCGACTGCGCACACCAGACACTCTCTCAAGAGGAGGTACGGGTCTCACCCCAATGTGATCGTCGGGACCTGGCAAAACCCTCTCCATCCACTGCTCGATGGTCTGCACGTAGCAAACCTGAACCATGTCCCTATACCACCTCTCATATGGGACAGTGAAAGTCACCGACCTAAAAACTCGAGGCATGACAAACCGCGCTTGTGTCTCTATACGAAAGAGAGACGTCCAGCACCTGGCCGCCCCTACTAGGTCAGCACGAATGTCGCTAGAAAGAGGGACATCAGCAGGAATACACTGATCCAGACCAAACTGATGCGCACAGCGGTGAGGCATATATGGCTCTAAAACCACCCTATCACCCAAGCGCAAAGGAAGAAAACCATGGCGAAGGCTAACAAAGAAACCCGCCTCCGCAGATCCCAACCTCAAACTCCTACAGTGCTCTGCACCCGGACCTCCATCAAACAAAACCAAATCCTCAGACTGCTCGTCATGACAAGCAAACTGTCTCCCACCATGCAGTCTAACATAACTATCGCTATGATAAAAGAAAGCCCGCGCCCTCTGCGCTGGAATACGGCTGGCTCTCGCTCCCGCTATCTCGGCCAGCACTGGCAAATCATGCCGTAAACCATGATCCATGACAGGAGAATATAATCCCGCCCAATACATGTGAGCCCAACCAAACAAGTAGTGATAAGGTACAACCTCGTCGCAAAAAGAGGGGTCACATGATGTCGAAATCACCCTCATACTCTTGAAAAGGTTAGCCAGCGCAGGGATGGTTAAAGAAACCAACTTCCCTCGCGCCAACTTGTTGGCCATGACAAAAGTCTCAGGCCTGATGACACCAACCGGCTGGCTAGGGACAACAAAATAGCAAAGCCACCAAGATAAAAAGGCCGTCAAGATAGCCTCTGGCCCCAAAACTCCGCGGCGGCTATGACACGATCGGTCAGCAGGACTGTCATAAAATATCGCCGCTTCCTTCGTATCAAGAGGACTAGAAGGATGAGCGAATGACTGACGTGGGTGCCTAACCCGATCAGTAAAATACCTAATCCAGGCAGAAAAGCTCACATCACCCGCATGGGAAAGAGTGCGGTAAACGTCGAACAATCGACGAAGTGCAGCTGAATACACAAAGGTACCCTCAGATGACCTCTGCCCCAAGGCCTCGGCATCGGGTAGGTACTCGTCATACGGGTCCCCAAATATAGGTAAACCAGACAGCCTATGAAACTCTAGAGGTGAGATGGTTAACTCACGGTTCTCCAAGACGACCGTGTTGGAGGCATACCTCCACCTCTCTGCTAAAGCCTGAAAGAAAGACGGGTCCCAAGTATACTCAAAGAGAGAAAGAAATACCGCATGATAAATGCCAACCCTCTCGAGAGCAGCCCGCTCGCTCCGAAGGATGAATCTCACCCAGTCCACCAAACCCACCTCTATCCTCAAGGTGCCCGGAGGAAGACACCCAGGTATCCAGGGAAGAGCCCCAGTACCCATCATGTTGAGTCCTAAAAGGTGCAAAGAATGCGGCGTCCGATCTGATGAAGTGGGGTGAAGACTATCCCCTAAAAAGGAATGATAATCATGCTGCCGCAGCACAGGCCCGACGCGATGAGTGACCCCTGTCCTCAAAACAGTCTCTGGTGTCCAGTCAATAGGATCACCAGGGAACCTCCCTCTCACAGGAAAAGGTCCCACCGGCAAGGGGTCATGCCTAGTAAAGGAAACTCCTGCACAAACAAAGAAACACTGTGAGTTATACAATAATGGTCCGAAAAGACCCTAAACTAAAGCCCATAAAAAGAATGGTCCGAAAAGACCCTAAACTAAAGCCCATAAAAAGAATGGTCCGAAAAGACCCTAAACTAAAGCCCATAAAAAGAATGGTCCGAAAAGACCCTAAACTACTCCAATGGTCTGAAAAGACCCTAAACTAAAGCCCATAAAAAGAATGGTCCGAAAAGACCCTAAACTAAAGCCCATAAAAAGAATGGTCCGAAAAGACCCTAAACTACTCCAATGGTCCGAAAAGACCCTAAACTAAAAACCACAAAGGAAGATAGTCCGAAACGACTCTAAAACTACCACCATAATCCAAAAGGCTCCAAACATAGCCAAAACCACGAGTATAACCAATATCCTACAAATTCCTTTCTTTAGAAGCAACACAACAGAAATTTGAGGAGATTCCGACTGTTTGTCAAGAAATTAAAGGCGATGCCTTTCTGAACCTTTTGGTACACAAGTTACTAACACGGCTTCTATGTGCCTTCTGTCCGTATGACCTTTGTGGCTGGACAGGTCTTGTCCGTATGACCTTTGTGGCTGGACAGGATTCTTTAGATATGTGTTCGAAGCATAGTCACTACCTGAAGCCCCTATATGAACAAGGGATTAAGTCTACGGGTAAACCCCTGAGAATATACATCTAAACAGCACATCTGTTGTGTAAGAGCCAGTGTATGAGAGACAAGGAGAAGCGTACCTTGATTGCGAGACATGACTGAAGATGATGATCAAGCCAGCTTCCGAGCTTCGGCGTCAAACTAGACTCTGAATAGTGACAAGAAAGCATAGAAATATGTTAGCTCAGAGTTTGGAATAAATTGAAGGGAGAGTCCGAAATGACTATGAAACTAAAGCATAGTCCGAAAAGACTCTAAACTACAGCCAAAACCAAATCCAGCCAGGCGTGGTCCGAAAAGACTTTAAACTACACCAACAGTCCGAAAAGACCTTAAACTAAAACCAAAGCCAAGTCCCAACCTGACATGACCTAGAAGACCCTGAGATACAGCCAAAACCAACCCTGGTTAGCCAAAGACCCCAAAGAGAAGCACACGAGACAAACTGGATCAAAATCCAAGGTTATGCCTACAACCAGAAGGCCATCTTATCCAAACCCTCAATTTTGCAAGTTACCCGCATGGTTCCCGTACTAGACCAGAGATAAAATTCCCCTGTCTGTAATCCCTCCTCGGTTAGACAGGTTTTCCCATGAGTATGTTTGCAGAGTATGGTTGTTGCCCGGGTCCCCTAATATAAAGACAAGGGATTAAGTACTCAGGTAAGCTCTGAAGGATGCATACTCAGCCCTCACCCAACCATGCAAGTATTAGCAAAGTGAGATAAAGATAACATACCTTTTTGAAGTAGATGTGATCGAAGAAGATGATCAGACCCGCTTCCGAGCTCAATGCCCAATATGGAGTTCCAACACCTGAGGTTCAGACAAGAAAAACAACTCAGAAAGAATTCCATAAAGTTCAAGAGGAACACTGGGGGCACCTGGCTAAGCTGTTCAATCCTAAAGTCTTCACACCTCACCCAGGTGGGGGGCATTTGTTTGACCCTAAAAAGTTGCTATTTAAGTTTAACATGATATATAGCAATTTTTGAGGCGATTAAAATGCCAAGACATGCATAAACTCCCCAGATCAAAAATGGGAACAACATATTAAAATTCGTGGTAGTATTCTACATGCAAAACCATGAATCTTGATGTGTAAAGTGGTCGGAAACATTAAGGAATTAGTCTCCTACAAATAAACAATTGCTGGATAATGTATTGGGTGCAAATAATGGGGTATACTCAGCAAAACCGCCCCCAAACCACTCTGGGTACAAATTGAGAGATGTTTAACAGTTCCTGACATCGGGGACCCCACAAGTCAATGACTCAAGAGCATTTTCGCTGACTAGCCGAGATTAATGAACACGGTCTATGCAGACAAAGCTTATAGACCGACCAGTCAGCTATTCGGTGCATGATGAACCATGCCCAGCTGAGCCTCAAACCCAAAATTAAATTCGGCGCCCCAACATAAGTTGAACCCTTCATCCCATATGTGCTTGGTGTTTCATGCACCGCATAGGGCCCAACATACGGCCCATCAAACACCTGGCGTGGCCAGAGAAAACAACAGAAAAGAAGGGAAAATGTAAAAGGAACAAAGAGACTGACATTCGGGTCCCACCCTGTCAGCTCCTTCTCCTTCCTTTCTCTCACGGTTTCAACCAAAATTAAGCTAGAAATTCGAATTAACGAGAGGAGAATAGTGTAATCTCTTAATTCGGGCTAGTAAGGCATCTTACCCTCTATTCCTCTTGGCTTTCTCTCAAACCCGAGCTCCTCTCCTCTTCTTTAATTCAAGCCCGAATAGTGAGAAGGTGGCAAATCGGTTTGGCCAAGATAATTAAAATCAAGGATTGGGAACCTAAGAGGGTCCCTCTGTGTGCAACACGATGCTGTTAAAGGCCTCAATTTAATGAATGTGCATTTAAAATTGGGCCTGCACCCGAAACCAACATGGTGCAGTTCGGGCATGGTGAGAAAATGACAAATTGGCTCTTGGAAAAAATTGATATGCCCTGGAACACGTTAAGGGGTGTATTACGATGCTAGGTGTTACATTCCTGATAGGTGTATTTTATATACACCGTCGATCTAGTTTTTATCATAAAATAACACCAAATATCTTGTATTTTGAATATAAAGTGAATATAATACACCAAGAATCAAGTTACTGCGTTCGCTCGATGTTTCAATGCAGGAAATAGTGCAAAATGAAGAAAAATCACCCAGTGCGGACGCACTCCCATCCAGTGCGGACGCACTGGGTACTTAGCCAATTTTCCAGCGTCGCAGACCTCACAGATGAAAAGTCCGAGCGTAATGCGGACGCACTCACCTTCAGTGCGGACGCATTCGCTACTTAGCCGATTTTTGCGACTTTCAGAATCTTCCGAAATACAGAAGTTCAAGGCCAGTGCGGACGCACTCACAGCCAGTGCGGACGCACTCAGTACTTAGACTAATTTGTGAAATCTTCAGATTCTTTGGAAAACAGAAAACAACATGCCAGTGCGGACGCACTAAGATCCAGTGCGGACGCACTCAGGAAATTTCGCAGAAAATCCAGAAAAGGGAACTTGGAACCAAAGGAGATTTAGAGCCAGTGCGACCCAGACCACCCGCACTCAACTCCAGTGCGGACGCACTGGACTCGCAGACAGCCAGAAATTCGCATTTTCAAGAGGTTTTCTATTCTTGGCTTCCAAGGAACACGTTTTAGAAGGCCAAAAATAGCCATAGCAGTCTGAGGAGTGCACCCACTAACTCCACTTCCATCCTCTAAATTGGGCAAGGCCTTTGGCTATAAAAGGAGAAGAATTTCATCTCTCTCATCATCCATTATCATATCCACTTTCCACAAATTGAGAGAGAGAGACCTTGCAGAAATTCTAGAAGGTTTTCCAAGGAAGGAGAAGAAGAAGATTCTACCAAGGAGTCGGCAAGATCGAGGTTTTAGATCTAAGAAAGGGTGTAATCATTTCTTTATCTTATTTCTTATTGTTTTTGCCAAACTTTGTTATGGATCTCTCCATGAGAGAGTAGTTCTCTTTCTAGGGGTTTAGGTCAATGCATGAACTTGTTTAATTCTATCTTATTCGGATCTTTGTTTTTATTATGATTGTGTTATCGGATTTGATTGTTAATTTCTGTGATTTATTCTTTATGAATTTCATTAGTACTCGTTCCTTTGAGTTCACCTGGTTAGGGTTTATTGAATTGAAGTAGTTTTGAAATCGCGTTGATCGTGTTTTTCCGCTTTAAGTTTATTAAATTCCGGCATTGGTCATGAGGAGACTACTAATTGAAACCATAAAGACACACCTTAGGATTGGGTTAGAAGCGACCGTACTTTGATATCCAAACCGGAACTATAGAAATTAAGGTTCGGATTTTGGTGAAGGACCGAAAGGAGAAGGCAAATCCTAATTAGGACACCTTAGAACAAATATCGATATATGCTTTGAAGCATGAGATTAAATATCCCTCTAGGTTAGTGACAGCCCTAGAATTCGAGGCACATTAATTCATAGAGCGCAAAGTATTTGTATTAATATTTGTTCCAAAGGCTAACATAGGTTAGAAACCTCATCAAATCAAACATGAATTTAAACAAACCGAATAAATAGAATTAGCAAGGAATTGTAGACCGAATACCCCTAGATCTCCTTAAACTTGAAAACAAACCAATCTTTCTTCTCTTTATTTTATTTACATTTATTGTTTGAAACTCCTCTCTTTCGGGTATTGAACCCAACATTAGGATTTTAGAACAAAACCCCCCCACTTTACTTTTATTGTTTTGTTTTTAATAGTAGTTTTCTTTATTAAAAATTAGTGTTTCCCTCTCTCCCTGCGGATCGACACCTAAATACTACAATCGATAGGTTGTGCGCTTGCAACTAACCTATTCTTTGAGTACGAAGGTTTATAAATTTTAAAGGCAAAAAGAGTACCAAATTCCTATATCTAAAATACTCAACAAGCTTTTTGGCGCCGTTGCCGGGGAGAATAGGATAGATACTAGTTTTTATTTTAGGAAAGTACTTTTTTAGTTTCCTTATTTACTTTTCAGAAAATTAAAAATCCAAAAATATTTTATTTCCTTTTTTACAATTTCTGAAATTTACTTTCCTTATTTAGAAAAATCCAAAAATATTTTACTTTCCTTATTTAATTTTCTGCACTTTACTATTCTCTATTTCTATTCTCTCTCTTTCACATCTTTTCTTCTCTCATAGATTTGAGCGCTGGCACCAGTAACAAGGAGTCAAACCGCGAAAATCAAAGCCGGCGAATCCTCTCTTTCTCAACCAATGGCAGGTCTAGATCCCAATCTAGGCATGCCTCGCACCTTTGAGGTGGAAGTGGAAGACTATCCGGAAGGCCTTCTCAATCAAGACCTCCACGATAACAATCCACCTCCTCCTCTTCCACACAACAACCAACCGCCACCGCCTCCACACAACAATGTTCCTCCAATTCTCAACAACAATCCTTTGTTTGGTGTCAATCCAAACATCGGAAATGGCCATAACCGCCAACAAGGCCACCGCTTCGGTTTTATACCTCAAGGCCAAGATCCACGCGAAATCAAGCCATCTCTCATCCACTTGCTTGGCCAAAGTCAGTTCGGGGGAGCCCTAAACGAAGATCCACATGCCCACTTGGCGGTCTTCGAAGAATCTTGCGGCACCTTCGCTCGAGAAGGAGAAGAGCTCGACAACCTCAAGCTCAAATGCTTCCATCTATCCCTCCGTGACAATGCAAGGACATGGCTAAGGACCGTCAATCGTGACAACATAAGAAGATGGGACGACATGGAGAAGCTATTCCTAGGAAAATACTTCCCTCCATCCAAAACCCAGCACTTCCGCACAAAGATCACGACATTCAAGCAAGCCGAGGGAGAATCTTTGACCGAGGCATGGGATAGATGGGCCGAGCTTCAACGCTTGTGCCCTAACCATGGTCTTGACATGTGGTTGCTCTTCCAATTCTTCTTTGCAGGTTGCACAATCGCCACAAAGACTCACTTGAATTCCGCCGCAGGAGGAAACATGTCAAAAATGGATCCCCATCAAGCCATGCTAATGATCGAAGATATGGCGATCAACCAAAGGGAGTGGACAGCCGAAAGAAGTGGACGTACCCAAACCACACCGGGAGTCCTAAAAACCGATGAAGTTACCGCCTTGAAAGCACAAATAGATGCCTTGCAACATCAAATGGCACAAATGCAAAACGCCAAATCCGTGACAAAGAAGGCTTCATGCGGCATTTGTGGAGAGGCGACTCATATCACCGCCGATTGCCAAGTCCTCATAGAAGGAGAGGAAGTCGAGCAAGTCAATGCAATGTTCTACAATCAAGGTGATAAGAGGAACGACCCGATCTACAACAAGGTTAGACCAAATGATAATTCAAATACATACAGCCCTAACACAAGGTGGAACCATCCAAATTTCAAGTGGAAGACCGACAATGACAACTCCAACCAATACCAAGGTAATTCCAATCAATATCAAAACCGGTCGAACCAAAACTCGTATCAAGGACCTTCTCAAAACAGTAAATTAGAAAAAATGATAGAAGGACTTGTAATCTCTCAAAATGAGTTCATGAACCAACAAAGGAACACCAACACCGAGATTTCGGATTCCTTGAGGAACTTCAACAATAGGTTCGAGTTCTTAGAGACTAAGACAAAGATGCTAGAGAACCAAATAGCACAACAAGCATCTTCGTCATTTCGTCAACAAGGCACTCTACCGGGCAAAACCGATATCAATCCAAGGGAGCAAGCGAAAGCCATAACCTTGAGAAGCGGCACGGAATACGAGGGACCAAAGATGCCCAGCGGAGATGAGTCTCAACAACCACCAAATGAGGCACAACCACCTCAAACTCCTCTCAGCGCGGACGCAACCATTCCTAATGCGGACGCACCGGCATCGGAAAAATCTCAAGAACCGGGTAAATCAAACCCGGCCAAGGTGAGACCAAATGAAACTCCTAAGTATATCCCACCACATAGGTTTATACCATTCCCTCAAAGGTTAGTTAAGAGCAAACTTGACCAACAATATGCCAAATTCGTAGAACACCTCAAGAAATTGAATATTACCATCCCTTTTACCGAGGCAATTACTCACATGCCCACTTATGCGAAATTTTTGAAAGAAATTTTATCCAATAAAAGAACAATCGAGGAAGTGGGCACGGTATCCCTTAATGAGGAGTGTAGCGCTCTTTTCTTAAACAAGCTACCTCCAAAATTAAAGGATCCCGGAAGCTTTGTGATTCCATGCATGATTGGTAATACCGAATTCAAGAGGTGCCTATGTGATTTAGGCGCAAGTGTGAGCCTCATGCCTAAAACCGTTTATCAAAGGCTCAATCTCGTTGATTTGAAAGATACAAGGATGTCATTACAACTAGCCGATAAGACGGTAAGGTATCCCGAAGGGATTGCGGAGGATGTTATTGTAATGATTGGTAAGTACTTTGTCCCGGTGGACTTTGTAGTGGTTGAGATGGAAGAGGATACTCATACCCCTCTCCTATTGGGGCGTGACTTCCTTACCACAGCAGGAGCAAACATAGATGTCAAAGAAGGAAAGATATCCTTTGACATTGGGGGCGAAAAGGTAAATTTTCACATGTTTAATGCCATCAAATTTCCTTCAAATGATAATGATTCTATATGTAGAGTGGAAGTTTTAGATTCCATTATAGCTGCCCATATGGAGAAGGAGATGGTCAATGAACAACTGGACCAAATTCTGGAAGAAACCGGCTCCGAAAACGACACAAATGGTGAAAATAACCCTCAGTGCGTCCGCACTACCGCCCAGTGCGTCCGCACTCAGCATGAGGGAGCTGAGGATTCAGCCATCCGAGCGCAATGCGTCCGCACTGAATTCTCAGTGCGGATGCCCCACTCGCACTCACCTGTTGAGCCACAGTTTGGAGCCGATGAGGAAAAAGTCCGAGCGCAATGCGTCCGCACTGACCCTCAGTGCGTCCGCACTCAGCACATTTCCAACCAGGATGCATCTCAGATTTCAGAAAATCAACCTCAGTGCGTCCGCACTGACCCTCAGTGCGTCCGCACTCATGCCGAAATAGCTCAAATCGAAGGGATTTCGACCAATTCTGCACCACCGAAGGTCGAACTCAAGCCTCTGCCACCTACCCTTCGCTATGAATACCTGGGAGAGGGCGAGACATATCCGGTGATTGTCAATTCCGAGCTCAACAAAGAACAAACCGAGAAGCTTTTACACGAGCTAAGGCTTCATCGGAAAGCAATCGGCTACACAATCGACGACCTAACCGGAATCAGTCCATCCCTTTGCATGCATAGAATTCTAATGGAGGACGACCACAAACCCACCATTGAAGCTCAACGAAGGCTCAATCCGAATCTAAAAGAAGTGGTGAAGAAGGAAATCCTCAAGCTACTTGATGCCGGCATCATCTATCCAATCTCCGATTCTAAATGGGTAAGTCCGGTCCATGTAGTACCAAAAAAGGGAGGCACAACCGTGGTAAAGGGCGAAGGCGACAAAATGATATCCACAAGGGTGATCACGGGATGGAGGATGTGCATCGATTACCGCAAGCTTAACAATGCAACAAGGAAGGATCACTTCCCTCTACCATTCGTGGATCAAATGCTCGAAAGGCTAGCTAATCACTCTCATTTTTGCTACTTAGATGGGTATAGTGGATTCTTTCAAATCCCTATTCACCCCGATGACCAAGAAAAGACGACCTTTACTTGCCCTTACGGTACATTTGCGTACCGAAGGATGCCGTTTGGTTTATGCAATGCCCCAGCTACATTTCAAAGAGCCATGATGGCTATTTTTTCCGATTTATTAGAAAAATCCGTGGAAGTTTTCATGGATGACTTTTCAGTTTTCGGTACCTCTTTTGATGATTGCTTAACTAATTTGATCAAAGTTTTAGAACGTTGTGAGCAGGTCAATTTGGTGCTAAACTGGGAGAAATGCCATTTCATGGTACAAACGGGGGTAGTTCTAGGCCACGTGGTGTCTTCCAAAGGCCTAGAAGTCGACCAAGCAAAGGTGGAGGTGATCGAAAAATTGCCATATCCAACATGTGTGAAGGATATGAGGCGTTTCTTAGGACATGCGGGATTCTATCGGCGTTTCATCAAGGATTTTTCAAAAATCTGCAAACCACTTACTAACTTAACTATGAAAGATGCAGAATTTATATTTGATGAACCTTGTATTGTTGCTTTTGATAGGATCAAGAATGCGCTAATCTCAGCCCCAATTCTCCGACCTCCTAATTGGGATGTGCCCTTTGAAATCATGTGTGATGCAAGCGACTTCGCCGTTGGAGCCGTTCTAGGGCAAAGGATCGACAACAAGCCACATGTGATCTATTATGCAAGCAAAGTCCTAGACGAAGCGCAAATGAACTACACAACCACCGAAAAGGAATTCTTGGCCGTGATATTCTCTATCAACAAATTCCGATCCTACTTGGTTGGATCCAAGGTGATTGTGTACACCGATCACGCGGCAATTCGATACCTTCTCAACAAGAAAGATGCCAAACCACGTCTAATCCGATGGATCCTCCTACTCCAAGAGTTCGACCTCGAAATCAAGGACAAGAAAGGCACAGAAAATTCAGTGGCGGACCATCTATCACGCATTACCAACGAATCGAAGGATGACGTCATGCCCATAGACGACTCGTTCATAGACGAACAACTCTACGCAGTCAACCACCAAGAGGCGCCATGGTATGCGGATTTCGTCAACTACCTTGCATGCGGTATCATACGTCCAGATTTATCCTTCCAACAACGAAAGAAATTCCTTTGGGATGTCAAACAATATTTTTGGGATGAGCCGTTGCTATTCAAACTGGGGGTAGATGGAATTCATAGGCGTTGCATACCTCACGAAGAAACCGAACAGATTCTCGATTGTTGCCATTCATCTCCCTATGGAGGACACGCTTCAAGCCACAAAACCGCCGCCAAGGTTCTTCAAGCCGGGTTCTTTTGGCCCACGCTTTTTGAAGATGCAAAAGACTATGTGCTTAGGTGCGACAAATGCCAAAGAACCGGGAACATATCAAGGAGACATGAGATGCCTCTCAACGGAATTCTAGAGGTAGAGTTATTTGATGTTTGGGGGGTCGACTTCATGGGACCTTTTCCGAGTTCTTGCAACAACAAGTACATCCTTGTAGCGGTCGATTATGTGTCAAAATGGGTAGAAGTCGTGGCAAGCCCAACCGCCGACTCCGCCGTGGTAAGAAAGCTTTTTCTAAGAACTATTTTTCCCAGGTTTGGAGTACCTCGGGTGGTGATTAGCGATGGCGGCTCTCATTTCATCAACCGCCAATTCGACGGTCTCCTATTCAAATACGGAGTCAAGCACAAGGTAGCCACACCATACCACCCTCAAACGAGCGGGCAAGTGGAGATATCCAATCGCGAGATAAAAAGCATCCTACAAAAGGTGGTGAACACATCACGAAAAGATTGGTCACTCAAACTAGATGAAGCTCTTTGGGCGTATCGGACCGCTTTCAAAACACCCATAGGTATGACTCCTTTCAAGCTAGTATATGGGAAGCCATGCCATTTGCCGGTTGAACTCGAGCACAAGGCATATTGGGCAATAAGGGCCCTAAATTTCGACATGAGGGCAGCCGGAGAAAAAAGGGTTCTTGACCTACATGAGCTAGAAGAATTGCGCCTTAATTCCTATGAAAATGCTAAGCTATACAAAGAAAAGACAAAGAGGTGGCACGACAAGCATATCATAAAGCGCAACTTTCAAGAAGGAGACACGGTTTTGTTGTACAACTCACGCCTCCGGCTCTTTCCCGGGAAGTTAAGATCACGATGGAAGGGCCCATTCGAAATAACGAAGGTATTCAACCATGGCGCAATCGAGATATGGAGCAAAGAAACCGGGGCATTCAAGGTGAACGGACATCGCCTCAAACATTTCAACCATGCAAATCCTATAGGCGACAAGGAGATTATAGGCCTAGAAGATCCACACACTCAATAGTGAGCCCTAATCGTGTCGAGCTCACGACGTAAAATTGAGCGCTTCTTGGGAGGCAACCCAAGGTTTTTTATTGTTTTCTTTATTATTCTGCACTTAGTTTAATTTTAAATTTCCAAAAATTTCGATTACCTAACTTTAGTGGGCTTGCAGGACGAAAAAACCATAAAAATAACCTGAGTGCGTCCGCACTAAACTTCAGTGCGTCCGCACTACCTACTTAGAAAATTTTTCAGACAGGATTTATAATCAAAATTGGCCAGACCGAGCGTAATGCGTCCGCACAAAAATCCAGTGCGTCCGCACCGACAGAAATTGCAAGTTTGCGCAGGATGAACTTTCTACACAAAAATCCAGTGCGACCGCACTGAAGTTCAGTGCGTCCGCACCCGAGGTACGCTACATTTAATTTTCAATTTTTTCGGAAAATCAGACAAATTCGAATTTTTTTGGGTGAGTGCGGATGACCACCCGCACTCAGGCCCAGTGCGTCCGCACTCGGGCTCCTCCTCCTTCTTAAACCGACCCCTCCTCTTCATTTTTCTTCGCGCCTTTTCGATTTTAAAACCGAAAAACTTGATTTTTCTCTCCCAAAACCCGAAACCTCGTTTTTCTTTCAAAATCTTCCTCTCCTCTCTCTTCTCTACCACTTCTCTCTTCATTTTTCTCTCTTTCCCTCTTCAAAACTGAAAACCCAACTTTTCTCAAGGTTTTCAAGCGCCGTTTCGCTAAAACTCGGATTTCTTCGCATTTTTTCGAAATTTTCGCGATCTACAATAAGGTTTGATCTCTCCTTACTCTAATTTTGTCAATTCCTACTTAGATCTGTAAAAATGGTACCAAAATCGGGAAAATCAACCAAAAATGGTGAAATCGGTTCAAATTCTAACCCCAGTGCGGATGCAACCACCCGCACTACCATTTAGTGCGTCCGCACTAAGCTTGGGGGAAAACCTAACCAGCCTAAATTTTCGTTTTTTTTTGGTTAAGTCCCCAGTGCGACCAGACCAGTCGCACTGAGAACCAATGCGTCCGCATTACGCTCGGACTTTTCCAAAAGATCCCCGAAACTGTTAAAAATTTGGTTATGTATAGAATGCGTCCGCACTAGGATCCAGTGCGTCCGCAGTGAGACCCTTAAATTTCCAAATTTTTGGTTAAGTACTCAGTGCGGTCAGGACCATCCGCACTGCGAGTCAGTGCGTCCGCACTCGGCTCGGGAAAAATCAAAAATGACCCTGAATTGAACCAAAATTGAACTTTTTGTACACAGTGCGTCCGCACTGACCAACAGTGCGTCCGCACTCAGCCCAAATTTGATCAAAATTTCGAATTTTTAATTCTTTCAATTTTTCAAATTGCAGTAACATGCCGAAGAAATCATCCGCCAACAAGAGGCGCAGGTTTGAGAAGGGCCAAGGAAGTCGCGGACCACCTCCTTATCCACCCGCCTTGCCACTCAACGAAGGTCAAGAGTTAAGGTACAACCTTCTGCAGGGCCGCCGAACCCTCGAGCCATCTAGATGGATAAGCCGCGATACACTCATCCAACTCGGACTCCTCGAGTCAGTGCAAATGCTCACCGAGCGGCTTGGCTTGTGGGATTTTCTTTGTGATGAGGTCCCGACATATGAAAGACTTACCATCGAGTTCCTCTCCTCGTACGAATTCGACAGGGCCTCTCGAACTCTCAACTTCAACCTCGGAGGCTTCTCACACATGTTGCACACCACCGAACTCATGCAAGCCCTCGATCTATCCACCGAAAATGTCGATCGGATGCGCACCAGTCTTGACTTCTTCCATGATATGAGCGAGGCCCAATTCCGCGTCCTAACATGCCAAGACGGAATCCTCGGCCAGCAAAGGGTAAAGAATGTCCTCCATCCGGCCCTCCGATACCTCCAGCGGGTACTCTCTCACACTCTCTTTGCCCGAGGGGAGAGCGCATCGGTCTTCAACCAAGGAGATATGGTGTATGTATGTTGCATGCTCCGGCGCAACAATGGTGAGATGGACTACATGCCGCACATCGGGTACAACTTGGCCAAACACATGCAAAATGTGTCGCACAACATGCGACCGGGTGGAAAGATTCGAATTGGAGGTATTGTCACAAAAATTGCCCAGCACTTGCAAATACCGACCGTTGGTGATGTGGTGGTGCCCGGTTACACGCTAGTGGACCTCGACGGGTTATTTCGGGCAAGGCTCATCCGATGGGATGATATTCAAGAGGCTTGGATCAACTTGGGTCCAAAGGACAATATCCGACACCGGTTGCCTCTAGAGACTCAAATCGACCCCTTGGACACCGATACTTGGAAAATTGTCGATGAGCCGCTCGAGCCACCGCTACCACAGCCGCCGCAACCACAACAACCACCACAGCAAGCCGCACCCGATGCCGCACAAGCACAAGGTATGCCAAACAACCAACAAATCTGGGATTTCATGCAGACCATGAACACCTCCATCAACAACTTGAGCATCAATGTTGGTAATCGCATGGATCGCATGGATGGCCGTATGGATGCCTTTGACCGCCGCTTTGATGCGTTTGACCGCCGCTTTGATGAGGTCGAGGCCGAGGCCGCCCGGGCGACCTACTATTCCCGGCGAGGATGCATGTACGCAAACCCGCATTTTGAGGATGATCCACCGACACCACCATACCAAAGACGGGCCGCTCAAAGGAGAGAGCACGAGATGGCACTGGAACGTGAAGCAGCAAGGCTTGCACAAGAAGCCGCGGCAGCAGCTCAAGGAGGAGAACAAGGAGGAGAGGATGGAGAGCAAGGAGGAGAAGATGAAGATGTGGAGGATGATGCCGAAGACATGGATCGCGACGAGGATTGATTCCGCGCAGCAACACCACCATATTACGCCAGTAAAGTAGTTCATGTTTCTTCTCTCTTTTTAGTTTATTTTTCGCATTGAGGACAATGCTTTATTTAAGCTTGGGGGATGGGAAGAAAATTGTATCTGCATGCATGTTTATTTTTCAGTTTTTTGAAAACTTTTTAGGATTTATAACCTTGCTTTTTACTTGACCATGAATAGGATTTGTGATTTTGAACTTAATTGCTTGCGATTACGAATTTGTCAAGACGTTTTACGAGGTTATGAAAAATAGAGTCTTGCATAATTGGACTTAATTGTCTAAAAATGCATAAAGTATAAAATCATGTTTAAAATTTGTGTTAAAAGTTGGCAAAAATAAAATTGTTTGATAAACTTGAGTGATTGACAAAAATTAAAAGTATTCTTGCACAATTTTTCAAATTTTTGGCAAAACCCTTAAAATAATTTTGAAATGACGACATAATTTGGCGAAAAACTTTGTGGAAATAAAGGTGTTTGAAATTGCGACATTAGGAATTTAAATTTATTAGAGAAGCCATTTAGACTTGGAAATTTTTAGAAAAATAGGATATCCGTAAGTACGAAAGAAATTAGACTTGTGATGTGTGTAAATGTTGAGAAATAAAATTTAAATTTGTGAAAATAAAAGATGACTCCAATGACCTATGTTACGGCTTCATAACGTACTTATGGTTATGAGTCCTTAGCACTCTTGCTCCGCTAGTCTCCCGATAAAATTGACATTCATGTTAGTGGAAGGGTTAGACTAAGAGCATGCAAAGCACCCTTGAATTAGAACGGTTGGGTACGGTTAACTACTTGTAACCAACCGGTGCTTAAATGAGGATGGGGAAAATAGTGCTAAAATCATGAAAAAGTGTTCAAAGTGAGAAAATCAAAAGCAACAAAAACAAAAGAATATGCATGTATCAACACACGAAGTCCGTAATTATTCTTACCCAAGTTTGATACAAGTTTGGGGGTATTTTGAAAAAACCTACATTTTAAATGGCATATCTTTTAAATTTAGGTATACGAAGTTTACAAATACAAAGCCTTTAAGGAAATAAAAGTTAGAGTAATCGAATTGTGGGTTGATTCATAATTATTAGAGGGTTGAACTTGGAATTTGAAAAATATGCATGGGGACTTTTAAATTTTGACAAGATCATACAAGTTTTTCATTTTGAGAAATATATACTTGATATAGGGTTGAATTTTAGATCGAATTATATTTCAAAGTTTAAATGTTGCTTAGGGACAAGCAAAGTTCAAGCTTGGGGGTATTTGATAGGTGTATTTTATATACACCGTCGATCTAGTTTTTATCATAAAATAACACCAAATATCTTGTATTTTGAATATAAAGTGAATATAATACACCAAGAATCAAGTTACTGCGTTCGCTCGATGTTTCAATGCAGGAAATAGTGCAAAATGAAGAAAAATCGCCCAGTGCGGACGCACTCCCATCCAGTGCGGACGCACTGGGTACTTAGCCAATTTTCCAGCGTCGCAGACCTCACAGATGAAAAGTCCGAGCGTAATGCGGACGCACTCACCTTCAGTGCGGACGCATTCGCTACTTAGCCGATTTTTGCGACTTTCAGAATCTTCCGAAATACAGAAGTTCAAGGCCAGTGCGGACGCACTCACAGCCAGTGCGGACGCACGCAGTACTTAGACTAATTTGTGAAATCTTCAGATTCTTTGGAAAACAGAAAACAACATGCCAGTGCGGACGCACTCAGGAAATTTTGCAGAAAATCCAGAAAAGGAAACTTGGAACCAAAGGAGATTTGGAGCCAGTGCGACCCAGACCACCCGCACTCAACTCCAGTGCGGACGCACTGGACTCGCAGACAGCCAGAAATTCGCATTTTCAAGAGGTTTTCTATTCTTGGCTTCCAAGGAACACGTTTTAGAAGGCCAAAAATAGCCATAGCAGTCTGAGGAGTGCACCCACTAACTCCACTTCCATCCTCTAAATTGGGCAAGGCCTTTGGCTATAAAAGGAGAAGAATTTCATCTCTCTCATCATCCATTATTATATCCATTTTCCACATATTGAGAGAGAGAGATCCTGCAGAAATTCTAGAAGGTTTTCCAAGGAAGGAGAAGAAGAAGATTCTACCAAGGAGTCGGCAAGATCGAGGTTTTAGATCTAAGAAAGGGTGTAATCATTTCTTTATCTTATTTCTTATTGTTTTTGCCAATCTTTGTTATGGATCTCTCCAAGAGAGAGTAGTTCTCTTTCTAGGGGTTTAGGTCAATGCATGAACTTGTTTAATTCTATCTTATTCGGATCTTTGTTTTTATTATGATTGTGTTATCGGATTTGATTGTTAATTTCTGTGATTTATTCTTTATGAATTTCATTAGTACTCGTTCCTTTGAGTTCACCTGGTTAGGGTTTATTGAATTGAAGTAGTTTTGAAATCGCGTTGATCGTGTTTTTCCGCTTTAAGTTTATTAAATTCCGGCATTGGTCATGAGGAGACTACTAATTGAAACCATAAAGACACACCTTAGGATTGGGTTAGAAGCGACCGTACTTTGATATCCAAACCGGAACTATAGAAATTAAGGTTCGGATTTTGGTGAAGGACCGAAAGGAGAAGGCAAATCCTAATTAGGACACCTTAGAACAAATATCGATATATGCTTTGAAGCATGAGATTAAATATCCCTCTAGGTTAGTGACAGCCCTAGAATTCGAGGCACATTAATTCATAGAGCGCAAAGTATTTGTATTAATATTTGTTCCAAAGGCTAACATAGGTTAGAAACCTCATCAAATCAAACATGAATTTAAACAAACCGAATAAATAGAATTAGCAAGGAATTGTAGACCGAATACCCCTAGATCTCCTTAAACTTGAAAACAAACCAATCTTTCTTCTCTTTATTTTATTTACATTTATTGTTTGAAACTCCTCTCTTTCGGGTATTGAACCCAACATTAGGATTTTAGAACAAAACCCCCCCACTTTACTTTTATTGTTTTGTTTTTAATAGTAGTTTTCTTTATTAAAAATTAGTGTTTCCCTCTCTCCCTGCGGATCGACACCTAAATACTACAATCGATAGGTTGTGCGCTTGCAACTAACCTATTCTTTGAGTACGAAGGTTTATAAATTTTAAAGGCAAAAAGAGTACCAAATTCCTATATCTAAAATACTCAACAATTCCTGATAGCCAAAGGACAAAGGATAAGAATAGACCATGTTAAGGTATGATAAACCGCCGGTACAGTGTAAATTAGCCTCTACAGCTGTTAATACACTGAATGGTCCCCAGGACACGTGCCCAGTGACCATAGGGTAATGCCAAAATAGGAGAATCTTCTCCAGAAGGCTGGAGCATGCAATACAACCTTCCATTCTTCATATGGCAGTAAATCAAGGGTGGAGAATACCATGCACTGCTCTCGAGGTCATCCAAGGGCTAAGAAAGGTTTAACAAAGGATTAATGACATGTTCAAATGCTATTGGATGTTCATTAGCCAACAGAACAGGTGGATGGTGATGATATGATCAAGACCCTTAAACAAACACTTGGTGTGCATGATGAATGACAACTCAGCAGAACCCTAAACCCTAGGCCCTCAGTTGCCTATAAGAAGGCACCTAGAGCTCAGTTGAATAGAGAAGAAAAGAGGAATAGAAAGACCACGATAATATACAAGAGATAGAGATAGCAAGAGAAAGAGAGAAAAGAAAGACTAGTGTTCTTCCTCCTTTGTAATAGAGAAAACCGAAGATTAGGTAATTAAATACCTACAAAAATGTAAAGCCTTGATGGCTGGGTTCTCATGAATAAAGATTTCTTTGATGAAATTAAATCTTTTATTTTGAATTTTTGTTGCTTTTAGTTCACTGTTGGAGCTTCTTCTCTTTCACTTCCTTTTCTTTTTTATTTTATTTTCCGAATTTTTATGAAAAATATACAAAATGAGAAAGCTTCATGATGTTCTAAGCTTATTTTATAAGCAAGCATGAAGTTTAATGATCACCAAAAAGAAATATATATATATGCATAAATAAATATTAAATAAAAAAAGTCTTTGCTTTCCTCCTTTACCTTTTTATTTCTTCTTCCTTGCTGCCTTTTATAAACAAAAAAATATATGTTATCACTCTAGTATTTTATTTCTTCTTTTGCACTTTTATTATAAAAATAAAGTAAAAAACCGAAAACATACAAATCTGATTTTTCTTGAACTTTCTTTGATCTTTTATGCTTTTAATCTTTGTATAAAATAATCGAATAATGAAGATGCATGTGTTGAGCTGTATAGTTCCTATTGCATCTAATTTATTTGATTATTTTATTAGAAAAGATTAAAAGTAAACAAAAAAATGAGTTATAATGGTTGAGCTGTATAGTTCCTATTATAATCTCCTTGATATAGGGCCTATGGTGCACAAATAAGTTCTAGATGATCTATTCATGCATAAATGCATATCATGTGTATAAAAGGCACAATATAAAGAGATCAAATAGACATTTGTGCAAAATAGTGAAAGAATGAGGTTCAAATTGCAAATAGATGTCAACCATGTTGAAAATATCATTTGTACATTTGAATCAATGATCTCTTAATGATTTGTCCCTTTGTCAAGTGAGATTATACAAAAATGTGATTTCAAACAAAATCAGGGGCTTCCCTGCATAAAACCAAATTTCAACAGATTTTGATGTTCAAAAATAGTAGTATAATGAATTCTTAGAACTTTGGATCTTTTCTTTTTTTCCTTTTCTCTTTGTTTGCACCAAATTGTAGCCTAAAAGCTACTCAAATTTGTTAAACCTCAAAACCAATCATGACAAAGGTTTCTCATAACCTCTGGTACCAACTAATGAACAGTACCAGCACAAAAATTCAAGATAGGTACCACTGGTACAAGGAAAGCACTTAAAGGTGCTGAAATGACCTCTGCTGGCAAAATGGGCAATATAAATTAAAACAGGGACCAAAACAAGAAACGGACATCACCATCAGACAGAGGACTTCAAAACACATAAAATTGACTAAAATTTCATATTCTTCTGATTTTATTTCGATTTATTATGAATTTTGGAAGTTCAGCTTTAAAAAACAGAAAATCAGCATTTTAAAAGGAAAATGGACCTGCTGGTAAATTGAACATAAGAAATTGATTTGAGGACCAGATTGAAAGATGAATTTCACAGTTAAATAGAAGACTTAAAAATACATAGAATGGACACAAATTTCACATTATTTGGACTTTATTTCCATCTTCTATGAATTCCAAAGTTTCAGCTTTCAAAGAAAAGAAAATCCAGCATTAAAAATGCAGAATTTCCTTTATTGCCCTTCAGTCGAAGTAAATACTTTAAAAAATAGAAATAAATCTCTAAAAATCATAAAATTCACTCTGAGCATAATATAAACACTCTTCTATAAATAAATGACAAAAAAACAACATGATCCTCTACAAAATCTTAAAGTTTTGAATTAATTTGATTTTTCTCAAAATGAAGAATTTTATGAGATTAATATTCATGTCATTCAGAGATAAATTCATATCAAGGAAATAGATTTTTGTTGCTATGGAAGGTCCAAGATGCTTAAATTAACATGTCTCACTTCTTGATTTTGACCTAAAATGCACATCATTCCAACTGGTACCGGTTCGGTACCAGACCAAAAGCTTCCGAACCTTCATCATGATCAATGATCAAGCTTACCCAAAATCAATGTTCTGAATGATTCTCACATGATAGAGTAATGGTTAATAAACAAACAAACGAAGAAATGACCTAAATAATGCAAAGAAATAGATTCAAATTGTAATTCGAGTGTTAAATTGTCCCAACCGGGAACCGCCGTCCTTGGTGGTCGGCAACCGCCGACAAAGGGTGATGGAAGTCCAGTAAGCTCATGCGATCCTAGACACGCCATCCTCCTCCTCTGCCGTGACCGGAACACCATCGGAACTCAAACCCTCGAGAACCGGAGAAGATCCCAGCTCAGATATCAAACCCGATCCACTATTTTGCTTGCACGAACCTTGAAGCGATACGCTCTGTTGGATTTCGGCGCCAACATGAAAATTCAAACACATATCCGGATCTTAAAGAAATGTAAAAAGGATCTAACGATCCAGAGTTAACTCAATGGTTAACGACCCACTGATGTGTGGGCTCCTTACGTCATATTAAAATGAAGTCTTACGACCGAATCTCAAAGCTTGAGTGTAAATCCTGAAATCTGACACCAATCTCAAAACCCAATATCATAATCCAACATCCAACACACATCTTGAAGCCCAAAGCACACATCTCAAAGCCCAAAATGCCAATCTCAAAGCCCAATTAATAAACAAAAATCTTTAAAATATGTTCTGTTTACAACGAAGTCCTTCTAACTTTGAATATTCATGGAAAGATCCCTACAAAGTTACAAACAGGTCCTCAGCTGCCAAAATTCTCACAAACAAGTCCCCAAAGGCCCAATTTTCACATAAAACCTTGTCTAAAACCCGAATCACAAACCCACACCTTCCCAGCTTTGTAAATAAGCCCCTGAGAAAACATAAATATTTACAAATAAGTCCTTTTTGACCATAACTTCTTCGTTTCAAGTCCAAATTGACTCAAACCACCTCCAAATGAACCCAGATCAAATTCCCCACATTTCTAAACTAAAATTGAACATGTCCAAGCATCAGCCAAACCCTGAAATGACCAAAAAACCCTTTCTTCAAATATAAATGATCTTGTTTGTTAATAAAATGTAAATAAACATGTCATAAATCAAATACAACCAAATAATGTACATACACTCCGTAAATATCCAAATTCCTATTTTAGAATATAATAAACACCACTTTAATATAAAATCACAAACATACACATGTCCAAACAAAAGAACCATACCAAAACCAAAGTCAAAACATGAGTTCCCTTTTAGCCCCTTTATTCAATTCACGACAAATAGGCACAAATCCCGGAATGAACGAGGTATTCAGCATGGCTTGGAAGGGTCATCTGATGTAATTAACAGCGGGGGCTTGCGCCCGCTGGGAGTTAAACGTCCCCACAATCAATAAACTCTCTCGATAGACTGATTATGAACAGTAGGTCTGTCGAGGGTGAACCGAAGGAATTGTAGAAAGAAAATAAATGTTTCAAGTCTGATGTTCTTTAACCAATCGAGAGCATTGAATCGTGAGACATTTAACATACATGCACACACCTTCCAAACCAGCTGTGCAACTTTCTGCGCCCTACATTTATCTCTTTGTTGCAAAGTATGTGAAACCTGGCAATTGCGCTCTTCATTTGCTCTTTTGAGTCATATATTTGTCCCTCCGATAATTCATTCTCATACTCTGCTGCTCTTCCAAACAAATCCGTATTTGCTTCCTAAAACCCTAATGTATCATTGAAACCCGCGATCCATCTTGAAAAACCTCTGTCCAAGCGCAGGCCCGGTATCTTCCTGGTCACTCTGATCGTTCATACCCTCAGGATCAACATCACCCCAATTTTTCTCTGCCTCTTCTAATTTCAGATTCACTGTTTCATCAGTTTCATCCGGATCACAAGATTGACCCCAAGTAGTGGTCCGACTAGTATAAAGCTAGTCAATCCGGGGTGGGCCCGATGTGGGGCTAACTACTGGACGGTCGGTCCCTCTGAACTGGGGCCCGACTGCTAAATGGTTGGTCAATTTGGACACAGACGGACTTGAGCCAGATGAGTTAATCCGACTAGTCCCTGGATTAACCTCATAACTGGGTTGGTACGCCGGACTCGGGTTACCTCCAGATATAGGTCAATTATCTTGTATGCACCCCCAGAAAAACTCATGGTTTGGTTGTACAATACCTGCCAGACTCCATCATTCTGAACTGGAAAGAGTTGGAACCAGGTTTGTGCTGAACTAGTGGGCATGCTAATTTTGGCCTGAATATTAAGGTCATACTGACCCTGATCCAATCCCAAACTCTGACAAATAACCGATTTAATCCCCACATAATCAGTACCCGGCAATACCGGAATCACAGTAACAGACCCGATACTATAATAAACCCCATTAGGGCCTGTTAAAATATCACCACCAGTATAAATGGATACCATAAGAGCCATTTTGAATCTAATACACAAGAAACCTAAAATTAAAAATTAACTAAATTAATTATTAACCTACTGAAAAAAATTGAAAAATAAAGACAAAAAAACTTACAGATCAGCTCTTGTCCAGAAAAGAGATTTGGTGATTGTGAGAAATGAATTTCTCTCTCCTGGACTAATATATAGAAACACAGGGGCATTGTGCGGACCCTAGTATTGGGGGTGTCAGAACACCGGTGCGGCCTGGATAGAATTTGAAAAACCCAGAAAACATGAGTGATTTGGTTTATTTATTTTTAATAAATGTTATATATAAAAATTTCGGAGAGGTGTAACAGTAAAAGTCATTAACAAAATAATAAGTGGTCATTAGAAAAATAACTCACTATTAATTCAAGGTCAAGAAATATATATTCAATTTAACCCTCTAAATTTCAAATACATATCAGAAATAGATATTTTAAGTAAATTTATTGAAGAGGAAATTTTGAGTTTTTAGAATTCAAGTTCCAACAATTTCTTCCTTAAAGAAACATTTAATTTGATGAAAAAAAACTTTCTTATCAACAAAACTAAAAAAATATTTTTTGTAACTTTTTTTCCCCCATTTTTCGTTAGTAGAGAGAAACTTGGGAACAAAACCAACTCCTTCGTTTAACTTATAAATTAGTTGAGTTAAGACAGTGACTGCTAGCGGCTGCTTGTTAATTTATTGTTCATTCAATTAATATATTTATTTGGAAAGAGTTTATTCATCAAAATATCTTAGAAGTATTTGTGCCTTGGTTGGTTTGGTCACTTCTGTCGGCTTTCCACGTAGCGTAACAACTGATATCACTTAGTTTTAGGTCAACGGAGCCATAACTCTTGCTCTTGCTCTTGCTCTTGCTCTTGCTCTTCTCCTCCTCCTCCTCCTCCACCCTCCCCTCCTCCGGTAAACTCTTCTAACCTCTACCTCTATTCACTCTTTAATCTCTCTTCCTAGTCCCACCCCAAATCTCCTAATCTACCTCCCTGCCCATCCTCACCTCTCCCCCAAATCCTACCATGATTCTCCCTACCTGACCTCCAATCTCTGAATGGCTACTGGTTTTTCTACTTTCACACCCCAATTTCACACCCAGCTATGTTTTTTACACCCACTCCACGAGCACGAGCTGCTCCTCCAGAGCCTAGAGCGGGCGGTCCTCCTTTATTCCACTACCACGGAACTGGGCTTCCCACGATCTCAACTACTGGCCATCCTGGTAACTAGATATGGTGGTTCAATAGATTACTGGACGGTTCGTAAGGTCCATCGGGGCTTCCTGGTTTACCTCCCGGATTGGCTTTACCGGGACGAACTAAACCTTGATTCCCACTTCTGGGGTACTCAGGGCTATGTGGTCCAACCATGGCAGGCCCTGGATGACTCCCGGCCACTACCCCCTTCACGCCGTGTCCGACTGACTATCACAGGCTTCCCTCTCGACTTCTGGCACCCATATTATGTCGACCTAGCCCTTAGTTCAATGGGAACAGTAGCGGGCATCATAAATAACTGTTTCTCCGGTGACGATCGTACCCAGATAGAGCTATGGCTTGATACTCCTGATCCTACCCTTATTCCTTTTGTCCTTACGGTTGGCCATCACAGAAGGTGCACTGAATGTCGAATTTACCTGGAGGGCCGGGATGATCCTCCGTTACAACCGCCATCTCCCCCGCAGCCGCCGGACCAGGGGCAGCTTCATACTCTGACGGATGTTACTCCCACTGACCGCTGGGGGTTCCCCTACACACCCCCCTGGCGACGCAGATCTTTTGATATGGGGGATAGGATACTTACTAATGCTAGGGGTGGCGCTCCGGCAGCCTCAGCTAGCGGTATGGATGCCTGCCGTATGACCCGGGTAACGGGCCATCATACACCGGGTCCATTTCACAGATTACCGGGGTACTACAACGGCCAGGAGTCTGGGTTTCGGTACGGGCCTGCAACTGGGCAGGAGGGTCAGGCTGGTCAGAAAATTCCCCCAGATGATTCAAAATATCACTCCATCCTTCCAGTGGACACGCGTAATCCATCAAGCCATTCCCCTAAACAACCCTGCGGTCCGGATCTGCCCCACAATGACGCCTCCCCCATAACACCCCCCCGTGTGGAGAATTATCCAAAAACCTCCAAGGAGGAAATATCCCGCTACAGGCCAGCCCGCGAGAAACATAACACGTGTCCGCAATCCATTCCATCCACACTCCGTGCCTCTACAATTTCTCCAAATCGTGTGTCTCTACTTGGTCCCGTTCCTCAAAACATAATCTCACCTCTAACTTCATACTGCCCAACACCCAAAACAATTTTTTTATCTACCAGACCCCCTCTCCCCCTCTCTTCCTCTTCTCCACTCTCTTCATCCACCCCCCTCTCTTCCCCTCCTCCTTTCTCTTCACCCCTACTCCCGTTACATCCAAACCTCACTATGTCCGATTTCTCCCCGGAAGACGAGGAGTTCATCCAGCACTTCATTGGCCTCAAAACAGCCGATGCGAGTACTTCAACTGTTTCTGTTCCACTCAACGCTACCCAAACAACTAATTGGGACCTGTGTCTCCTTGCAAAGGTAATCACAGACAGAACTGCGCTTGAGAATAACTTCAAACAGGCTATGATGAATGCCTGGGGGGCTCAGCCAGATACGGTCGTGCGCACTATTGCCAAGAACTGCTTCCTGATCCAATTATCTGAGCATACCGATCTGCAACTGGCAATGTCTAAAGGCCCGTGGACCTTTCGGGGGGACCTCGTTGCACTTAAACCCCTCTCTTCCCAACAGGATCTCCATCCTGATTACATTTCTCACTACTCTCTTTGGGTCCAGCTTTTTAATGTGCCGGTCAATGCTTTCACGGATTTGGGTTTGTTGCAGGTGCTACATCCAATTGGCGTGCCTACCTCCCTCCCGATTGAAGGCTATGTTGGTGGTAAACGATTTTGCAAGATTAAGATGGAGATTGACCTATCTAAGCCGTTGGTCGACAGGCTTTCTCTCTCGCATCCGGTACTGGGCGAGTTTCTGGTATACTGTGTATACGAGAAAGTGGCGCGTATATGCTCCTTTTGCGGAAGGCTCGGTCATGAGATCACAGCCTGCCCCGACCAGGCTCGACTCTCAACACTAATCCAGAGTCCTGCGGGCCGGGCCAGGTTCTCTGACCTTGACTTACTCTCTCCAAACAAGGGCCTCTGGATGACAAATGCTGCCATTGTTCCAAGGGCCCAAGAGGATCGGCCCAAATCTGCCTTTAAGAGACACCACACCTACCAGCCAGGCCCTGCTAATACCAGACAGCCACCTACTTCCCCCTCAGACCTTCCTTTTTTACAATTTGGTTCTCCCGCAGAGCAATCCTCTCCTCCAAACAAAGTCAAACGACCGAGGCCAGCGGGGCCCAATCCACTGGCACACTCTTTATGAGTCTAATTACGTGGAACTGTCAGGGTAGTGGAGGCACGACTGGTTCCACACTAAATTGTTACCTCTATTGCACAAAAGCTCAACTAGCTTTTATTTTCGAAACAAGATGCAGGTACCAAAAGGCTTTAAAAAGGATAAATCAATTGAGCTTGTGCAACTCTTTCGTGGTACCCTCTCAAGGTCAATCGGGTGGGCTGTGGCTAATATGGGGAGATGCGGTTCAGGTCTCACTTCTCAAAAAAGGTACTCATCTCATTGCTGTTCGGGTCCAGGGACAGAATCATACAACGGACTGGGTTCTGATAGGTGTCTATGGGGACCCCTCTAGGTCAGAAAATCCACAAATCTGGGAGGATATTGCTTCATTTGTGGAGTCCGAGAACAAGCCGGTTTTGGTAGTAGGCGATTTTAATGCCATTGCTGCAAGGGAAGAGAAGTGGGGTGGGACTGATTTTTTCAAAATAGGGAATAGAGCTTTCAGGAGTTGGATGCATGAGGTGGGGCTTCTAGATCTCGGGCACCGGGGCCCGGCGTATACTTGGTCCAATAAGAAACAAGGCTATGCAAATATTAGTCAGCGGCTGGATAGAGCCTTAGGGAACTTACATTGGACTCTACAATACCCAAACTCGGCGGTGTTCCATTTGCCTCGGTTCAGTAGTGATCACCTCCCGATTTTAGTTCGCTTCAACCAAATCAAAAGGAAAAATCCCCCGTCCTTCCGGTGTGAAAACTGGTGGTCGCTTAGAAAAGATTTTCCGCTGGTCTGCGAGAGGGTCACTCAGTCCAACCCTCACACATGGTCGCAGCTCAAGGCAACCTTCAAAACCGAGGTTAAAAAATGGGTGAAGAAGGAGAAGTCACCAAATCAAATGCTAATGGAAATCGAGAAACAAATGGAGGTGCTCAATGCAACCCGACCGGATCTGGTTTCTAAAGAGGACGAGGAGAGACTTCAGGGAGAGCATGACCGTTGTCTCCTAATGAAGGAGGTGTTCTGGCACCAGAGATCGCGAATAAGATGGGCATGTTTTGGGGACCGAAACTCAAGGTTCTTTCATGCTGCCACCGTAACCCGTAGGAGGAGGAATGAAATTGGATCCATATTCATCCCGGGAAGGGGTTGGGTCACGGAAGAAGGGGAAATTAGGCGTGCTTTTGTTAATCACTTTAGGGCCATCTACTCGGCTGGGCCGCGGTCGACTTTGAATGAGGTGTATAGTCCGGAATTTTTACTGGAGCTACCGAAATTGCCGGCCTTTATATGTCCCACTCTGGATCAACCACCATCAGATCAGGAAATCTATAAAGCCTTGATGGGCCTTGGGCCGCATAAATCACCTGGGCCGGACGGTTTCAATGCATTCATCCTGCAGCAACAGTGGCCTGTCTTCGGTCCATTTATTCTTAGGGAGGTGCACAGTTTCTTTCAAACAGGGGTGATGCCGGCCGGTATTGCAAGGTCAAATCTCGTGCTAATTCCAAAGGTGGAAAATCCGACTCAAGTAGGAGAATTTAGGCCGATATCTGTATGCAATGTGCTTTACAAGATAATTTCAAGAATCCTGACTTCTCGGCTTAAGCCTTTCATAGCCGGGTGCATCTCCCCATCCCAGTCTGCGTTTGTGCCGGGCCGCGAGATCTCTGAGAACGTGATTCTCCTGCGCGAGGTATTACACTCTTTCAATTCACCAAATTATTCGAATTCGGATTTTTGCCTAAAGGTCGATCTCTCAAAGGCGTTCGATCGGATGGGCTGGGGTTTTCTTGAGTCAATCCTACCTCGATATGGGCTGCCCCCTAACATGACTCGTTGGATTATGGCATGCGTAAGATCCGCGGAGTTTACGGTTGTGCTTAATGGTGGTGGGGGTGGCTTTTTCAGACCTGACTGTGGCCTGCGGCAAGGGTGCTCTCTTTCACCCTACCTATTCATTCTTGGAATGGATATCCTTTCTCGCAGCCTATCACACATGGTGACTCTCGGAATTATCCGGGGGGTTCGACTGGCCCCTAGATGCCAACCTTTAACAAATTGTCTATATGCGGACGACCTATTAATTCTTGGTAAGGCGGAGGAGAATGAGGCTAACCAATTTGTTCAGGCTCTCACGGCTTTCACTAGGGTGTCGGGACAAATTATTGGGCCTGCCAAGAGTTCCATTTGGTTCAGTAAACCGACCAGTCAGGAGGCAAAGGAATGTGTCTCCCAAATTCTGCAAGTTCAGCAGACGGCAACATCGTACACATATCTGGGTGCCCCGATTAATACTAGCTCACACTCATTCGATTTCTTAATTGAAAAGTTCACGGTCCGGCTACAGTCTTGGAAGAGTAAGCTCCTGTCACAAGCCGGGAGACTCGTCTTGATTAGGTCAGTTTTACAATCTATCCCAATCTATTTCATGGCTACCACAAAAATCCCCCAAGGAGTTCTCAATAAGTTAACAGCACTGATTAGAGGATTCTTTTGGGGAAAAGCAGAAAAGAGGAGGTATATGTCCTTTGTGGGATGGGATAAGATTGCCAAGCCGATCGGTTTGGGGGGGCTTGGAATACGGGACTTGGCGGACATGAACCGGGCACTGCTTATGAAAATGCTGTGCCGCCTAGCAAGTGGATCTGATGCTCTGTGGGTTAATCAATTGAAGGGCAAGTACTTGCCAAATAGCGATCTGTGGCATAGTAAGAGGACAACAAGGTGCACTCTATTTTGGAGATCAATCCTGGCACTCCGGTCTGACCTGTTGCCACTGATAACATGGACTTTAGGGGATGGCGCACTATGTGGGGCTTATGCTCAGCCTTGGTTCCCACAGGCAACTCAATTCTCACCTCAGGCAAGTACTGATCGGCGACTGCTGGTCCGGGATCTCGTCGATGAAGGTACTGGTTTGTGGGATGTCCGACTGCTCACAGAGCGGTTTGGGTATACAAATTCAGTGCATATTGTCACAAACCTGCGACCCCCGGCACAAGGCAACGGGAGAGATAAGTTGCTATTTTTGCCTTCTTCAAATGGCCTATTTTCGGTTAAAAAGGCATATTTTGCAATTCGGCAGGAATCTTTCGGGACTGATCCTGTACCTGTTCCAGGAATCCCAGATCTGAAGAGGTTGTGGGAGCTTATCTGGCATGAGGGAGATATACCTCCGAGACTCAGGTTGCATCTATGGAAGCTGGCACATAAGGGTCTCCCGCTGGGTAACCTCTTCTATACCAGGCTTGGCAAAGGAGACCCCCTATGTATGCTTTGTGGCCAGGGAATTGAGGACGAGAATCATCTTATCTTCTCTTGCCCTTTCTCCAGGTCTATTTGGTTTGCGGGACCGCTAGCTCTAAGAACTGAACAACTGCCACATGATATACAAACTGCTCTATTAGCCTTAATCGACATCGTTCCGAAGGAAAGTTGGGCCACATTTGCAGCGATTGTATGGTCAATGTGGAGATGCCGTAATGACTTAGTCTTCCAGGGCAAGAAGCCCACGTTTCAGGCGGTGCACAGGTACCTGGCATCAACGACTCGGGAGATGTTGCTACTCGGCCAATTGCAAGGGGTATCGAAAATTACCAATACTGCCGTGTCGGGTCCCCGGCCTGATTTCAGTGGCTTCGTTTGCCATGTGGATGGCTCTTGGGTTAGTGGATGGATAGGGGGAGTGGGCTATCTTTTGGAAAAGAATGGTCAGCTCATTGCCTATAAAATGGCTCGGGTAACAGCCTGCTGTGCACTACAAACTGAGGCAGCGGCTTTGCTTATCGCTTTGCAGGATGTAAGTCTCCGTGGTATCACGCAATGCTGCTTCATCTCGGATTGTAAAGGCCTGGTTGAAGTATGCTCTGATTTTGCACCACCTTTGGATATGGATTGGAGAGCTCACAGGGAGTCCTACAAAGCCTGGGAATTGCTCAAGAGAAATGAGGGGTATACTTGTACTCATGAGAATAGATGCTACAATGAAGTGGCTGATAACTTAGCTAGGATGGGTAGACAGATGGGGGAATCATACATGGGCTGCACTTACCCAATTTTTCAGAATAGCTCTGCAGTGTTGTCTTAATTGTATCTCACAGGTTTTTGTAAGCCTACGGGCATGACTTAAGCAAAAAAAAAAAAAAAAAAAAAAAGTTTTAGGTCAACGCATCTCCCCTGAAAGAAACAAATAAAACAATTGTTCTCCGATATTTTATAGGCCAGGCCTCAAATGATCCATAATTTTACGGGCTCTCCCAGGAGGTATTCTTTATATGTTTGTGCAGGCTTGGCCCATTAACATCTTGTCGAACCTATGGGTTATGCTTCACTTTACGATGGGAACTAACTAATTGTTAGAGTAGAAAAATGGCACTGTGGAGTCGGCTCCGTTACGGAACGGTATGGAACGTTACATAACGCATGTTTTTTACGTACTGTGACTTGTGTGTCTCGTACCGTGACTATTCATGTACTGTGACCAGGGGTAGACCCAGATAGTCTCGGGGGACAGCTGCCCTCCTGGATTTTGAGTTTTAGTAGAAATATGTCGGTCCTGACCGACTTTATCCCCCCTAAATTTTTTTTTGTCCCCCTCTGGATGTTTGATTTGTAATTCGGATTAAATTTAGGGTTAAAATTGAAATAAATTTGTTGAATTTTAATTGATAATTAGAATTATAGAGTATCAGAAATTACAATTCAAAGCATTAAAAAGTATAAGTTAAAGCATTATTTTTTATCAAGTACCCAATTAATTAATAAATTTAAATCCGATTAGCTATTTAAACCCAATTTGATTTTTTTGCCCCCCCTAACGAAAATCCTGGATCCGTCCCTGACTGTGACCATTCGCGTGCCATGACCATCTTTAGAAAATTTGATACGGCACGTCACGCGAAAGATCTAGTAATGGCACAGCACGACACATGGTCATGTGAGTCACGTGTAATTAGGACCGTTAGATCTTGATCAATCTTGAATAAATTAACCAAAATTATAATCAAATAGTTACGCGAGTCATGGCACGTTTGGGCACGGCGTGACTCACGTCTCACGTGGCGTGACCACCACTTGACATTTTGATCATAATACAACACAACACATGAAAAATGAACTTGATCACAACACAACACGGCACTTGATCAAAATCAGTAAAGAACATCACAGCAAATTTTTTCCGCTCTACTAATTGCCATCCGTTATGGGTGGAAATAAATCTGTTGTTATTCTTTTGAGATAACAGGATCCGGTATTCTTCATCCAGTCATTTAATTTAATTTTTTTTAACTCTTGGCAGTGGCCATTTAAATTTTTTCATGTGCAGATTTCAACAAAGATACTTTATTATATACGAATCTCAACAAAGTTGAACAGCTGGATGGATCCTGTTATTTCAAAGGAATAACAACAGATTTATTTCCGTTATAGGTAGGGATGTAAAATTGTTAATCGAGTGACATTATTATTTTCAGAAAATTAGTACTGCACGAGTCACGACACACAAAATAGTACAATCACATCACGACATAACACACGATCACACGAGTCACGCGTAATCAAGACCGTTAGATATTAATTAAATAGCGAATTTTGAATAAACTAACTTAAATTATGAAAAATAGTTTAATATAACCAAATGTTATTCACGTTTGGATACAACACGTGTAGTCACGATGTATACCCTAGTCCTGAAACTTTTATTTATAGCACAACTAAAAAAAAAATAAACAAAAAAATCACTGTTTTTTGGAAATTTCAAAATTTACCATGGCTGTACCGGCATTGTGCGGACCCATTTCAGAGAGACCGCACAATGCCGGATGTGGGAAGGCCTACTTGAGTATCATACAAGGCCTACTTGAGTATCATCAACAATCAAACCGAACCAACCAATTTTAATGAAGCAAACCAAAGTTTGATCTGGCGTAAGGCTATGAAAGAAGAACTTCAAGCTTTAAAAAAAAATGATACATGAGATATTATTCATTTACCAAAAAACAAAAAAAACTGTAGGTTGCAAATGGGTATATAAAATCAAATACAATAGTGACGGTACGGTTGAAAGATACAAAGCTAGATTAGTGGCCAAATGATTCACCTAAATTTATGGTATTGACTACCAATAAATCTTTGCACCGGTAGCAAAAATGAATACCGTTAGAATTTTTGCAGGAACGGGACTAGAAATTTGAATAGGAGGATAAATTATAAAATACATAATATGTGAAAAGAAAAAAAAATGTAGTCACTAAAAATTAAACTCAAAACCTCACTAGAACTTTAACTACTACGCTACAAGTATAAATTTGTCATTTTATAAGAGAGACTAAATTATATAAAACTTTAAACAAACAAAAATTTAATTAAATTTCAAGATACATAATTAAAATTTTAAAATCATAAAGTTGGCTTAGCTTTAGATCCGTCCTTATATTTTTATATGTAGAGTGTAGAATGAAATTCGGATTATCTATTCTGAAATACAAAAAGAAAAAGAAAAATCAATCTGTTTATACCAACAAAAATATTATTTTCTCTAAACATATATGATTTAAAAACAAATGGATATTTGAAAAATAAAAAATATAAATATAGATAATTATCTGTATTCGTACAAGAACAAATAACATTAAGATAGAGACCAAGAGTGCGAAGTACCCTCTATAAATATAAACCTTTCATCTTATTCTTAAAATTTCTTATTTTTATAATAATTAATATTATTTGTCATTCTCATAAAATAAAATTACGTGATACTTATTTATTTTAACCCTAAATCTCTTTTAAAAATGCTTGACATTTACCGTTAAGAATCATCTTCAAATCTCAATATTTTGGTTCACTCTGTACAAATGAATATTCATATTAATTCTTTTTAAATATGAATACAAATAATTGTCTGCATTTGTATCCATATTCACTTCTGAAACTAAAACCGTATCCACTACTGTATCTATATTCGTATCTGAACTCACAAATTATTCGTATTCTAATATTCAAATACAGATCCGATTTCAAACGGATAATATCAAATCTGTTTGCATTCCCTAACTTGACTCAACTGTGGAAAGGAGAATTTTCAAAGTGAGGGATAAAATAAAGTAAGAGCATTTACATCCCAACAACTTAAATGAGTTTCTGAATAACTGTTAACTACTTTTTATAAATTAAGGTCTCTAAAGTTTCTAACTTTCACATCTCTGAAATTAATTTTAGAGTTTCTATTAAGTCACGTCAGCAAATTTGAGCCAATTATTTAGTCAGCATGGAGTTTATAAACAGTTTCTTAATAAAAAATTTTACTGCATAATTTCTAAATAAAATTCTTCCACATCTCTAAACTGAATTAGAAACTGCCACATCAAATTAAAAACTCTAATAATACAGACAGAGATGCTCTGAGCAATATAAAATGAATACCACAGCTCAATCATCGACTCTCGGATCTTCAAATTAAAAAGTCTAATAATACAGACAGATATGCTCTAAGCAATATAAAATGAAGAGTAGAACTAGGGTGCTCCTAAGCTCACCAAGCCCTTCGTGAGCGCGACTCTAAAACCTATCGAATTGACTTCAAACGACATTTTCAAACCGTTAGATGTTCAATCTATATTAAAATGTGCTTGGAGACCAAATTTTCCATTTTTTGGAATTTTTTTACTATTTATTAAGATGGTTTGAAAATCGCTGTTTTTATTAAAATTCTGCACCATTGGAAAACAGCGATTTTCAAACCATCTTAATAAATAGTAAAAAAATTCCAAAAAATGTAAAATTTGGTCTCCAAGTAGATTTTGATATAGATTGAACATCTAACGGTTTGAAAATGTCGTTTGAAGTCAATTTGATAGGTTTTAGAGCCGCGCTCACGGAAGAGCTTGGTGAGCTTAGGAGCACCCTAGTTCTACTCCTAAAATGAATACCACAGCTCAATCATCGACTCGGATCTTTTATGTACTGCTATGTGTACTCTGGTTCATTGTTAATTATGCTGGCGGCTGGCCCCCTTCAACGATCCACGCACGAACTAATGCACAATGTTTGCTACAGGAGATCAAGCAAGTCTAGAAAACTCGCGAGCGAGCACCTAAACCTATCATTTTGGATCCAGCCTAACCACGAACTCAGATCCTCCCCGGTACCGTAATAGAGAATCTTTTACAACTACTGAATCGGGACCGTTATTTTTAAATTGGCACGAATCTCAAAGCCTAATAATACTGCCCCTGCGCTGTTCCGAATCTTAAAGCGGCTGGGAGTTAATCCCAAACCGTAAAGTGAAGGGAATCTTTTACAATATTGGAGAGGATACTTATCCGCCAAACCACTTCATCTCCCTCTGGTGCACTGCAACTCCCATCCCCGATTCTTATCAATTATCCAACATTGATCAATTACTTGTTGAATTTGTTATAGTTTCTTTTTTTTTACCCGCAAGTTTTGCTTTGTCATTGTTAAAAGATCTCAAACAATACCAATTTCCCTCCCACGAAGAATTCTTGGAATTGGTTCTCGAACCTGTCTCATTCTGATAAATTCCGATCCTAATTGCTTCCGTTTCTCTGATTTCTGTTTGAATATCCATAAATCCTGTACTCGGCATTTCAGTTCTTAATTTAAACAGCCATGGTTTGCCGAGTGCTATTTGATTTCTTGTTGAAGCTTCTCAATCTCGTGCTTGGGATACTTGGATTGGGCATGATTGGCTACGGAACTTATATACTAGTGAAATGGATAAAGCTTTCTTCTGATACTAATTCTGACTTAGTTTCTCATCCTTTACTTTTTTTTGTATCAAACGATATCCTCAAGGAGCTTGAGAAAGCATGGTACGTGTGATCTCTTATTTTTTATTGCTAGTTATGAAATTCTTATTTGGGATGTTCGTATGATACAATTACCATGTCATTATATTTTTATTAGTATTAATTTTATCTTAGTATAATTTTCTTTTTTGAATTGACTGATTTATAAAATTCATCTTACCAAAAGAAAATAGTAATAAACAGTTTCAATAAGGTACAGCAGACCGGGCCTGGCTGGTAGAAGATCCGAGTTTTAAGAATTTTTTGCTTATGTAAGATTCTTGTATTTTATTTGTTTATTTTCTGCAGGTTTATATATGCTTTTATAGGAATTGGACTTCTACTGTTAATTATGTCTTGCTTTGGGTGCATTGGAGCAGTAACAAGGAATGGATGCTGCTTGTCTTTTGTATCCTTATTGTTACCCTCTATAAACACATCCTTTTCTTTATTTGTTGTATTTGTTTGATATTTAGGGACATAAGTGTCAGCCTATCATGGATCAGTACCAGTAGTGCACTCGTTCAATCACAAAGTTTGTCATTCCTTTTTTCCACGTTTAGGTGTTTATTTAGGCTTTATGGTGTGATTAAGACTTATCATTGACTTGTGCTTAGCAAACATGAAGTATCCTATTGTTACTTTGTTAGCTATGCGACACTACCTCATTTACATCTCACGTGCGTGAAATACAAAAAGAATTGTATCTACAACTTTTGAGATGTTAATTTTCTGTACTAGCATAATTTTCCTTAATATCAAATAAAAGTATTCCTTCTTGATTATAGTGTTGATAGTTGCTGAGCTCGCTGCAGTAGCATTTATCTTCTTGGACCACAACTGGAAAGATGTAAACATTTTTCAATTTTTTCTGGTTTAATAGATTTATTTTGGTTTATAATTTATTAAATTTTCTAGTAACCCTGTTGGGAATTAATTGTATCTTATGCACTTTATAGGTGATTCCTGCAGACAAAACAGGGAATTTTGAAATAATTTATAACTTTTTGAGGAAACACTGGAAAATTGCTAAGTGGGTTGCACTTGGCGCTGTTGTTTTGGAGGTACTATTTTTTAAAATTGAATTTTTTTTAAGAAGCAAGGTACATCCCACATACATACATACATACATATATATATATATATATATATATATATATAGGAAATTGCTAATATGCTATGCATAGCATAGAGGGCCTCCGTGCTACGGCTCAATATTTGAGTTTTTAAAATCCTAACGGTCGATCCGAACCGTTCAACATGATCTCCATATGAATATGTACTTGCAAACCAAATTTTACATTTTTTAGAATTTTTTTAGATAGGTAGAAAATCACTTGATCTGAAAATTTTGTACCATTCAGATCAAGTGTTTTTCTACCTATCTAAAAAAATAGTAAAAAAAGGTTCTAAAAAATGTAAAATTTTGGTTTGCAAGTACATATTCATATGGAGACCATGTTGAACGGTTCGGATCGACCGTTAGGATTTTGAAAACTCACATATTGAGCCGTAGCACGGAGGCCCTCTATGATATGCTTAGCACCATAGCCAACTCCTATATATATATATATATGTGTGTATGTATATACTGCCTTGTTTTTAAATCAAATATGTACTTCTATTATAAAATATTTGTAGGCAATAGCTTTCATGCTAGCTCTGGCAGTGCAATCATCGAATCAACCATTTGATGAGGATGAAGATGATGAAGAGTACATAATTGGGAGGCAAAGAGACGGGGCTCGACAGCCATTGATTAGTAACAGACAGAATCCCCAGGCTTCATCTGGAGTACCCACTCTCGAGCCTCGACCAATCAGAAATGATGCCTGGAGCCAAAGGATGAGAAACAAGGTATTGAATTATATACAACAAATTTCTTTGAGAAATTCTCAAGTGGATCAGGTTTCATGGCAAAGAGGTTTGTTTTCAGTTATTGAGGAGTTTCGTTGGTTTCCTATTTTTCGTCTCAGAATTTATTTATTATAAGGACAAAATAGGTAACTTGCCATCTGTAGAATCTTCCAAAGTATTGAATGACTAATAGGGAGAATAATTGTACTTGTGTAAAGATTGATTGGGAACTACCGGTTACCACTAGTGGTCTTCAAAGATGAACAATTTTGGGTTGTGTTTAGTGAAGCAACTGTAGGAATGTTGAGAGGAATTATATTTTTGTTTCTTTTACCCTGAGGAAATCTTTTTAGTTGTGACTCATTTTGTTTGTGTTTCTTTTGGCCAACTTTGCAGTATGGGATTGATGTACTGAACTTTTCATACAATCAATCAGAGAATGCGACGGAACAAAAGGGCAGATGCACTGTACTCTGAGAATTGAAGAAAAGCTGGGGAAAAAAAAGTTATTGTTTCTTTAGACCTTAATTACAGTTGCAATGCAAAAGAATTCAAATGTTAATCAGACTGTGGATGTTCTACAATGTAGATAGTAGTTTATTTTCATTTTTCTTTTTACCATTGATGCACTCGTGGAGCTATTAAAGAGCCAAATTCAAGACCCCACACGTCAGAATATGCAGTAAAATAACATTAAAGAGAAAAAGAGGTACCGTAAAAGATTCCCCTCACTTTACGGTTTGGGATTAACTCCTAGCCGCTTTGAGATTCAGGCTAGGACAGGGGTAGTATTATTTGGCTTTGAGATTCGTGCCAAGTTAAAAAGGACGGTTCAGATTTACTAATTCTAAAAGATTCCTTATTACGGTACCGGGGAGTACCGGGGAGGATCTGAATTTGAGCTAGGTACCGTGATTACTTTGCCCTTAATGTTCTTGCCAGACAATGAAAAATTGTTCACATGTGCTGGAATGCTTTTCCAAGTCATCTTCACTTAGTACCAATGCATTCATGGCTTCAATTTTATATCTAGGAAGTCAGTGTAGAAGAAGCTGTATATCAACACTGCAATCCCATTAATTGAAAAAGAAAGATAAATGTTAGTGTTAGGCCTCCATGACTTCAAAGAAAAAGGCCCAATTCGCTAGCCCTCCCAAAATGAGTCCACTGGATAATAAGGTGTTTTACTTCCTGCTCATATCTCTATTTTTAAAGTTCAAATAGTCAATCCGAACTTCTCAACACGATCTTGATATTGAAATGTGCTTGGAGACCAAATTTTACATTTTTTGGAAATTTTTTACTATTTTTTAGAATTTTTGAAAATCAGTGTTTTTTGGAATTTTTTATTATTATTTTATTTAATGAAAAGCTGTGATTTTCAAAAATTCTAAAAAAAATAGTAAATTTTTTTAAAACAATGTAAAATTTGGTCTCCAAGCACATATTAATATGAAGATCATGTTAAGATGTTCAGATCGACTGTTTGAATTTTGAAAATAAAAATATGAGCAGAAAGTAAAACACCCTCTTTACTTCTCAAAGCGTATGATAGCCTATCTCTTATGTTTTGATAAATAATAACGCAAGGCGTGAAACTCATTTACTGAGAGAAAACAAGGATGCGTGCAATTATGAGGCCCCTTTAGATATGTCCATTAACTTCATCAGACTCGGCATGAATTATTATTCCGTCCTTCACCAGATTTTATCCCAACCCAACTACCATTCAGACCTTCCTCAGATTGGATTTGGAAGTACCTATAATTGGCAGCTATGGCTATGTAACTGAAAATTCTACACAAATATTATAATTTTATTTTCTTGTACAGTAACGTTTATTACAATTAAGGGAAATTTACATTGGAAGTGATCAAACCTTTTTATTTACTTTGTTCACTCCTTTGCTTCTGTTTCCAAAAAAAAAAAAAAAAAAAGTTTGAGGGATTGGACTTAGGTCTTAATTTACCACTTGCGTGTACATTTTTGCAAATTAAATTTGATGTACTATTCATTATCTTTCTAAGAATTTTGATGGAAGTTTTTGAAGCCTTGTCCTTTTTCACCACCAACACAGCCATTCTGTTGCCATCTGGACAACAGACATTGCCACCAGAAAGTGAAAACAATGGAGGAAAACAAAACATGACAGTTTCTTATTGCTTTTTACCAGAACTGGTAACTTTGTCCAGTGTGCTTTCAATGATGTGTGCTAATCTTGTGAGAATGGCAGTTTAGCAAATATTTTTCTTTTGTCGCATGTGTTAAATGCTAAATGTTAAGGCATATCCAACATTACCAAATACCTCATAATCATATATATTTAGACGAACTCTATTAACATTTCTTGTGATGATCGCCTAGGATCGATCTAACTACTGCCACAATAGGAACATAAAATTCTTTCATCATTGTTGTCTGCTCCTCGCCTCATTCTCTGTTCGAAAGAGCGACTGAATAGGTACCTCTTAAGTTATTATTTCTTTTACAAGATGTATAGAATTACAATAGCAAAACCAGTACTATCGCATGATGCTGCCTGTCGAAGTTTCACGTATGAAAGTTAATTTTAGATTGCCTGATTAGTTTTGACCTAAGATCAACAACATTGAAGGGAGGTAAATGTTGCTCTGAATATAGCTTTACTTAAATTTTACTTCAAAAAAGAAAAGAAAAGGGATTTTGTTTAATTTAGTTTTACAGCTGACAATGTAATTACAGGATTAATTAAATCAAAATATTTTTTCGACTATGGGTTTTGTTTGGGTTTGGGGGGGGGGTTTGTAAACTCCAAGTAACCGAGTTCCATATTTGAGGGGATTTTGATGGGGTTGATAAATCTATGTGATTCCAATATGTAATTACATAAAATTTATCCATATTAAGAGTACTAGACATAAAATAAATCTTGTATTTTTTTTAATCCAAATGTGGCCTTTATACTCCAGCACCATATTTACGGCACAAAATTATGGCTTATTTTCCTATTGAGACTCTTAAAATTTAAGTTGAACCACCAGTTAGGATTTTTGGAGATGATTCAGAAGTACAGGATCATCAAAATATTGGCTTGTCAAGCAGGAAAGATATCAAAGAGGGATGAAACAGTATCTGCCAAAGTATGAAGTGGAATTTGGTGTCCATTACCAGTACAGGTGAAAGTCAAGCAATACAGGGCTATTAGCTAGAGTCATAACTAACATTCAATCCTAACAGTCCTTTTGCTATTAACTCCCTTTTTCTCTGAATAATATCTCTTGTTTTTTCCTCTTTATATCACCTTACCTCCATGTTTCTACCTTCTCCCTTTCTTTTTCTGATCTAATATTTAATGTACATCAATCATCCTTTATGATACAGTTCTCTCATTTAGGCATGGCTGCCAATGATCCACAAACCAAGGACTTCTTTTCATCCCCTGCTCTCTCTCTTTCTCTTGTAAGTTGAATATCATTTTTTTAATTATGAAAATATAAATTAAACATATTTTAGATGATAAAAAAGTTGTAATATTGTGCATGTGGATACTGTAAAGCATTTAGTATATGTACATGACAGCTTATTTTCATTGCAAAAGTTGGCTGGGCTAATTTCAACATAAATTTATTGTTGCTTCTTTCATTTGTTAGTCTTGTAACTTCTCGTATTTTCTTAATGATTTGGTGCCTTGAAATAAAATTTCAATCTTATAAGTTATTACGTCAAGTGCCTGATATGAGAAAATGGACTATAAGTGCAGATATGAAGTTTTCCTATATATAATTGGCATTCTAACGACATTATCAGAAAAGTAGACCAGCACACACACACATATATATATATTAAGAACAAAAATTACCACTCTGGTTTCATTTAATAAAAATCTAGAAATAAAGGGATGGCATTATCTAATGTAACAATAAGTCTTTGCATACAATGACTAGTAGTTAGATTCGTATGGTTTCCAAGCTATTAACTCGTTTACAAATCAAAAGGCGGGTGTGTTCCGGAATGCACCAAAGCCAAGAGAGGAGCTGGAAGCAGGGGATGAGGGGACAGGAGGTGGTGGGTATGAAGGGGAGCCGGCGGAGATAAGCAGTGAGAACACCGGGCCCAGATATCAGTCTGATGAAGCTGAGGTGGCAAATGGATCCGGTGACGAGGATGCAACTGATGGTGGTAACAAAAAGAAAAGGAAAAAGAACTACCATAGACACACCGTCGAGCAGATAAGGGTCATGGAAGCGTAAGTGTGATATTTGCATTTCGTTTTTGAGCATGTGACTTTTGCAAAGCTAAAATAGGGTTGGAGAGCCTATTGACCACTGAATACACAACATTATACAAACCAGCTCAAATTACTATAAATTCGATGAAAAGACAAAATCATATAATTTCTTGTGGTTTTAGCCTGAATTTTAATTTAATGCGAGTATATTATAGTTCCTTGATGGTGTCTTGCATGATTTTGATGGTAATTACATCTTTTTAGGATGCTTATATTTTTTTACTTTTGTTCATGAATTTTGCAATATTTGTATGTTAAAATTTAACATTTGATTATCCTTGTTATTGTCAGTATAATATCGGTCTGCTTGCTTTTCTTTTCTACACTGCTTATGATTGTCATTACAAGATAGTTAAATAGTAAATATGTTATCTTATTCTTTAAATTCTGCATGAATAGATTGTTCAAAGAATCACCACACCCTGATGAGAAGCAGAGACAGCAACTGAGCAGGCAGTTGGGCCTTTCTGCCCGCCAAGTCAAGTTTTGGTTTCAAAACCGACGTACACAGATCAAGGTATGATATCATCTTTTCCTCAAATAAACAAAAAGGTAAGATATATAGTTGTTTTCCATGTTTTGTTCAAATGACATAATCCTCTAATTAAAACTGATGACTGATTATATCATTAGGCAATTCAAGAGAGGCATGAAAACTCACTACTCAAATCTGAGCTGGATAAGCTGCGGGAGGAGAACCGAGCCATGAGGGAGGCAATCAATAAGACCTGTTGCCCCAGTTGTGGTCTTGCAACTACAAGCAAGGATGGTGGGGTTACCACAGAGGAGCAGCAGCTGCGGATTGAGAACGTCAGCCTAAGAGCTGAGGTTTGCACAATAAATGACATTATCTTATCTTTGGATATCTAATATTCCATTTCATACCTCAGAAGAATGCAACAGTCAGTGCTATCTTGCGATCTTCCTGAGATCGACTTTTACTGTTACTTTGGTTTTATCAACTAGAATGCAGCAGTCTAGTTGGTAAATTAGTTCAAAAATTGAACAAACATATTATATGAATCAAATCCAAACTATTCTGTGTCCAAATTTGCAGATAGAGAAGTTGAGAGGAATTCAGGGAAAAACAGCCGAAGGAACTGCCTCCCCGAGTTCCTCATGCTCTATGGTATCAAACAACAAGACTAGTGGGGCCCCAGAGAATTATAAGGGACTCTTTGGTCTTGATAAGTCTAGAATCTTAGAGATTGCTGAAACAGCAATGGATGAGCTCATTAAAATGGCTTCCTCTGGAGAACCACTCTGGGTTCGAAGCATCGAAACAGGGAGGGACATACTAAATTATGATGAATATCTGCGCGAATTCGCCAGAGGCACTCGCAAAGATTGCTTGCTCTGGAAAGCTGTTGAGGCATCAAGGGAGAGTGGAGTAGTGTTTCTTGAAATGAATCACCTTGTGCAAGCTTTCTTGGATGTGGTACTATTATGATTGGGTTTAATTTCATATGGTCCTCGATATTTGTTTGTTTGAATTTTCTAATAGTTAAATTATGTTTTTCCATAATTGATATGTCAGTAAAGTGCCTAACATAGTCCTTATACCGGTGCAGAAACAATGGAAGTCACTACTCCCAAGTATGGTTGCCAAGGCAATCACTCTGGATGTTATCCATGCTGGTGACTCTGAAACCAAAGATGGAATGGTTCAATTGGTACTCTTTTTTTATCCAAAACATCAGCAAATACATGCTATAATTCACAATAAATTGTAACTTACTGATACTGATTGCGGATATGGTATAACTTAGATGTTTGCAGAGCTACAAATGCTAACACCACTAGTACCAACAAGGGAGTTGTACTTCATTAGGTACAGCAAGAAGCTAAGCGCAGAGAAGTGGGCCATCTTAGATGTGTCCGTCGATAAAATCGAACAAAGCATTGATACTTCACTTGTCAAGTGCAGGAAGAATCCCTCTGGCTGCATTATAGAGGACCAGGCTAATGGCCTCTGCAAGGTAGTCGAAATAAGGGTGGGGGGTAGGTCAGGGAGGGACTGATTAAACGTTTAATTGTATATGAAAATGAACTTCAATTACAATTAAATTTTGTGACATTATAGGTTACATGGGTAGAGCATACAGAATGGCAGAAGAGCACAATTCCAGCCATGTACCGATCGGTTGTTCTCGGTGGCCAAGCATTTGGTGCCAGGCATTGGATGGCTACTCTTCAACAACAATGTGAGCGTATTGTCTTTTGCATGGCCACCAATGTTCCAACCAAGGACTCTAACGGTGATAATTCTCCTCCATTTAATACAATATTTACAAAAGAAAGGTTTTTTGTTTGGACATCTTTTGAAGAAATGGAGGCCAATAGATGGTTTCTTGCTCTCTCAGGCTATGTACAGGGAATATATGATAGTTTGAAGTCTAGATGGGCATACGTGATGCCTTGAGGTCTTGCTACAAAATACGATTTGCCTACTAGAAAATTTAAAGCTCGATTGCTTCTGATTTTCTCATTTATTAATCTATTCATTCATTTGATAGGGATATCTACACTAGCAGGAAGAAAGAGCATGTTGAAGCTAGCAGACAGGCTGACTACAGGTTTCTTTAGTTGTGTTTCTAGTTACCACCACCGCTCGTGGCAAAAGTTGTTGAAGGGAACTGAGGAGATTCGATTCATGTCTCGTAAAAACATAAATGAACTAGGAGAGCCTCAAGGGTTGATTGCCTGCGCTGTTTTGTCGACTGCTTTGCCCATCTCTCCACTCACTTTATTTGAATTTCTGAGAGATGAATCAAGAAGATGTCATGTATGTTTTTTCACACAAATATCGAGTAACTTTAAAGAAAAACATAAGATAACTTTGCATTGCTGATGATTTGTATCCTTTTTATAATAAAAATTTCAGTGGGATATCATGCTCTCAGGAGGGCCTACACAAACAATTGTGAGCTTAGCCAAGGGTCAGGATCGTGGTAATTGCGCAACAGTTCATGTAAGCTTTTTTTCATTTTTCTTTTTAAGGTTTCCCTAAAATAAGGTTCAATGACAGTATATACAACCAGTACAGCTTAGTTTGTATCTGTTGTAGCTGATACTCAAGTCATCAAGTGTTGTTCTTAACCAATAATAAGTTATGTGATCTCTTGGCCTGAGTTGCAGGCCCCGAAATCCCAGGATAAATCCAACAAACTCATCTTACAAGATAGCAGTACAAATTCATACGAGTCGGCGATAGCTTTTGCCCAAGTGGAAGCTGACAGCCTGCAATCTGTAATGACCGGATGCGATTCAAGCAGTGTGCCAGTTCTAGCCTCTGGTTTTGCAATTCTACCAGATGGACTCGAATCGAAACCAGTAGTGATTACAACTAGGAACAAGGATGAAAAAGGAGGCATGGAAGGTGGGTCACTACTCACCATTGGATTCCAAATTCTGGCAAACCCTTCGCCTACGGCAAACTTAACAGCAGAGACGATCGAGGCAGTGACGAGTCTCGTCTCGTGCACGTTGCATAACATAAAGAAAGCCATGCAATGTGAGGATTGATGAGTGAATGTTTCTAATTCTAAACCAGTATCCGACTTTGTCTGTTAACATCATTATCAAATTCAATTGTGCAAATCATATGGTACTGCATTGCTGTGCAGCTGACCTTGCTTAAATTTATCTAAGCATAGCTCCAACTTAATAAATCATGAAAAATTATGTCTCACACTGAAAAGCCAGAAGTCGCATTGTGTTGTGGTGGTAGGTTTATTGTGTTGTCATTAGTTCTATATCCATTGGATTCTTTGAGTATGCATGATGAGTCTTGCTTCGATTGTACCAATAGATGAATAGTTCTAGTCTCGCCACCAACATTGACGAATGAAGAAGAAAAATAAAGAACATATCATGTGTTACCATCTTAACCAGATAATGCATATTTCTAAAGAAACTCAAGCATACACATCTGACTCCAGCAACAACAACAACACAAGTTGAAAACACCACTCAGGGACCACAACTACCTCACAGTGAGCAAGTTTCCAAAATTTATTTCAACAAACCCTTGAAAGTTTGGTAAATATGGGCCATCATGCACCTCCATTTAGTACGAGATGCTTAAACTTCTCATTAGCTGCCACTAGCTCAGCACTTGTGCCAACTTCATTGGCTGAGTGGCCCGCATCTTGGATTATCTGTACTCCATTAAAAATATATTAAATAGCAATAATAATGAGGCTTAGTCATGTACCAGTTAAGAAAATTTAGCAAACCCGAAAGCGAATCGAATTCAACCAGAAGACTTAGACCAAAAACAAAACAGAAAAAAAAAAATGATGAAACATACGTTGAGTTCGGCCTCAGGCCAAGCTTTATGAAGATCCCAAGCGGACATCATTGGGCAACATACATCATATCTCCCCTGCCAAAGTCGCCTAGATTTAGATTATATTTAAGAGAAAATAAATCTAACTAATTGTTATTTTCTTCAACAAGTGCCATATGTTGATATAGAAATTATTGAGAACCTGTACAATAACTGCTTTAATATGACGGATCTTATCCACATTTTCCAAGAGGTAAGAATCAGTAGGTAGAAAACCCTTGTTCAAAAAATAATGGTTTTCTATTCTTGCAAATGCCTGAAACCAAAAAAAAAAAATTATTAATATGGTATTGTTAGTCTCAATTAAGACATCTCAGTAATGATAAGCCCCAAATAAACAGATAATTACAATGATATGCTTACGAGAGAAAATTTGTCATCTTCTCCTCTCAAGATGTTGTCTTTATTTTGTACAAGTTGTGCTGTCATCATCTCCCATTTTGTCCATATTTTAGCTGCTGCTACCTACATGAGTTGTAAAAAAAGTAAGACACTTATTTGAGGTGCTACTCTCTCTCTTATACACCTTCTCTTTACTCTTATTTCGCCCTTATTTCTTCTATTTTATTTAGTTTATCTTTCTTATTTTGTATTTTATAAAGCGCGTCATTCTTTGATTTTTTAACATAATTACTGTTTCACTCACTTTTTATATTGCTCTTTTTATATATTTACTATTCTATTTTTTGCTTTATTAGTTTATTACCATATTGAATCTTTTTGATATCGTATGTGGTCCTGTAGTTAGTTCATTTTGGAATGCTTTTTATGAGGATTTTTTAAGAATGCTTAATTTTAATAATTTGTTATTACATTATTATGTTGATTAGTATAGATTTGACACCTCTTTTATTTATGAATTTATTACTACATTGTACTATTTTTAGACGTATGCCATCCTATACTCTTTTAACTTTGACCTTTGTTATTTATATGATATTAAACCTTTCAGAGGTACAATCAAAAACTAGTATAAATAATACTTCTTAAAAGTAAGTTCATCTTACACCATACAAAATGCTACTAGCTATGTCATAAAGTAAGTTCATATAAAATGCTACTAAGTATGTCAAAAGAATGAAAGTAAGTTCATCTTACACCATCCAAAATGCTACTATGTATGTTCTTCTTACACCATCTTAAATGCTACTATGTATGTCACAAAAGTAAGTTCATCTTACACCTTAGAAAATGCTACTAAGTATGTCACAAAAGGAAGTTCATCTTACCCACTCTTAAATGTTGCTAACTATGTCTTATCTTAATAATACTTCTTACTTATTAGATATCTTTTATATGTATACTACTTATAATTCTTATACTATCATTTATAACTATAAGACTTAAACTTATTACTTGGATATTTGTTATATTGATTAGCTCTATTATAGCATACCATATACTAGCATCGACACTTGGTGTTCCAGACCCTGCCTCGACACTTGGTGTTCCATTTCAACCCATACACTATCAATCCCATACACTTAGTATACCTCACCTACACACTATAAATACCATACACTTAGTATACCTCACCTACACACTATAAATACCATACACTTAGTATCCCCAACCTACACTATACTCATTATCGATCCAAGACCAGGTACCACCAGCAACCACCTGAGTACCAGCTAACACCTGGGTACATTAATAAAGCAAAATTGACAAGTAACAATGTAAATCAACATATCAATGTGAAGAGTTAATTGTATAGTGTACCTGGACACTTGTGTCAGGAGATGTTAGCCTCTTGTGATAGGCAACAATGAAATCATCCCTTTCGTCCTCTGGAATGAAATCCCTAAACATCTCCCATGCTGAATTTCATAATTTTTACATAAAAGAATAAATTCCAACAGTCTATAGTTCATTCAGAAGAAAGCATTTAAGTACAGTAAAAGGACAGTTACCATCAGGATAGATAGCAGAAGCACCACCCTGATAGAACCAGTCAAGCTCCTTCTTTCTGAGCATGAATATGCCTCTAAGAATGAGACCAGTGACCTAATACATAGCATAACAAAATTAACTCCATGAAAACAGCATATTCCTATCAACAAAAATGTTCAATTAAAGTGCAATTAAATATCACAGTAACCTTGTCAGGATGAGACTGACTATAGGCAAGGGCTAAGGTGCTTCCCCATGAGCCGCCAAACACCTATATATTCATATTATATTCCTCAGAAAATGTCATTGTGTATAAAAAATTATGAAATAGATACCAAAAAGGAATGGAGAAAATGTGACACCTGCCACTCTGGGATCTCGAGATGCTTCCTAAGCTTCTCTATATCCTCCACCAAGTCCCATGTTGTATTTTGCTCTAAGCATGCATGAGGTGTGCTTTTACCTGCTCCTCTCTGAGGTATTTTTGTGTGCGCAGCAAATATTAAAAACTATTTAAGGGTTTGTGAAACGTAAAAGCTAAAGATATAATAGTCAAGGCTTATTTAGGCTTTAATCATTGATATAACAAAATAAGCATATAGAAACTATCAAATATGTAGCATCTAGCATCACAACTATCAGGATTAGAAATATACTACTCCTGGTCTCTGTGTATCTCACGTGAATTGAAGAATCAAGTATAATAGAGGAATACAAGTAATAAATGAGGGAGCACACCTGATCGAACAAAATGATACGGTAGAAGGTGGGATCAAAGACTTTTCTGTTACTGGGTGATGTACCAGCTCCTGGACCACCATGCAAAAACACCACCGGCTGCCAACAAACATCACTTCTAAATTATAGTTGGAAAGGGTAAAAAAGCTTCATATCACAAAAATTAAAGAAAACAAACCCTAATCTGGTTCTATTTGATTTTTGCATGATGTTTATTTATGTAAATAAATGCACAATGATAGCTAACTGACTTGGTACCGAAACAGTAAAATGCTGAACTCTGATCCATAACTGAAATTTCAAGCTAACACCAACAGAATATAAAATCTAGTACCTAGAAAGCCATAAATACTGGAATTAGAGAATATCAATGTGTCTAGTAGAATCTAGTAAACAAAAATGGCATAAAAAAATGAAGCATACTGACATGGCCATCTGGCTTCCCAGACTGCTCCCAGTATATCGTATGGATATCTGACACCTTTAAGAAGCCTGAACTGTATGGTTCTATTTGCGGATACAGGTTTCTGTTGAGTTCCATTACTGCTTTGATTGGTTGAGCTGAAGTTGAACGAAGACCCTTAGACTGACCAAATAACTTGTATTTTTCTACAAAACCAAGGAAATAAGCCAATATTGAAAATTTGCAAATTGCAAAATCATCTGTAATCGTCTAGCGATTGAATTTACATTCCTCCTATTTTCATTGTCTAATTTAGTAAAATAATTTCCTCTTTCCGCCTTTCATTCCACCCCTTTCGAATTCAGATCTTCCCCGGTACCGTAATAGGGAATCTTTTACAATTACTTGATCTGGACCGTTCTTTCTAACTTGGCACGAATCTCAAAGCCCAATAATACTGCCCCTCCGGCAGCCCGAATCCCAAGTTGGGAGTTAATCTCAAACCGTTAAATGAAGGGAATCTTTTACAGTAATGGAGAGGATACTTGTCCACCCCTTTCCCCCTAATCCCAAATTCTGACAAGTAAATGAGAGAGAACTACTAAACAATAAATGAGTAAAGGGAGGAAAGATAGAAAGAGAACCTGATAGAGGTTTGAGGCTTAGAGAGGAGGGAGAGAGTATCGGGCCAGAGAGAGAGAAGAAACGGGTCGACACAAACGAGGTGACGGTGCGCGGCGCAATTGAATTCATCGGCCTTACTACTAGCAAAAAAACTGTAAGCTGGATTCCAGTTCTGGTCGACTTCGTCAATTTCGGATTTCATGCATCGAGTTCTAAACGAGTCAAAAATTTAGTGGGTCATTTTATAGTTATTTTTAACCCGCTACATATACAAAACTTTTGTTTGGTTTTTTTGGACGAAGGCCCGTAGGCAAGCAATTATGGGAGTCAATATCTGACGTGGTCTTCAAATTTAATTATTTATATTTGAGCTTAGATAATTTATAACAAATTAACTTGACGATTTCGTCAATAACCGTAAAAATTGATCTATATTTATAATTTTATAATTCCAGTGTTAAAAATTGATTTGTATTTAATGCATAACATGCTTGTAAAATTTTATGTAATTTGATTTAAATTTGATCAAATAATTTGAAATTTTGCATGACTTTTGATTAAAATATAAAATAAGATAAAATTTAACATAAAATTCATTTATACACTGATTACATGTCCAAATTTTTTTATGTTTTTAATTTAATTTGAGAAATGTCGTCAGGATTGTCAAAAATAATATGTTCAACATTTTCTATAACTTATAACAATTATATGTTAACCTATAAATGTTCACACAAGTTATAATGATTATGGTGCCCTGGGAATAACAATAACAGATCAATTTCTAGTCAATGAAACCAAAACTAGTCATTAGATTTTGAAATGTAATTAATTATTCGTTATACAAACACTACACCATTATCACGGTTAAATAACTGTTACCTATAAAAATAAGATATTAAAATGCTAGATACACATTGTGGAATTTTTTTTTATAAACCATAATTAGAAAAAATATTTTTACCAAACCAACATGATTACTTTTTTTTTTACAAAAATCATAAGAACCGAATTGCCATTTCGGTCCGGTAGTTTTTTTTTTTCGGGACCGAAATGGCAATTCGGTCCCTGTTGGTTTCACAGTTTGCCGTGTAGCCTTTGGTGTAATACCCTGGGACCGAAATGTCATTTCGGTCCAATGTTTTTTTAGCCCGGACCGAAATGGCATTTCGGTCTATGACATTTCGGTCCCGAAAAAAAAGGTGGAATTATGTGGCCGCCTTTCTGAAAATTGGTGAAACCAATACGGACCAAAATGCCATTTCGGTCCAGAAAAAAAAAAGCGGACCGAAATAGCATTTCGGTTATTGTGATTTTATAAAAACAAAAGTAATCATGTTGGTCCTAAAATTATTTTTTTTAATTATAATTTATAAAAAAAATTCCACAATGTGTGCTAGAATTCACAAGGAGTGCAACAATTTTTAATTGTTATAACGGTTGATAATCGTTACACCTTCATTTTCTATTGAAATCCAGAGTGATGGCACCGTTATAACGGTCAATATATAATCATTACATAGTCATTTTCTTAAAATTAATATCAGTCACTAATCATTATAAGCTAGTAACTGTTACCAAGTACAAAATGCAATTATTTTAACTACAATTGAACTTTATAGATTTTCTAAATTGAAAATTATGGAATAAAGTTAAGAGTAGGGTTAAATGTCAAATTATTTTTTTCTCCAGTCATGTTTTCACATTCTTATTTTCGTTTTCAAAATTTAAACAGTCTATTCGAACCGCTCAACTTGATCTCCATATTAAAATGTATTTGGAGACCAAATTTTATATTTCTTAATTTTTTTTTTTACTATTTGTTTAGAGAGGAGGGATCCAATTACATCATTTTATGGTGACACATCTTGACACCATATGTTTATAAGTCATTTTTGAGATTTCAAAATCCAAACAGTCGATCCGAACCGTTCAACATGATCTCCATATTAAAATGTGCTTGGAGACCAAATTTTACATTTTTTTTGAATTTTTTTAGTATTTATTAAGATGTGTTCAAAATTGTTGTTTTGAGACAATTCTGGACTATTGAAAAACAACAATTTTCAAAATTTCTAAATAAATACTAAAAAAATTCCAAAAAATGTAAAATTTTGTGTCCAAGCACATTTTAATATGGAGATCATCTTAAACAGTTTGGATTGACTGTTTGAACTATGAAATCGTAAAAATAATTTATAAACATATGATGTCATGATGTGTCATCATAAAATAGTGTAATTGGATCCCTCCTCTCTAAAATAATAGTAAACAAATTCTAAAAAAAAATGGTCTCCAAACACATTTTAATATGGAGATCATGTTGAGCGGTTCGAATCGACTAATTAAATTTTAAAAACGGAGATAATGATGTGAGACATGAATGGAGCACGAAAACAATAATGCATTTTAACCCTACTCTAATATTAATATAGCCTCAAATGTATCATCAAGAAATTAATGATCTAAACTTAACTAAAAATTATTAAAAAGTTGAACTTGAGAGTCATAAAATTTTCTCTTGAATCCATATATAAAAAACGTCATGAAAATTATGAAAATTTGAGACCTTTAAGTTAACAGTTCGATTAGAAAAACAATTCAAACTTCATATCTTTGCACAGTTTGATACTACTTATGAAGCTCAACAGAATCTTTTTTTTTTAAAAAATCATATTTCAAGGGCAAGAAAAATTTTATTACTTAAAAGTAATATTTAGTTCATTCTCATATCTTTACTCCTTTATCTTTACTCCCCCTTGACTCTTCCTTTTAATGTTATTAATAGTGAAAATAATTGTGTAACTATTTCTCCCTCTTTTAATGTTATCATAACTATTTCTCCCCCTTGACTTTCCTTTTAATGTTACAAAACTTTGAGATGAACAGATTAGATTTAGTGTGCTATTAATAGTGAAAAATCAAAAGAATTGAAACGGTCATTTGATGACACTAAAAATTTCAAAAAAATTTATTTTTGTAACATTTAGAGACTAAAAACTCTCAAACATTTGTATCATTATCTAGATCACTTAATTGAGAATTTAATCTAACATTAAATCCTAAATACTCTTTTAACATATAACTATTCACACAAGTTATAATGATTATATTATGTTGATTTGGGAATAACAATAACCGATCAATTTAGTCATTGAATAGTCAAAAGTAGCCATTAGATTTTGAAAATTTAGTTAATTCGTCGTTGTACAAACATTAATGGAACATCAATTGTCACGATTAAATAACTGTTACAAATAAAAATAAATTGTTTGAAAGCTAGATAAACAATGTAATTAAGACATTGTTATGACGGCTGATAATCGTTACGGCTGGCATTAAACAATGAGCATGATTAAGAGTGATTAAGAGGTGGAGTAAACCTCTTACTCCACATTTAAATAGTCAAATAAGAAGTAAAATAGGAGTAAGATGGAGTAAGAATGGAGTTAATCCGGAGTAACTTTCTCCACCTCTCTAAGTGGATTAAATTACTCCACACTTACTCCACTTGTATGGCTCACTGTTATAAACAAAAACACATTTTCCAACATCTTACTGCTCCAAGTAAATTAATTTAAGCTATAACTTCAACTATTCAACTACCAAACAAGATGTAAAATATGAAGAGTAACATAGAGTAAGCAATTTAATCCTCATTAATTTTACTCCACCTTTCTTATGGAATAAAAAATTGCTCATGAAGGAATAGAGGAGGGACCCAAATGTAAAAAACAGGGATTTGACTGCAAAAGTTAAAATCTAATTCCACTATTTCCAATTCTCCAATTCCACTCACTTCTTCTCTTGTTCAGCAGGAATAGAACATATTTTCTACTCTATTTCTCTATTCCACTCTTGCTGAACGGGCCCTATGAGTCTATGATACTTATTATGAATCAGTTATGATACTTCATAACTATGAGTTTTAGAAATTTTAAGATATATCCAACCATCAAGTATTTTCTTTAAGAATTTTATGGACAGCGCAAAAGAATTATTTTTACCCATACAACATTATGTTTTCTAATAGTGGTTGTCAAATGTAACCTTATGACTGAAAAATATTTTATATGTTATTAATAAATGTTAATCAATATTTGAAATATATCTAATTCAATATACTAATTAATTATGTAATCTTTTATTAAATGTATTTGTCTTAATTTAAGATTTTAATTAATTTTTTCTTCAGTACATTTTTTAATTTCGGAACGAAGTAAAAAAAAAATTATTTAATATAATTTATAACCCTTGGCAAAAAATCGTCCTATTATACATGCATCCATTTCACATTTCACATTCTTATAAATTGATTTAATTTCAAGGGGAGAATCCTGCGCTTGTGAAATTCAAAACTCTTTCAAGTTTCCTCTGATCAAGCACCTCCACCTCAACTGAAAAAAGAGCACTAACGGGTCTATGATCTGAGAGCTTCAAATCAGAGCTCCAATAAGAAAGCTGCCTAATTCCATTCCCTAACCAAAGTATCCTGTCACACCTGAATTAATTCAACATAATGACTAAATATTAGCTCCCAAAAATGAAAAGGATAACAAATAGATACAGTGATGAAAAACTTGAGAAGTATCAAAACCAGCACAGATAGCAATACTAGTGTGGTATTATACTGGTATCATACAATGCAAAGCGGTACATTTTTTTTAAAAGCAGAGAAACAGAGTGTACCATGCAGGGGTCCTCCTTTTTTCGCCTTCCCTGGGCACTTCGCCGACATAGGTATCGGAGTTGGGTTCGAACTTGTATGTAGGTGGGAAATCAATTTTGCCTTCCTTCCATCCATCAAATGTGTTTCCGCTCGTCAGTTCTTTCCTTAGCTTTCATCAGTAGTATTTAACAAATCATTCTTAATTAATTGACATATTCACAAATAATTAGAAGTGATCAGATGGATTCATAGTATGGAATTACCTGATCAAATTCCAAGAGCTGATCCCACTTTCTCGTTGAAATTTGATCTCTAACGAGAGAATCTGGCATCTCTAACCGATAATTCAAATCTCCAAACCAAAAAATACGACTGTTCAAAGTGAACCACAGATATTACATTTAACACCCAAAGTTGCATGGTAATATATTTTGAATAATTATTATTTATATTGTGTCATTGATTCATTATTACTATGGATACTGGAACTGCATTGTGATCTCACCATCGTCATTGACATATAATGAATAAAGCATTTATTTTCTGCATTTGATAAAATAAAAAGAATCAATGATCAGCATTGTTTAAAATAATAGAGATGACTTACTCATGGGAAGGGATCAATTGAGGTTCCTCTAGATCTAGTAAAGAAGAGAAATGGGTACGTTGTAAAATCTCGTACACATCAGAGTTTCTTCTTTGCTGGGACCCATCCTTATGGCCTGAAGTGAGGTGAGAGGTAACAAAACATAATCGGGTCTGGAACAAAGACATGCTGATGGATACTGAGCCCTGCTCCAGGTATAAGGTTGAATGAAATCAATATTGATACTCTTAATGAACATTTTGTACTGGTCATGAAGTAAGAAATGGGGAATTCCTGTCATGGAATTGTAAACTATATATACATGATAGTTCTAGTCTTCCAATGCAGAGCAACAAAGGGATGTATTAATTATTGGCATATCTTGAACAAAATAGGAAACAACCTTTTGCAGGGATGATTTTTCTTGCTTAATAATGCCGCAACTGGTACATGACCAACAATTTATGGGGGAATATTGACAGAATTTCATTTTTAAGGGCCCAAATTAAGGATATTTGGGAAAAGAATATGTTACCTTGTTGCCCATATATCCCATAAGTCCAACTCCGACCGGCACCACCTCCAGATTATTCACATGCCGCCTCAGCCTTTGACAAACCCAAACCGAAATATATATCCCCACCATCTGCTTACTGACAATCCTCACAAATTTGCTACACGATTTTTTCATCTCTCTTTCGATGCCTCCTTTTTCACTTTTTTCCACCGCATTCACCCCCTCATCTGACACCTTGTCAGAAAGATCATCAATAGAATTAAGCATGTCTATTTTTTCCTCTTGCTCAGACCATAACATGCCGAGGTTTCCCGAGCTATGGTACACCCTTTTCAGTCCACCCTTTAGTGATAAATTAACACTTGTTGAGACTCGTCTCAGTTTGGTACCAGTCACCTTGGGTTGTACTGGTTTTTCAAGTGAGTACTCAGGCCAATCTAACAAGTCAGTTAATTTCCATTTGTGCTCACTTTTTGTAATTGTTTCTATGTTGTTAGAGGGTGAAGGGGAAAGAGGCGGGGAGGGAGGGGCGCTATAACTCTTGTAAATCGATCTTAATTGGTGAGATTTGTTGAGTGTTGAACGAATAAGAGATTCCCATTTGAGAATTGGCCTTCTATCCTCTGCCCCTAGCACATTTGAGGCGTTTAAAGGGACAACTTCTTGGAACCTGCATGCAGTTACAATATTTTTAATAATTGGGGCAGACTAGATAAGTAAATATAAGTACCTTAGAAAGCACTAAATGTGCTAATCCGGAGATATATAATTACAAGCAAGAGTAACAAAATATCAATAGAAGTCTGTGCCTATATACACCTGTAACCAACAAAGTAAGGTGACACCTATAGTACCAGTTCCAGTAGGTTTTGTTCCTGTTTCTTTTGTCATTTGAACTTGATGTTTAAGGTCAATTATGCCTTGTTTTCTTTGATCAAAGGTTAATTGATTACACAATTAGTGACATAGGAGAGGCAAAGGATTTTTCTTTGTTTTTTTTTTCTTTTGTCAAGAGCAAAGCATTTACTCACCCCAGAATGTACATGTCTGCTGGTTCTTCCATGCAAAGCCATTCACTAAGGTCAATTTCGCTTAATGGTTTTTTACCCGCGACGTTATATGTTCCAATCATCAACCTAAGTAAAGAAAGATAGAATTACAAAATTCATTATTGCAAATATGTAATGCAGAATAGTCTATAGCCTACTCTGCAAACTTATTATACATTTTTCCCTTTCTCTTAATGTAGTGGCCAAGTCTTACTGGTAATTTGACCATGAAACCATAAAAAATACTAATTATTTTTGGGAAAAAAAATATGGAAAGAAGGAATTCCAAAAATGGAAATTTTATAGCATACCAAAAATTTAGGTACTGTGCCGGAACAAACTCGAAGAAGCCAGACAGCAGTCAAAAGAGTCTTATTTTTTTAAAGACTAATAAAATTCATTCAAGATCTTTTTAAGGAGACAAACCTGACATCCTTTTTAGTTATATAATTAACTCGCAAAGTTTCTGATTTTCTTCTCCGGAGCCTTGCCGAAGAAGGTTTTGGTTCAATACCTAAGAGAAATTTGACATTGAATAAAGACAAGGAATATATGAATTGAGATTGGTCAATTAAATCCTAGAAAAATAAAGTTTTAACTGCATTGTATTCAACTCAAAACACATATAAACTCCAAAATTAAAACAAAGTACAAAGAGTTGATCAAATAAAAAGAAAAAGAAGATGAAAGAAATACTACTTCTCTGGACTAAATCAAAGAAGGGATGCTCTGTCCTATCACTTGCATCTTAGAGAAAAAAAAATGAAAAACGATGTTTCTTTCTAGCTAGAATACATATTGAAAACATAAGAAATAAAGAACTTGAATGATTTTGACAATACCATCATCACTATCAGTGTCGGATTCATTCTCATCTTCACTGAAAGCATGCAACTTTGGTCTGATGTTCAACCATTTCTTCATAACAATGGATGGCCAAAAGGGCTTCTTAGTTCAAAAAGAATAGAAAGAACAGAAAATAAGTAATGAACAAGCCATCATCCATGTCAAACATACATATAATTAATAGGAACTGTGTAAACTAATTGACTCTTTATTTATAAAAAAGAAAAGAAAAAAAGATATTGGTTCTGGACCTACCTCAGAGAGCTTTGCTTTATGTTGTTTCATGGGCTATCACTGCTGCTTTGCTTAGAACAGTTATGGCTGAAGGAAAGTACTTCTATTAAATGGGCTAGTCGAATCTTATAGCTAGAAAGGGAGAAAGAAAAACCTGTGGTTTTGAGGAAAGAATGGTACCTTCCCAAAAGGAAAAAAAAACACACAAGTTGATGAAATGAAGGTTCCCTATGAATAGACTTTATCCAACTTAAAGAAATAAAATATGCCTTTGAATAGACATTCTAAAAAATTAATTATGTCCACATTCCACATTAGAATGCAATATCATATAATACCATACCGGTCAGGTCTCAATCCAGCATCTACTTGTGCACTACCCTAACCTCTACCAATTATAAACAGGTAATTGTAAATCATATCTTATACACCTTTTAACTTTTTGAGTTATTTATATATGTAGTTTTGATATTACAAGTTGATCAATTAATTTGGTCTGGTACCGGTATGATAAATGTGAAATCAGAAACTTGTGTAGTCGTTTCTTTGTCAAAACAAGGAACTTCCTTTTCTTGTGAAATACATGTGTCAGAACCCGATTGGGTAAGTAGACAAACAGTGCCTTTCAAAAGAAATCAAGTTAATAAATATGACTAACTAACAACATAACAACTCCAAGATAAGATGCACCTATATTTGCTTTTTAATTAGATGCACATAATTTTGAAAGCAGATGATACTGGTAAGTATAGCTGAGTCAAATTAAGTTCACCATCACAGAACAGTTACTGGTCGGGGTTGGGAAAGAGAATTTCTTAACCAAGAAAAAAACAAATTAAGATAGTTCATTATTTATCATTTTAAAATGTTTTTATAATTATAATATATGTGATTTGGGTGGTCCAGGCACCAAATAACCGAAAAAGTACCAACAGAGGACAATTATAAAAGACCAAATTGCAATGGTCCTGTCTCGGTGGGTCCCAAATTACACTAACAAAAAGTAAGGAAGACTAATTTACAAGGTCAAATAAGAAAAAAGTGCTTTGAGAAAGGATTAAAGATGCAAAATCCAGTTTGGCACAGTATCTAGAATTCTAGATCCTTCGCTAGCCCCACTCTATTAAGACTTCAAGAGAGAAATTAAAAGAAGGATCAAGGAATCAAAGTTTTGATCGGAGCCGACTCCGTCACGGAACGTGTAGAGCGGGAAAAATGGCACGGTGGAGCCGGCTCCGTCACGGAACGGTACGGTTACGGTACGGAACGGCACGGTATGTGTGTCAGTTACGTGCCTGACTCGTGTGTCCCATGCCGTGATCATTCGCGTTCCGTGCTCATCTTTTGAAACTTTGGCACGGCACAGCACGGCACGTGAAAGATTTAGTCACGGCACGACACGTAGTCACGCGAGTCACGTGTAATTAGAACCATTAGATATTGATTTAATGATGAATCTTGAATAAACTAACCTAAATTATGATTAAATGGTCACGCGAGTCACGTATGGTCACTGCACGTTTAGGCACGGCATGACTCACGTGGCGTGACCATTCGCGTGCCGTGACCACCCCTTGACATTTTGATCACGGTACGGCACGACACGTGAAAAATTAACTTGGTCATGGCACGGAACAACACGATACTAAAGTCACAACGTGTTAGTCACGACACGGCACGTTTTTTCCACTCTAGGAACATATGGTTTTGTTTTAAACATATAGCCGACTATGGAATTAAACTATTCATCAATAGAAGGTCACTCCAAGTAGAATCAAATCTAATTAATATATATGAAGTACAAACTATAAATTTTGTGAAATGTAATGATACGAGCTAGCTAGTAGCTACAGTGCCAGGCAGAACGTCACTTTACAAAGTTTATATCTGAGCGGAATAAAAAAAATTGAGATTGAGAATTGGATGAATAAATATTATCTAATTTTAAGAATTAATATCTAATTTAGGAGCAAAAGATAACGAGAAAAGCGTAGGTTTGAAGGACTTTGGATTTATTTTAGGTTCCATGGACACCAGAGCCGTTCGATGCACTTTAAATTTATGTAATTTTAAGAATCAATATTTAATCTATGAGCAAAATATAATGAGAAAAGTGTTGTGATGGATTTTGGATTTATTTTGGGTTCGGTGGACACCGGAGCCGTCTGATGCGCTTTATTTAAATCGAATCGGACGGCTCTGGTGCCCATCAGACTCAAAAGTAGGTTCAAAGTCCATCAGACCTACTTTGCATATTAAAATGTGCATGGCGATCAAATTTTATATTTTTTGGAATTATTTTTCTATTTTTTCAGATTTTTTTACAACTTTTCATTAAATACAAAAATAAAAAAAATTCAGCAAAGCAATAATACAAAAATATTTTGACTTTAAAATTACAAAAACTGACTCGTTATTACTTATATGAAATTATAACATTATGACATTAGCCGGACTATATATATATATATATGAGCAAAGCTAGAGTGTGATGTGCTCACCAAGAGGGGTTGGTGAGCATACCTCCAAAAGTCTATCGAATTAGTTTCAAACGATAAATTCAAACCGTTGAAATTCATCTACTTCATGAATGATGAATGATGCATGTGCATGCAAATTTTTGAAAATTTTGAATTCATTTAATATAAGGTCAAGTGGTCAAAAAAACGAATCTTTATTAAGTTATTTTATAAGTTGTTTTATGTATTCATTTTTCTTCATTTTTTTTTACCGCTTGACGTTGTACTAAATAAATTCGAAACTTTTAAAAATTTGCATGTACATGCATCACTCTTGAAGTAGATGGATTTCAACGGTTTTGATTTGTCATTTGAAGCCAATCCAATAGACTTTTAGAGGTGTGCTCACCAATCACTCTTGGTGAGCATATCACACCCTAGCTTTACTATATATATATATATATATAGAGAATGGCTAACATACAAACGTTTGTTCCTGGGCTCAGGAACAAACGATTTGGTTCTCCGATTTTCAAAGTCCAAACAACAAATCTAAACCGTTAGATGTTCAATCTATATTAAAATCTACTTGGAGACCAAATTTTACATTTTTTGGAATTTTTTTACTATTTATTAAGCTGGTTTGAAAACCGCTGTTTTTCAATGCTGCAGAAATTTAATAAAAACAGCGGTTTTCAAACCAGCTTAATAAATAGTAAAAAAATTCCAAAAAATGTAAAATTTGGTCTCCAAGTAGATTTTAATATAGATTGAACATCTAATGGTTTAGATTTGTTGTTTGGACTTTGAAAATCGGAGAACCAAATCGTTTGTTCCTGAGCCCAAGAACAAACGTTTGTACGTTAGCCATTCTCTATATATATATATATATATAGAGTATGGCTAATGTGCTTCCTCTAGAACTTCAGCCTCGTGCTTCCGGGGGCATATCTTAGTGTTTGATGTTCAAACAACAAATTCAAACCGTTAGATGTTCAATCTATATTAAAATGTACTTGGAGACCAAATTTTACATTTTTTGGAATTTTTTTACTATTTATTAAGCCACTTTGAAAATTCCAGATCCGGGTGAACAGTAAAAACAGTCTGGACCATATGATCTGGAATTTTCAAAGTGGCTTAATAAATAGTAAAAAAATTCCAAAAAATGTAAAATTTGGTCTCCAAGTACATTTTAATATAGATTGAACATCTAACGGTTTGAATTTGTTGTTTGAACATCAAACACTAAGATATGCCCCCGGAAGCACGAGGCCGAAATTCTAGAGGAAGTACATTAGCCATACTCTATATATATATATATAGAGAGAGAGAGGAGGGTTCAAATGCCTCCATTTTTCATGCCTCCACCATGCCTCTATTTTTAAAAACTTTAATAACTCAAAATTTAAAACTTAAAAGTCAAAATAAAACCGTTGGATATGATCTACATCATTTTATCTATGTGCTCATAAAAAATTATCACATTTCGATTTTGTTTTTATGTGAATCAATAAGTTGAAAAATCAACGGCTAGAAATTATCCATATTAGTACGTTTTTTACAAGCTCTTGATGACAACCAAAACAAAATTGAAATGTCATAATTTTTTACACGTGCATAGATAATATGATGTAGATCATATCCAACGGTTTTATTTTGACTTTTAAGTTTTAAATTTTGAGTTATTAAAGTTTTTAAAAATGGAGGCATGGTGGAGGCATGAAAAATGGAGGCATTTGAACCCTCCTCATATATATATATATATATATATATATATATATATATATATATATATATATATAGTTGTGCTATGGTGAGACGTGGAGTAAAACAAGTTTGTATTCCACGCCATATTTTTATTTTGAAAATTCAAACAACCGATCCGAACCGTTCAACATGTTCTCTATATTGAAATGTGCTTGGAAACCAAATTTTACATTTTTTGGAATTTTTTTACTATTTATTAAGCCACTTTGAAAATCGCTGATCCACTGTGAACAGTAAAAAACAGTAAAATTTTCTGGATCACCGGATCAGCGATTTTCAAAGTGGCTTAATAAATAGTAAAAAAATTCCAAAAAAATGTAAAATTTGGTCTCCAAGCACATTTCAATATAGAGAACATGTTGAACGGTTCGGATCGGTTGTTTGGATTTTCAAAATAAAAATATGGCATGGAGTACAAACTTGTTTTACTCCACGTCTCACCATAGCTCATCTATATATATATATATAGTGTGGCTAAATTGCTGCTGGCAGCATTTTGGCTGAAGTGCTGCCGGGGCTATATTTCATTATGTGATGTTCAAACAACAAATCCAAACCGTTAGATGTTCAATCTATATTAAAATCTACTTGGAGACCAAATTTTACATTTTTTTGAATTTTTTTACTATTTATTAAGCTGGTTTGAAAACCGCTATTTTCAATGCTGCAGAAATTTACTGAAAACAGCGGTTTTCAAACCAGCTTAATAAATAGTAAAAAAATTCAAAAAAATGTAAAATTTGGTCTCCAAGTAGATTTTAATATAGATTGAACATCTAACGGTTTGGATTTGTTGTTTGAACATCACATAATTAAATATAGTCCCGGCAGCATTTCAGCCAAAATGCTGCCAGCAGCAATTTAGCCACACTATATATATATATATAGATGAGCTATGGTGAGACGTGGAGTAAAACAAGTTTGTACTCCATGCCATATTTTTATTTTGAAAATCCAAACAACCGATCCGAACCGTTCAACATGTTCTCTATATTGAAATGTGCTTGGAGACCAAATTTTACATTTTTTGGAATTTTTTTGCTATTTATTAAGCCACTTTGAAAATCGCAGATCTGCTGTGAATAGTAAAAAACAGCAAAATTTTCTGGACCACCGGATCAGTATTTTCAAAGTGGCTTAATAAATAGCAAAAAAATTCCAAAAAATGTAAAATTTGGTCTCCAAGCACATTTCAATATTTAGAAAAAGTTGAACGGTTCGGATCGGTTGTTTGGATTTTAAAAACTAATAAACGACTCGTTATAACTTCGGCCGAAGTTATAACGTTAGCACATTAGCCAATCTCTATATATATATATATATATATATATATAGGAGGGATCAAGTTACAACAAAGTTACAACAACCATTTTTTTTCATTTTCAAAGTCCAAATCGTCGATCCAAACCGTTCAACATGATTATCTAAATAAAATGTGCTTGCAGATCAAATTTTACATTTTTTTGAATTTTTTTACTATTTATTAAGATGGGTACAAAATTCAATGGTCTGAATATGACTATTTTTTGTAAAATACTTAATAAATAGTAAAAAAATTCAAAAAAATGTAAAATTTGATCTGCAAGCACATTTTATTGTGGAGATCATGTTGAACGGTTTGGATCGACGATTTAGACTTTGAAAATGAAAAAAATAGTTGTTGTAACTTTGTTGTAACTTTGTTGTAACTCAAATTTGTTGTAACTTGATCCCTCCTCATATATATATATATACACAGAGAGAGAGAGATGGGTTATCATACTTAGGAAAGTAAAGAAGATATTTTACTTCCCGCTCATATTTTTATTTTCATAGTTTAAACTGTCAATCCGAACTTTTCAACATGATCTTCATATTGATACGTACTTGGAGACTAAATTTTACATTTTTTGAAATTTTCTTACTATTTTTTTAGAATTTTTGAAAATCACAGTTTTTCATTAAATAAAATAATAATAAAAAATTCAGAAGAACAATTATTTTCAAAAATTCTAAAAAAATAGTAAGAAAATTCTAAAAAAATGTAAAATTTGGTTTCCAAACACATTTCAATATGAAGATCATGTTGAGAAGTTCGGATCGACTATTTGAACTTTGGAAATAGAGATATAAGCGGTAGGTAAAACACCCTCTTTTCAAAAATTCTAACAAAATAATAAGAAAATTCCAAAAAATGTAAAATTTAGTTTCCAAGCACATTATAATATGAAGATCATGATGGAATGTTCAACTCAACTATTTGAACTTTGAAAATAAAATTATAAGCGAGAAATAAAACATCATCTTTACTTCTCAAAGTATAATAGTCAAACGTGCGCAAAGATGAACTCTGAGGTGACACTGAAGGTAAATTCAATGTAAAAAAAAAAAAAAGAGATTTTCTCACTAATGAAAAGAACATTGACATGGCAGTGTGTGGATTAATGAACAGTGTTTAATTTGTCTGAGGTGGGACAACTCAAGTCCAAGTACTTTTAAAGGTGAGATTTTGGCCACAAATCATTCATTCGGCAAGATATGATGAAATCTTTGATAATTGAACTGAGTTATTACAAAGAGAGATGAAGGGACAATTAGTAGTACTATTAAGACCGAATAAATCAACCCCGAATATACACGCAAGTTTTACGTAAACGTGATATAAGAGCATCTATATTTCTGAAACTCTTAGAGTTTCTAAATAACTGTTAACTGTTTTTAAAAAATTATAGACTCTGGAGTCTGGAGTTTATAAATGTTCACATTCCTGAAACTAAATTTTAGAGTTTCTAATTAACCACATCATCAGTAAATTAAAATTGATAAGCCACATTAGCAGTAAATTAATCTAATTTTAGCGAATACATGTCAATCGTTTTGCCACGTCAAAGTTTATAAATGATTTCTTAATAAAAAATTATTGAGCAAAGTTGCTAAATAAGAAATCCATCTACATCTCTGAAACTAGTTTAGCAACTGCCACACCAGATTAGAAACTATGATAGTTTTAGAGATGCAGATGCTCTAATGCGCTATTAGAATAGAATTTATATATGTGTTCCAAATAATATGTAATATAACGCGCTGACTTTTTTATTAATAAAAAAACTAAAAATTAAATTAAATTAATATTTAAAATTAAAAAAAATTAATTATAAGCAAAACGTCATGAACTATGAGTCTATGACGTGCGTCTGCTCACACCTAAAGAATTAAGAAATAATTTCTGGACGCCACCGCCCAAACGGCCAAACACCATAGACTCCAACGCTCTCCTTCCCCGGAATTTTTTTTTATAAATCATAATTAAATTTTTTTTTTTTTTTACGAAACTAACATGATTACTTTTTTTTTTACAAAAATCATAAGAACCGACATATCATTTCGGTCCGTTATTTTTTTTTATTCCGGACCGAAATGACATTTCGGTCCGGTCTCCTTTTTGGATTTTCTGTGGTACTGGTTTCACAAGTTTTCATATGAGCCACCACAAAAAATTCAAAAAGGGGACCGGACCGAAATGACATTTCGGTTCTTATGGTTTTTTTAAATAAAAAAGTAATCATGTTGGTTCCGTAAAAATATTTTTTTAATTATGGTTTATAAAAAAAAAATTCCCTTCCCCAGATGTTCAACCTATCTAGAAGCTTTGCACCAGGATTAATTAGCTCATGTTTTCTAGGATAAAATTTGACCAGAACCCAAATATCAAATATGTTATATATGAGTCCGTTAAAAATAAAAAAACTTTACATAAGCAGCAAAGCAAAGAATATCCGGATTTTATATGAGTCATTTTTTTTTTTATTGGGTTGTTGTTGAGCTGGATTTTATAAACTATAGTCAGAGGTGGTTGATTGGATAGACTTCATATGACTAATTTAAACCGTTCAAACCGATTTATTTTATGAGTGATGCGTTTACATGCAAAATTTATATTTTCTAGTTATTTTAGTATCAAATCAAGCGGTCAAAAATGTTGAAAAATGAATGCATTAAAATAAACTTAAAACTTACATATTTGACCGCTTGATTTGATACTAAATAAATTCGAAAAATTATAAATTTTGCATGTAAACGCACAACTACTGGAATAGATCGGTTTGAACGGTTTGGATTCACCGTTTGAAGTCAATTCAATAGGTTTTGGAGTTGGTGTTATATAGGCTGAAATGACACTGATATCATACTAGCCGGACTCCAGAGGGGGACCCATTTTATGTTACGAGTGAGGAACTGCTATATTCTGAATTTTAAAAAATAGTTTCAGGATAGTGTATTTCAGTAGCACTTCGGCCGAAATATCATACAAATTTCATATTTGAAAAGCTCAATAAATTGGTTATATATTGAACTTGTTGAGTACTAACTTTTATATTTTTGAAATTTTCTTACTATTTTTTATGATATTTGAAAGACTGCCATCAAAGACCTAAAAATGAAAGAAATTTCTAGAGGTTGACTATTTTTTTTACCTTTTATAATATATATATATTAAGTTCTAGTTTAACTTTTTTTGTCGTTTCAATTAAAAGTTTAATTTTTCTTTACATTCATTTAATTAAGAAATATCTATTGCACTAATTTCTAAACAAATATTCTACAAAAAGTTAGTGTTTTACATAATTATTTAATGTTATTCAACAAATTAATTTTGTTAAAAAAATTCCTATTTTTTAATACAAAACAAATTTTGTTAAAAAAAACCTTCTGATCTAATTCAGCTGATTTTCATTGATTTATCTGATTCCGATTCATTGAGAGAAAAGAAAAATAGTGGGTACCTCCTCAGATCGTCTCCTCCATTGATCGATGCTCGCCTTTGCTAATGAGTTTGAACCCAATTAGTTTTTTGAACCCAATTAGTTTGATTAGCTAATGAGTTTGAACATGTTTTCTTATCCTATCCTGATAAAAATTCTGAATCCGTTCCTAACTATAATGTCCAGACTCCTAATTTATGACGTTTTGTCTAAAAAAAATATTCAATTAATGATCTGATTTTGTAAAAAAAATATTATTTCCTATTAATAAAAAATTCTGAGGAATGACACACCAAAATATGCAATTGAAACCTTAGATTTATAGTATTAAGCCCCAGATTTGTTAGAATAAAAGTGATGCTTCAATAACACCAAAAATTGTGGAACGGTTCATATTAATTTAATCAGATAGTCGTGATTTAATAATGACTAATTTAATCAGATAGTTTATTTTTCTTCAAAACAGATTCATTAATAATGACAGAAAGAGACATATTTGGAACTGTGATGATTAATAAAATGGTTACTAATTAATTTTTTTTTTTAAATTATAGATGGGTGTAATTTGGAAGTTATTTGTTCATCAATTAAGTATTTGTGATTAATTATAGATGGGTCTAAAACTGTAAAAAAAAAAAAATTGTGATTAATTTTTTTATTTTGACAAGTATTAAGATTCAGTTTTATGGTTTCAAACAATTTTTTTTATATAAACTATTTTAAAAAAAAAAATTAACAACCTTGACAATATTTTTCAAAGTCAATATTCTTGAAATGTTTGAAAACGAAAAGCAATGTTACTTGTTGTTAAAGGCTACTAGTTGAACATCCCTTATATCCTTAATTTCTAAATCAAGCATTAAATTTTTAAAATTTGATGATTTCAATCAAGTATTTTGTATTTGATTCAAGCCTGCTACTAATTGATAGTGCAACAAGAGTGCAATGAAATATTGGGATTGTTTAGAAAATAGCTAGTACAATTAATATTCAAAATCTATTATTATATTTTAGGTTTTATTACCGGATCCGAATCTGCTGAAATCCGAGGTCGGTACTGTTCATCCTGAAATCCCTGCAATCCGAATCCAGCCATTGAACTGTTCCGAGATACGTGCAAGAAAAAACTAGCTCAAAAAAAATTCAATGGCTGGATTTCAGAGTGAACAGTACCTGATCTCGGAATTTCAGCTGATTTATTTCCTTTATTACCTATCTATCATGTAAACTTTGTGCCAAATGAAGATTTTCAAATTTAATCTCCCATTATAATAATACCAATAAAAAGAAGGTCGGCACTGAAAAAGAAAGGGTTATTTGAAAAATAAACATTTCATGGCCGGTCCAGTCCTGTCAAGCTTTCATAAGATGCCAAAACAAATGAGAAAAAGAAAAAGAAAAAAAAAACAACTATCTTCACTGTCCTTTCAATAAGCATATTCTTGTTTAAGTCCCTGAAAGCGAAACAAAAGAAGGCATGTGATTTTTTATTTTTATATTAGGAGGATGTTTAAAATTTTGAGAAATTTATATCTAATTTCTAAATGCATGCATTCAGTTCTACTTTTCATTTGGGGCTTAGTAATTTTTTATTTTTTATTCATGTTCTCTTGATATTGATCAAATATCTTTTGAAATGATCTAAATACCTCATCACATTTTTTTGAGAAAAAATAAACCAAAACAACTAAATTCTGGGGATTTCCAAAAACACCCAGGCCGCAGAATGGTTTGGCGGTCCCATTCTTGGGGGGGCGCAGATTGGTTTGGAGGCCCCTCAAAAACCTAAATATATTTAATAGCACAGTGCATTTTTGGGTTTTTGGGGACCTTCAAATCAATCTGTGGTCCCCAAGAATGAGGCCACCAAACCATTTTGCATCCTGGGTGTTTTTAGAATTCTCCACGAATCATGATTTTTTGGTTTTTTTTTTTTAGAATATGGTATAAATAAAAATTTCAGCTCTAAAAGGCTGGCAATCAAATGCAAACTTTAGATGAGCGATATGTTTTGGAGGGTTTTTGTATAATTGTCTTTCTCTAATCACTATATAAGCGTTAGAAACACATAAATGACACATTTATTCTCTAAAATTGTCCAATTAGAAGACAAATATGTTTCTAAAACATGCTACATATTTTTCATTTTATTTAAAAAAAAAAAGGATACTTTATAAATTTAAAATAAGATTTAATAGAAAAGACATTTAAATGAGTAAATTTGTAAGTTTTTAAAGTTTAAAAGAGTAAACATGATATTATGAATTTTAGAGGAAAAATTACGTATTTTAAAATTTTTAAGGGTTATACTTGAAACTCCCCCTATATTATATTATTTACTTTTTAGCTTAAAATTAAATGAGTACATAAATCCAACTCCTTTAATTTTCCAACACAAGTCATATCAAAGGAAAGTTCATACTTCATACAAAGGGAAAAAGGTTAAAAGGATCTTTCCATAACTAAGAAGCCAATCATGACACGGAATTCCAAATCGGATAGTAAATATATGGACTTCATTAAACACACAAATAATAAAATTAAAATAAAATTACATATAACTCTGTCTGCTATTTAAAATCAAAACCACACCGTTAATATCTTTATTTTTTAAAGAAGAAATGACCAGAGCAAACAAACTACAAGATATATTGAATCAGAGATAAACAAATATCTATTTTTGAATTTTAAAAACCGAGTATATCAATGTATAATCTGATTGTTATCCATCTTTGAAGAAAAATTTGTTTAATCCTAAATAATCCACATACCGAATTAATTAATTTACAGCAGTCTGTAACTCTAGTATTTTTTGGAAATCTTCGCAGAGACTGCGAAGTAGCGAGCGTGGCTCGAACTCTTGTCATTTGGGTAGCCACAGTCTTATAACTATTTTTTTTCTAACCAACTGTGCTACCGCTCCATCTCTAATAACCCTCTAATCACATCAGTAATTTTTTTTACTCATTCCTGATAAAAATCCTCACTACGTATGTCTTACATGTAACAAAGTAATTATCAGCTTTGATAACGGATGTCAGTCACTAACTTGATCTGATTCGATTTAATAGTATGTTTGGTTAGGTTGAGAATATGCTATTATTTAGGTTAGACTATTCGGAATAGCCTATTCCGTGTTTGGTTGAATTGAATAATTAGAATCAGAAATTCAACGTGTTTGTCTTATTAGAATAACTTATTTTTACAAAAAGTTAAATTTAACTATTCTAATAAGACAAACGGTAAAAAAATTATTCTAACCACTAGAGATATTTATTGGATTAATGATAGTAAGGTTACACAGGTATAGTCGGTTTGACCCGTGACACGCGAGTCAGATGATGATTGGATCATCTCACCTAAAATCAATCATGTTAAGTTTGACCCGTTTCAAAACATAATAATAAATAACGATATTTATTATTATTTTTTCAAACCATCTTACATTGATCTTCTATTTTGTATGCTTTTAACAAAATTAAAATATCGTTATTTTACATTATTACATTCATGTAAAAAAAAAATGACCTGAATTACCTCACAGCTATATTTTGCTAAGTAATTTTATATTTTTTTTAATCATGGGGCCTCTTTTATCATTGGATATTTAAAATTCTAGATATATAAGATATAAAAAAAAATAGAGTAATGATTAGAGGTCAAGTCATTTAAATAATTTAAATATTTACATGGGATCTCATGCAGATTCCGAACTTACGACTTTTAACATAAAAGATATTTGTTTTTGCTACTAGATACTGATTTTCTATGAGCTATGAGATATAAATAATTGAGCAAAAATTGCTAAAATGCTAATATAGAGCAAAAATTGTGCTGGGACTTACTGAAATGTTTGACATTATCATGGAGAAAAAGTGATTAGCCCCGGGTCTAATAACTTATTATTGCCTTATTGGTCATGACAATGGCCCCGCTTATAAATGAATCCAATACCAACTTTGGCACATTAAGACGCTAGTCATTTTCTTGGGGTACTTCACTGTAAGTAACACCAAGCTATCCATTAGTCTGTCTAAATCAGCCAAAGGGTGAAGGGTCACTGCTCCAACTGGACCCCACTTGACAGATGTTGGACATATATTTGACAAGAAACGATGTACTCGACTTAGGGATGGCAGAAAACCCAATTGGCTCGGCGGCCCAGTCTTACCCGCCCGGCTCGTTCTTTACTCGGTCGGCCCGACATTGTGATGGGCAAGGTAAGGGCGGGCCTAGAGACGGGCCAGGCCAGGCCTTGGCTTATGCCGAAGCCCACAGGCAGCCCATGGGCCTTTTATGTTAAAAAACAAGCAACCTTTATTTGCTATCAAAATCACACTGTTGTTTGTTGTTAAACTATGAATTATTTTTTCTTCTATTAGAAAAATCATATGGATGGGCCAACGGGTATGGGCCTATGGATTATTCCTAATATTTCTTAAAAATCATATTAGGAATATGGATGGGCCAACGGGTATGGGTAGGCCAGGCAGGCCCATGGACAAGGGCAGGCAAGGACAGGCAGGCATGGGCTTGGGGAAAGACCCATGGGCGAGCATAGATTTTTAAGCCCATCAGATTGGGCCAGGTAAGTGGGCCGTCAGTTTTTAACAGACAGGTCAGGCATGGACTTATCAAATACCTGTTGACTCGGCCCATTGCCATCCCTAACTCGACGGGCATTGTTCAGATTGTCAAAGAATTCAGTCTCAGTCTCTTTGTTCTACACAAGTTAAAAAGTTCGGATCTCTAAATTAATGGCTCAACACATTACAGTGTAGTGTAGATTAATCGGACTGCTTCCCGCGCAGGACACACGGGCCTTATAAATCTCACTGTGTAGATTTCATAAAACAGCTTCCAGGGTGCCAGAAAAGCCCATTAATGGCCCATGGACCTTACTACGATGATATATGGGACATATACTGATGACTGATGAGCCCATTTTCTGTTTCCCTGCGTGCCATCATCTTCCAAGTTCGATCTCAAATCGGGACTAATTTTCGGACGAATACTCTTCTTCTCTCTCTAAACCCCCCATTCCCGTTTGAATCTCGATCAGTAAAGCAAAGAGGTGGTGGATGGCGTCGGAAGGAGACGAAGTGGTGGTGACCGTCCGATTCGTCGGTCCCTACCGCCCCGCCTCTCTTCCCCTTCCTCCTGTCATGAAGGTCTCTCTCTCTAACTCGATCAGTATTTGTCTTGCACACTTTTTTGATAAAATATACCTGAATTTAAGAAAGATTCCATAGCGATCTGTTGAATTCGGTAACAATGTCTGGGCCTATGGAGCATTCGAGGTGAATTTACTTGTAGTCTTGCCGGAAGGCCTAGTTAAAGCATTTAGAGAACTGAATGTGTGGTTCAGGTTGGGTTTCACTGCTGAGTGACTAGTTATTCAGTCAGAATGGAGACACAGATTTAGTTAAAACCCACTGGAAATTAGCAATATTCCTAACATTGTGTTGATTTGGAGTAAATATTTAATTTTTATCTATATAACGGCAACAGAGTTATAATATTGTATAATATAATAAGTGAGAGATGATTCAACCAGATACAAAAGGTCTCAGATTGTCAGATAAGAATGGGCACTCTTAATTATCTGTCGTATGACACAGGTGGGAGAATTGAGGAGAAGGATAGCATTATCAAGAGATTTACCATCTGATCGGTTAAAGCTGGTTCTTCGTGGAAAGACTCTGCATGATAAACAGAGTGCTGATAGCGTTGAAGATGCCACTGTTAGGCTCTCCCATGGTGGTATGGAAAACTAGCTTTTCTTTTACTGTTGTCGATACATAACAATGCATAAGATTGACTAACTTATTCGAGGTTGTTGTGTAATAAAGGCTTGCTATGAATGATTCAGCTATATGTACCCCAGTGATTAAAATAAAAAAAATCTTATCAGCTTTTAGCGAAGTACATCTCCTTTTTCCTTTTTCTGGTTTGGTTAAACTATTTATTTACACTTATTCTTTATTGATTTATCTTTTCTTCTTTGGTGTTAAGACTGTTTGATGGTAGCTGTCATGCCCACTCGACCTGCTAAGCATCTACATGGTGATGATTCTGATGATGAAGATGAAGAATTGGTGGGTAAATTTTCAATTTGGTCCATGTGTTTCGACCTAATATTCAAATTCATCCCTGAAACTTTAAGTTTGCATCCTACTCTTTGAATGCTAAATATCAATAGATGCTCTTCTGGAAAGGAAAAGTTCAGGATAAAGCTAGATATATCCACGAGGTTTTGCAAAAAAAAAAAAAACATAGAATTATACAATCATTAAACTTTGAGGGATGAATTTGAATATTAGACATTCATGGCTGGCTTTGTAGTTTGCCTTTCTTATTTCAGTCAGTAAGATGAACTTTAAACTTTGTTAAATTTTATAGAAATTTGTAGTTCCTCAAACAGCAGGTCCGTGGAAAAGGAAAGTTTTCACATTTCTCAGCCACAAATTGAGAATTCCAGGTACGTCACACAAACATGTTAATATGTATTACTCATTCTAAGGAAAAAAAAAAAAAACAGCATATGATTGGAAATTAGTTGTATTTGCATAATTTTGTGCTTAATTTTTATATGAATAGATATAGTGCTGATGGTAATGTTCTCTATGGGCCTGAAGGCATGGGCATTCATCATTCTTTGGTTTTTATTAGCGCCTATTGCTCAGAAATTGGATCTTGGGCCTATATATGTAAGTGACTTCCATCATTTACCAATTTTCTATTTTAATTGGTGTATGAATGTACGTGCCATACATTTACCAGCCTGTTAAATGCTGATTAATTGTATCATCAACTACACATTCTGTCGATGTGCTAATAGTCATATTTTTGTAATGAGTTCATAGAATAAAATGAACTCAAAATGAACTTGACTAAATACTAGTTCAATGATAAAATTGGCCCTTATATATTAAATGCAGATAATAGGTACTGGCTTTCTTCTCATACTTTTGAATCTTGGGAGGAGACAGAGGGGTGAGCTTAGGTATGTGCTCCATTTCGTACGTTCTTATATACTTTTATCTACACCTGCATGTGCAACACAAGTTTATGAAGTTCTGGGTATTTCTTTTGTAAGAGTATATTGCCTCTGTCAACTCTGCATGAGATGCACTCATGCACCTCTCTGCTTGTTACTAGTGCATTTGTTTTGTACCAGCATAGTTGCCTGTTAAGAGCCCTATACAAAATGCTGGAAGAAAACAGAAGCTTGAAATAAAAGAAAATTGTTTGTCTGGTATCCCAGTTTGCACTTAAAAGCAGAATATTAATCATAGTGCTACTTTAATAGTTTGATTTGGTGTTATTTTTTCAGCGCATATTCAATATTTAATGAAGATTTTAGAGAGCTTCCTGGCACACTGAATGCAGAACGTTTGGATAGAGATATTCGTGCAGGCCAATTGTAATCCCCCACCCCCAACCAAAAAAAAAAACAGAGAAATAAATTAAAATATGTATATAAAAAAAAAACAATTTTGTGTAGAGTGCTGTGGATATGTACTTTAGAAGTTTAAAAGAAAAAATGGTTTCTTGTGAAGCAATAATTAACTAAAAGGCACCAAGTACTAAAATAGTTAGATGCTTTGCTGGCTATTGGTAGCCAGTACAAACAATAGAATCATTACATGTTAGGCTAAAGTTCGGTAAAAGGTATAGTTGCGAATTTTTTTTAAAAGCCATCACAGTCAAAAATTCCTAAACTAACATGATTACAAATTCTTTTACAATAACCAGGAGATGATTTTCGGTATGAAATTTGAAAACCAAACATTATCTTTGGTATTGAATACTACACAACGGTCACACAGTTACAAACCCGTTCCAATTTAAAAGCATACCGAAAACCATCTTTAGTTTTCTTCGGTTTTTTTTTGTTTGCTTTTGTCATACTGAATACCATCTTCGGTTTGTTTATTTTTTTTTAGCTTTCTGCCATACCGAATACAATCTTCGGTTTTGTTTATTTATGTTTTACTTATCACTTGAGAGTAGGTCCGATGGGCATCGGATCTACTCTGATTTGATGGGTTCAATCACCGTAGATATGCTTTAAGATTCGTGCAGAACACTTTAAAATTCGTGCGTGTATGTTTCAATTTTCGTGCGCACAAATCTTACACTAGATCGGACGGTCATTATGCTCGTTGAACCTAAAAGTAGGTCTGATGAGCATCGGACCTACTCCGTTCTCTTTACTGTTTGCCATACCGAGACTATGTGTGCATTATAATGTATCATTGACATCCAGAAGTCAATGTAACAAACAGTATTTAAGCAAATTATGTGCTGATACTACATACAAAATAAGAAACAATATCAAGCAAAAGGAAAGGGATTCAACAAAACCAAGAAGCATATCCACAAACCGAATTCGGTTTTGTTTTTTTTTGTTTTTTTTATTTAATATCCAATCCAATTAATATTAATTAACAAGGAAGGAGTTTGATGGCCGGTTTTGAATTATCCAAACTGAGTTTGTTGTCCGGTTGCATTCTCTTAGATTTTCTGTGACATCATAACAAGGAAGGAGGTCAAAATGGGTTCAAATTCAATTATGGAGTCCGGTTTTCAAAATTCAATACCGAGCATCATCTTCGGTGGTTCGTAAAAAAGAAAATTCTACTCAAGTTGATTTCGAAACTTTTGATGATTTGGTAATGGTTTTAAAAAAAAATTCTATAGTCGGTGGCCTCTCTTTTAGAAATTTTAATGCATGGACCCACAAACAGTAAATGGCAGTTAAAAGCTGGTTTTCAGGACACCTCTTACTGTTTTTTTCCGTCTCAAATCTATAGGTATTCAGATTAATTCTTTTCTAAAAGACTAAATCTCGAGTGTGGAATCAGGCGGATTGACTTTATTGAATGCTCAGCAAATTATATTTCCTTATAATAAAGCTCGGTCTGCCACAAAAAATTCAAAGGTATTTTTGGATGTGATAAAGGTATATGTTTGGATGTGTTAAGAATATGAGTTATTTTAGAAGAAAGACCATTTGAAATAATAATGTGCGTTCAAATAATATTTTTGCTATTCAGAATAGTTAGGATAACTGATATTCTCTATTCCTTATAAATGTTGAAATAACTACTATTTGGAAGTGTGAAGAGAGAAAAATGATTTCTTTTCGAATTTCTGTCAACACAGTTCCGAAATAACAAAATTGGCACCACTTATGTTATCTCCATGTTATGACAATTTATTTGAGACCCCACTTGCCTATCTTTCTTCTTAATTAATTAGTACATTGTTAACACTATTTTTTATTGGTTACAGCTATTCACTATTCCAAATGTACAATCCAAACAACATTTTACTAATATGAATAGCACCATTTTTACACTAATCTAAAAATCACTATTTTTTTTCTATTCTCATTTACTATTCTCAAAATTCGGTATTCTAGTTATTTTAGCTCCCATCCAAACGTACTCAAAATGAGTTGCAAAAGAAGAGCAGAGACTACGATCTATTCAGTGATAATTTTTCTCTCATTCAAAAACGTATATGGTTGAATAGAGTTCACAAATCTGTATTTGGTTTTGTACGGTACATACTGTACGCATGGGCGGATCCAGGATTTCTGTCAGGGTAGGGTACTAATCGGATTCAAATAGTTAATCGGGTTCAAACCCATTAACTTATCGGGTACACAATTACAACTCAATCCCTATAACTATGTTTATTATAAAATATGTTATAATCATAAAATCGATTGACGCATCATTGAAATATTTTTAATAAGCTAATTAAAAATTCGTTTGGCACAATTTAAAGTGGGACTGTTCTTAGCCAATTAGCAAATTGAAGTTAAAGTTTTGATACAAATTTAATCAAAATATAAGTGTTGAATATTAAAGGCACAAAAAGTTCGGCCAACTCATTTCTTAGAATTATAATAATAGATCCCACCGTCAGATCTTTCTTGTTCTCTTATTCTCTTTCATTCTATTTACGAAATAGAGTATCGCATATCCTTAAAAAATAAAATACACAGAATCGACCAAAACTCAGAAGAAATCAGTTAAAAAATCGGACTAACTTGAATTAGAGGTAAGCACTGCATCAAACTAGAAGTAGGCACATTGAACAATTAGTACTATATCGAAATAAAAATTTCAAATCCAGAAATAGACACTTACCTACCCAATTTGTACATGAATCCGCCGATGACTGTAGTATCACAATGCTTAGTTTCTGGGGTTGCCTCGTCCAGTTATGTGCCATTTTTACGGCACGCAATAAAAAATCTAGATTTATTTTTCTTAATTTTCTTGTACCTGGTATATATCTATAGCTTCTTCTTTTTTGCAAGTTAATGCAGCACTAAAGTATCTGTTGCATAGCTCAGATTAGAGCTATAATTATTTTTATGAATGCTTTAATCACTCTACAACACAGTGCAGCCCCAGGCAATGTATGATCCACTGTACATTACGTCTAAGATAAAGCGTCATAGAAATATAAGTTACTGATCACAATGGGGGAGATGGAGACGGGGGATGCATATCATTACTTCATTATCACGACTCCTATAATTGAAGATCTAAAAGCAGTGCTTGGCTATATGTGAGAGCGTGATAGGAGCCGCGAAAGATTAATGTGTGGTCGTAGTGCATGCAAAGTTCACACTCTTCTGCAATCCTCTCATTATACAATTTTCTAATTATGATCGTAGTGACAAATGAATTATTCAAATTCGGTTCGACAAGGTTAAAAATTTGTAATTCAGGAATAATTCGAGTATAATTTAGAAATGATTCGGAATTATCTTGATTAGATATCTCAGTCCTACAAGGAAGAAAAAAAATATTATGGGAAAAATTCGCAAATAATTCGTAAAATTCGAGAAAAGTTTGTAAAATTCGCGAATTATTCGAAAATAATTCGGTCAAAGTTCGGTCAGCCGAATAATTCGACGTCCGGTTCGTCATCACAAAAAAAACGAATTATTCGTGAATCTGGTGACTATGATTCTGATCAGACATCTTATCTGCAAATTATGACACACTTATGTCATCATTTCTAACTTAGTGGATGTGGAGTTATTAGGATACAATTATTGTTCTAAATGGTTGATTACTATATATATATATAATATCCCATTATATCTATTTTTATATTTTTCTTCTACGTTGAAATACCAATCGTGGTCCCTTTAACCAATTTGAACCAATCGAACCAATCGTGGTCCCATTATATCTATTTTTAAACCCATCGAACCAATCTGAAGTGTTAAAAATGCGGGGAAAAATGCCTCTCGCCTTCGTACAAAATCGTGGTCCCTTTAACCAATTTTGCTGGGCCTACCGAAAGATGAAATTGGAGCTTTTTTTTTTTTTTTTCTTTCTCATTTTTTTTTTTTCTTTTGTCTCTTTTCTCTAGACACCTTTTTGTCTTAAAAAATGAAATTCATTTTTTGATTAAGCACATTTACACTGGACGGTCATAAAATATATCAGACTGCCACATGATATCATGATATGATATGACCGCATCCTAATCAACAACAAGAACAACGAAAAAGGGAACCAAGGTGAGAAATTTTGGATTCTCTGTGTCATCTGGAACTCACCAAAATGTGTTGCATGTTAGATACACCTAAAACCACAGTGACAAATGAATTATTCAAATTCGGTTCGACGAGGTCAAAATTTCGTAATTCGAGTATAATTTGGGAATGATTCAGAATTATCTGGATTAGATATCTCAGTCCTACAAGGAAGAAAAAAAAATGTTATGGGAAAAATTCGCAAATAATTCGTAAAATTCGAGAAAAGTTCGTAAAATTCGCGAATTATTCGGAAATAATTCGGTCAAAGTTCGGTCAACCGAATAATTCGGCTTTCGGTTCGTCATCACAAAAAAAAAAAATTATTCGCGAATCTTGTGACTATGCCTAAAACTTGCCAACATATATCTTTAGTAGAAATTGTGGATTAAAATTGTGAGTGGTTGCATGTTACCACATGATTCTCTTAATAGGTGTTGTGTTTATTGTAGGTACTAGGCACATGACACTAGGGGTGCACAAAAAAGCTCATGACTCATAACTTGTTCAGAATCAATTCGGATTCAACTCGCCAACAACTCGAGTTGAAACTGACTCGAGTTCATTGACTCGGTTGTCTAACGAGTTGAATCCAAGTTGCCCCCAATTCGGTTCGGAATCAACTCGGTTGACTCATTGACTTGGTAAACTATGTAATGTTTTGTTAGACTTTGTACTATTTAGTAATTTGGTAAACTTTGTACTATTTAATTATGTATTTGTCACTGTTTCATTATGTAAAGTTTTAAATTATGTACTATTTTTTTTTGTTAGATTTTGTTTTGATAATTTTTAATTTGATAAACTATATACTATTTACAAGTCATGAGTCGACTCGAGTCGACTTGAGTTAATCGCGAGTTGAATCCAAGTTGGGTTTCTGACTCGAAACTGAATTAACAACTCAGACTCAACTCGGCTTATGAGTTCACAAGTTGAATCCAAGTTGCTCTCAACTCTGACTCAACTCGGCTCATGAGTTCACAAGTTGAATCCAAGTTGCTCTCAACTCTGACTCAACTCGGCTCATGAGCAGCCCTACATGACACTGATAATTCTATCAAACGATAAGGATATGGTACACGATGCATGTCATAATTACATTGGTTCTTCTAAATTTGAATATTCAAACGTAGTTGTAAGATTCATTATTAACATATTTAAACTTGTAGGTTTGATTTAAACTTAAATCTAAATTTATATTTTAAAGCATCGTCATCCTTGTAATTATAAAATGTTATATTATTATTTTTGTCAAATTATCAACATTGTTAAATCAAAAATTACTTCATATATATTTCCCCAATTAGAATTGTAAATTTGTAATCGTCACATCAACATTTTTTTTGAAAGTAAAAATGGAGATACTCCTATGTGATATGATTGAATTATGTTGTTCTTGCTTTGTCTAACAGAAAACCTTTCTTTGACGGATTTTAATTTCTTATGAACTGTTTGGATGTGCCACACCATTATGAGCATCAGTACCCGCCGCAATTAATCTGGATTCGTGTTGAGGATGAGTTTTACTGTGGATCAAGTGGGGTCACCCAAGGATTATGTGGGGCCACAGAATGGACTTGGCAAGAGAATTCGTATCATCTGCAGTGTTGATTGGATGGTGATTAAACCCATCGAACCAATCTGAAGTGTTAAAAATGCCTCTCGCCTTCGTACAAAATCGTGGTCCCTTTACCAATTTTGCTGGGCCTACCGAAAGATGAAAATGGAGCTTTTTTTTTTTTCTTTCTCATTTTTGATTTTTCTTTTGTCTCTTTTCTCTAGACACCTTTTTGTCTTAAAAAATGAAATTCATTTTTTGATTAAGCACATTTACACAGGACGGTCATAAAATATATCAGACTGCCACACGATATGATATGATATGATATGATCGCATCCTAATCAACAACAAGAACAACGAAAAAGGGAACCAAGGTGAGAAATTTTGGATTCTCTGTGTCATCTGAAACTCACCAAAATGTGTTGCATGTTAGATACATCTAAAATCATAGTGACAAATGAATTATTCAAATTCAGTTCAACGAGGTCAAAATTTCGTAATTCGGGAATAATTCGAGTATAATTTGGAAATAATTCAGAATTATCTGGATTAGATATCTCAGTTCTACAAGGAAGAAAAAAAAAACCCCAAAAAAAATGTTCTGGGAAATATTCGCAAATAATTCGTAAAATTTGAGAAAAGTTCATAAAATTCGCGAATTATTCGGAAATAATTCGGTCAAAGTTCGGTCAACCGAATAATTCGGCATTCGGTTCGTCATCACAAAAAAAACAAATTATTCGCGAATCTTGTGACTATGCCTAAAACTTGCCAACATATATCTTTAATAGAAATTGTGGATTAAAATTGTGAGAGGTTGCATGTTACCACATGATTCTCTATTACATGACACTAGGGGTGCACAAAAAAACTCATGACTCATAACTTGTTCGGAATCAATTCGGATTCAACTCGCCAACAACTCGAGTTGAAACTGACTCAATTGTCTCACGAGTTGAATCTAAGTTGCCCCTAATTCGGTTCAGAATCAACTCGGTGACTCATTGACTTGGTAAACTATGTAATGTTTTGTTAGACTTTGTACTATTTAATTATGTATTTGTCACTGTTTCATTATGTAAAGTTTTAAATTGTGTAATATTTTTTTTGTTAGATTTTGTTTTGATAATTTTTAATTTGATAAACTATATACTATTTACAAGTCATGAGTCGACTCGAGTTGACTCGAGTTAATCGCGAGTTGAATCCAAGTTGGGATTTCTGACTCGAAACTGAATTAGTAACTCAGACTCAACTCGGCTCATGAGTTCACAAGTTGAATCCAAGTTGCCCTCAACTCGGCTCATGAGCAACCTACATGACACTGATAATTCTATCAAACGATAAGGATATGATACACGATGCATGTCATAATTACATTAGTTCTTCTAAATTTGAATATTCAAACGTAGTTGTAAGATTCATTATTAACATATTTAAACTTGTAGGTTTGATTTAAACTTAAATCTAAATTTATATTTTAAAGCATCTTCATCCTTGTAATTATAAAATGTTATATTATTATTTTTTTCAAATTATCAACATTGTTAAATAAAAAATTACTTCATATTTCCCCAATTAGAATTGTAAATTTGTAATCGTCACATCAACAATTTTTTTGAAAGTAAAAATGGAGATACTAACAGAAAACCTTTCTTTGACGGATTTTAATTTCCGAAATTTTTATTTATAACATTTAAAAAAAAATAAACCAAATAACCATCGTTTGGTGAGATTTCAAATTCTAGCACGGCCGCACCGGCATTATGCGGACCCATTTCAGCGAGGCCGCAGAATACCGATGCGGACCCATTTTTTTTTCAATCCCGTTTTCAAACTTTGCTGATATATGTGTGGCATGGATTCCTAGAAAATAAAAATATATTAAAAAACTAAAAATTTGAGATATGTCGCGTGTGGCATGGATTCCTAGAAAACCAAAAAATATTTAAAAAACTAAAAATTTGAGATATGTCGCTGGTGTCTCGGTAAAACAAAAAAAAATGAGTCCGCAGAACCATTATGCGGACCCAGCCAGGGGTCCGCAGAATGCCTGTGCGGTCTCCAGCATTTGAGTGCGCAGAATGCCTGTGCGGTCTCCAGTATTTGAGTGCGCAGAATGCCGGTGCGGCCGTGCTAGAATTCGAAATCCCACCAAACGATGGTTATTTGGTTTTTTTTTTTTAATGTTAGAAATAAAAATTTCGGTTTTAATTTCTTATGAACTGTTTGGATGTGCCACACCATTATGAGCATCAGTACCCGCCGAAACTAATCTGGATTCGTGTTGAGGATGAGTACTGTGGATCAAATGGGGTCACCCAAGGATTATGTGGGGCCACAGAATGGACTTGGCAAGAGAATTCGTATCATCTGCGTTAACTCAAAAATGAATCTTTTGAGTTAATAAATCTCAACTGTCTGATCTGTTTTGAAATTCGTGTTGAATAGATCCGCACTAATATTGAAAAGCTCCTAATGTTATAGGCAGGAGACGGATTGACTATGTTTAAAATCAGACGGTTGAGATTCATTAACTCGATAGATTCTCTTTTGAGTTAATGCAGAGGATACGCGTTCCTTGGCAAGAAAGATATTTAAACCGCTCAAGCCGAATTAGTTTTGAACCAATTGTTTTCTCATTATCCATGGAGATCTGCTTCTCTTTCGTTGAAAACGAATCCACATATATTGATCCTTTTCATTTTCTTGAAGCTCGTTGTAGTAATAATTGAGTGAGTCTATGGTACTATGCATAGCACAGATTGGTCCGTACTACGGATCAATATTTTCGTTTTCAAAATTCTAACAGTCGATCCGAACCGTTCAACATGATTTCTATATGAGAATATACTTGTGGGCTAAATTTTTTTATTATTTTTTAAATAGGTAGAAAATCACTAGTTTTGGATGGTCCAGAACTTTCAGATCAAGTGATTTTCTACCTATCTTAAAATATAGTAAAAAATTCGAAAAATATAAAATTTAGTCTGCAAGTACATATTCATGTGGATATCACATTGAACGGTTCGGATCGACCATTAAGATTTTCAAAATGAAAATATGACTCCGTAGTACAGACTAATCCGTAGTATGCATAGTACCATAGACTCACTCGTAATAATTTCATATCAATAAATTTGTTTAGATCAAAACCAAAGGATGCCTAAATTTTTGTACAGAAAATGACCTAATTTGGAGGTCTTTTCAGATGCTTGAAAAATAACAAGAAAGTCCATATCAGAAGTTATTTAGTCTATCATGGATATCTTGTATTGAGTGGTCACGGATAATATTGCTTTTTTCAAACTAATTTAATTTAATTTAATTGGTCGGATAATTATAGTAAGTTATTCAAAAGCTACGTTTAAGGACACCTATAATTAGAGAATGATAAGTTCATTGTTAGGGATGTCAACCATGTTATCTGCTTATTGACTTAGAGAACGGAGTAGGTCCGATGTCCATCGGACCTACTTTTAGGTTCAACGAGCATGATGACCGTCCGATCTAATTTAAATTTGTGCACACGAAATTGAAACAGACACGCACGAAGTTTAAAGTGTTCTGCACGAATCTTAAAGCAAATCGACTGTGATTAAACCCATCGAACCAGAGTAGGTCCGATGCCCGTCGGACCTACTCTCAAGTGATTGACTTATTGTATTCATAATTTTTGTCATGCCGCCAAAATGTCAAGAAATATTTAAGTTCAACAATATGAGATCTCAGATAATATGTATACAACTAGGGTGTTATTAATTTCACCAATTTCTTTGTGAACTCAACTCTAATTAAAATCTATCGGATTGACTTCAAACGATGAATCCGAATTATTGAAACTCATCTACTTTACGAGTACTGATTTGAAAATTTTAAATTTTAGAATTAATTTTGTATAGAGTCAAGTAGTCAAAAAATGTTTGAATGCATTAAAATTAATTTATAAACCTTCTAATTTTGACTGCTTGACTTTATACAAATTAATTTGAAAGTTTAAATTTTTCGCATGTAGACGCATCACTTGTAAGATATATGAGTTTCAACAGTTCGGATTCATCATTTGAAACTAACCAGATAAGTTTTAGAATTGAGTTCAAAAAAAAGTTTGATGAACTTCCTACTTCTACTCCATATAAGATATATCAATCACAAAAGATATGCTAATCACTTGGTAAGATTGATATTTTGCACAAGAAATCACACAATTGATGAGACTTTGATGAAAAGTTGTAGGGAGAGATACTGCATGACAAAATTAATTTAATTTTCATTAAATTTTCTTATTTAATTGATCAAATTTCCGTATTCATTTTTTTTTTAAATATGACTTAATTGTGTTGTTCCTTTCAACTGTCAACATTGAAAAATGAACTTTCAACAGTTACAATTTATTTTGTAAATCATTATATTGGACAATTCAAATATCTAATAGTGTAAATATAAATTCATTATATTGGACTATTTATTACGAGGAGATCTCATGTTTTTCATACCTCATGATACTTTATATTTTATATTTCCGTTTTTAAAGTCCAAACTGTTGATTTGAACCACTCAACATGATATCCATATTAAAATATGTTTGTGGATGAAATTTTATAATTTTTGAATTTTTTTTTACTATTTTCTAAGATAGGTACAAAATCACTGTTTTTGAACGGTTTCAAAAACAGTGATTTCGTACCTATCTTAAATAATAGTAAAAAAATTCTAAAAAATATAAAATTTCATCCCAATCATACCTTTAGTATGGATATCATGTTGAGCGGTTCGGATTAACAATTTAGACTTTAAAAACAGAGATATAAAATATGATGTATGATGAGATATGAAAGGTACGAGGTATTGGAACCCTCCTCATTTATTATTATTAGTAGCAAAATATTATTCTTTTTGTAAAAAAAAATAATATAATTGGTACTCTTCTTTAGTATTTGCCAATTGCCATACTTTTTATACTCTTCTCTTGATGCTAGGATTAATATTATTTTTTCTACTTTTTTTGTAAATAATAAAAAGTACAGATTTGCCAATTTATGCTCAAATGAATTATTCAGACACTAGTCGGCCAAAAAAAAAAAAAAAATTTAATTTATGGGGCTATGGAATAAGGTTTGCACACATAATTGTCAGTTTTGTACTCATGCATGAGTTTGACATCCCCATTAGGTCCAATTTTGGGCACAGACTCAGATTCTTGTTATTTGTTGAACACTTGAGAGTAGGTCGGATGGGTATCGGACCTACTATGGTTCGATGGGTTAAATCACCGTCGATTTTCTTTAAGATTCGTGCAGAATGCTTTAAAATTCGTGCGTGTTTATTTCAATGTTCGTGCGTACAAATCTTAAATTAGATCGGACGGTTATCGTGCTCGTTGAACCTAAAAGTAGGTCCGATGGGCATAGGACCTACTCCGTTCTCTTTGTTGAAAGGCTGGTGTTAAAAAAAAAAACACTCTGGACATGGAATAAGTTTGTACTTTATATTATTCAATCATCCTAATTATTATGAAAATAATAATAATAATTTCTTTTAAACTTTGAAATAATTTTTTCCAGAAACCCAACCTGCTTAATAATATACTCAAACCAGTACAATCCAGTTTTTTTTTTCAAATTTCAAACCTGATATAACATCTTAGTTTAGTGGTATGAGCATCTCCATCCCAGCAATTGTAAAATATTATTTTCTATGTTAATTCTAAAAATGAATCCTTTTTACCACGTCAGTGGAATCAAAATAGCAGGTTAATTTTAAAATAAATAATGCGAAGAAAATGACTAAATTACTGACGTGGCAAATATATTCGATTTTTGCAATTGTAACATTATGAGTTACAAGTCTGTACATATATGAAAAAGTAGAGAAGAAAAGAATCATGAAGATTTCACCGTGCAAATAAGGAAGCTGGTGATCTCATCAAATAAACAAGTAAGAATGGGATAAAAGATGTTGGTGAAGTGAAAGATATGGCAGTTGATTTGCAGAAAGTAGGGACATGATAAAAGAGGTTGGTAAAGTAAAAAGTGTAGTAGTTGATTTAGTGAGACAAAAAAGTTTGTGATGAAAAAATGAGATAAAAATTTCTCAATTTTAAACAATCAAAGATAAATTCTTAGAGAGAAAATTTTGAAAACACATGCATCCTCTTTATATAAGATCTTTGATTGAGATTAAAGAACAGGTTTCTTTTACTCATTATACTTGAGAAATGAGTAAGACTAAAATCTAATATTGATTTTGTGCTTCAATTATACTCCATGTTCTTATCTTTGTTTTCAAAGTTCGAATAGTCGATCTGAACCGTCCAACATGATATTCATATTAAAATATAGTTGGACACCAAATTTTATATTTTTTTAACTTTTTTTTTTTTACTATTTTTTTAGATAGGTACGAAATCACTGTTTTAGATGGTCCAAAATCATCTGAAAACAATGATTTTGTACCTATTTAAGAAAATTGTAAAAAAATTCAGAAAAATAGAAAATTTGGTCGCTAAGTATATTTTAATATGGAGATCATGTCGAGCGATTCGTATCGATTTTCCGGACTTTGAAAACAAAAATAATAATATAGAGCATAATTGAAATACAAAATTAACGATGCATTTTAACTCTATTCTTGAGAAATTGTCTCTTTCTTCTATGTATCATCTTCAAGGACAGTTTCTCCAGGTACTTTTATTTTAGCAAATATCATTTTTCGGCCTTTTTCTCTTTCTTTTTTTGAAAGAATTCTGAAACCACAACTTGTGTTTTACTCGCTTATTGTGATATTTTCATATATTCATAATTAATGTTCATGCGATAAAATTATTATATGAATTTATTTATAAAGATGTTCATATATTTTCAAGATATCACGTTAAGGCTTGTCTTGATTAGTGCATGAGATTTGTGACTAGCCCAAAAGAATTCAGACTTCACTTATTGGGTACGTCGTCCTACTATCTTGGTTATATTGGGTGTCCCCATGGTAAGGCACGACAATGCGACATTCGTCTGCGAATGTCGATACTCCCATTTGTACTTTTGTTGATCCAATTAGTGGTATCTCCGGTTAAGATCTTCACCACTAATCTAGTATTTTTATTCTCCCTTATCCCAATTCGATTAGCCCAATGATGACTAACTTCTATATGTGGCCATTACATGACGGTCTAGACCAATAAACAAAATCAAGTAAGATAGAACATAAAGCGGAAAAACAATCGAACAACAAAAGACTAAACAATAATCAAATAAAAGTATATATCAAAGCATCATGAGTAACAAGGTTTACTGCCAACTTTAAGAATCTAAACTTAGCCGCTGAACAGCATGTTTACAAAGATATAAGAGAAAGATACAGCCATACACGAAGTACCCTTCTATTTAATCTCTACACACTCCTCTCTTCTCACTTAAGAAAATATAAAACCAAAAGATACAAAGATGTGTGGAGTCCAAGTTATCTGATTTGGATATAGCTGTCAAAGAATTCACCAAAGGGCGCCTCGGGTACGGTCCGTATTGGCTAATACGGACCGTACTCCCATTGTGTCGCTGCAGGAGTTAATGCGTATTTGGTCTTCTTTGGTCCGTACTAGGGCTCTGGTCTGTATTGGCTAATACGGTCCGTACCAGAGCTTTAGTCGGTGAGCTGCGCTTCTCCGATCGACCCGATTCTTGCTCCAAATGATGTAAAATAGCCCTAAATCATGGTTCCTGCACTAAAACATAAAATAGGGCAACAATAATCTTTTTCACGTAATATTTAAACATAAAGATGAGAAAATAAGGAAAAACCCAACGTAATTAACTATCAAAATGAGCTTGATTACGTCTCCCAACTTGAATTGTTGCTTGTCCTCAAGCAATGACATCCCAGCTGGTCTAAGGTCCGGTCTAGGTTAAACCATACAATCTCAAGGACTTGCTACAAATTAAATTAGAACTTGGACTTTGTACAATTGATATGGCTTTCAAAAATTTAGAACTTCAAAAATATTCATGACCTCTCCCTTGAACAATTTATTCACTTTATGATTGACCTAATTATGCATCCCTTAGAATAATTATTCTTGAACAATTCATCTCACAAATATCTCTAAATCTGAGAGTGCTAATTTATCCTTTGATTATAAATTGATCCCTTCCAACCAATAGAAATTCTAATGATATAAATTTTGATTTTCCTTCCCAATTGATTGGAGCAAAGTATGACAACTAAGTGTGTTGGTATATGTGACAATTGGTAACCAGTCTTGTGTAGGCACCCGTACTCATTTTTTTTTTATCCTCCATCTTTTTATTCTATTTTTCTCTTTTTCTCTTTTTCTAATTTTTCTATTTTTTTTTTGTCTTTTCTTGATTTTCTGATTTTTTTTATTTTTGTATTTTTCTAAAAATTTAAAAATTTTCAGAAATAAATATTTTTGTGTCACAAGTACTATGATTACACACAATTCCAAGTATTCATTCATACGAGAAATTATTGCATAGTTTTGCTAGGAGTCTATATATAATAAATGGTTATTCTAAAACACTCTTAAATTTAGAAAACTTTGCAAAAATAAATTACTCAAAAATAATTTTCTAGGGTATCAATTTTTGACCAACATTCATGGTAAGCAATTAATTATTCACTTTGAGGTCACTATATTTTAAAAATTCAGAATTTTTGGTACCATACTCAATTGTCTAAACCCTAGTCTAAATTAATTCAAGCAATTCCTATTTGATTACCTATATGCACGCTACTCCTAAATTAATTTATATGCTCCTAAAATGCAATATGCAATTTTACATGCATGCTAGATAAAAACCTTAGCCATTCATCTTATCTCTCAAAGTTAAGCTTTAAGAAATAATCGTGACTAAGTAAAACTGCTAGCAAATGGAAAAATAAAGGTTCCACATGCCATGATCTTAGATACAATGCAAAAATTTAATGTATTTATTTTTTGAAAGTTTTTTTACCACTTGACTCTATACAAAATTAATTTGAAAATTTAAAATTTTCATATATATATGCACCACTTGTAAGGTAGATTGGTTTCAACAGTTCAGAGTCGTCATTTGAAGCTAATTTAATAGATTTTAGAGTTGAATTTACAAAGAAATTTAATAAACTTAAGAACAACCAAATTCTACTCAAAATCCAAATATAGATAAAAACCCAAATCAGAATAAATCAAATCCAATTCCGAGCATAACCCGTATGTTTGGCACAGGACACAGGAGCAAGAAAACAAAAGTACTGACAGTAGCTGAGGTAAGAGAAATGCAAGTGAGGAATCGAGGACGATGCTCCTGTGGGTGGGCCCCACCATGGCGTCAATTCATTACCTTGTACTACGAAGCTCATTTTAGACCAGTCGTTTTTGTACACGTGGCTGTTCCAGAACCTCTATTTCCCCCATGGACTTCAGTACGCCGGCCGCTCACGTGCATCAATATTTTCTTTTCGGATAAGGCTCGGTAAAATTATTGTAAAGCAGGCGAACAGCATCAATATAAATATATATAAATTATAAATATAGATAGAGTCTGGTTAATATTAAAACGTTTGTTCTAGAACTGTGGTGTAACTAATTGATTTTTTAAATTTCAAAGTTTAATGGTCGATCCGAACAGTTAGATGTAATATCTATATTAAAATGTGCTTGAGACCAAATTTTATATTTTTTAAAAATTTTTCACTATTTGTTAAGTCAGTTTTAAAATCTTCTAGGAACAACCGTTAGCCTAGGCCGTGGAAGTGTTTGTTCCACGGCCTAGGAACAAACCATTTTTAAAATTAAAATAGCCGAAGTGTTTGTTCCACGGCCTAGGAACAAACGATCTCTATATATATAGTAAAATTGGCTTAATAAATGTATCGCTGATTTTAACAAACGTTTGTTCATTTTCAAAGTTTAAATAGTCAATTCGAACTTCTCAACATGATTTTCATATTGAATGTGCTTAAAGACCAAATTTCACATTTCTTGAAAATTATTTACTATTTTATTATAATTTTTTAAAATCATTATTTTTCTGATTTTTTTTATTTTTTATTTATTGAAAAGTTGTGATTTTCAAAAATTCTAAAAAATTAGTAAAACAATTCCAAAAAAATGTAAAATTTGATCTCAAGCACATTTTAATATGAAGATCATATTGAAATGTTCAAATCGACTATTTGAACTTTGAAAATGAAGACATGAGCATGAAGTAAAACACCCTCTTTACTTCCCAAAGCATGGTAGCCCATCTCTCTCTCTCTCTATATATATATATATATTTTAGGAATATATATATTTAGAGAGAGAGATTGGTTAAGTTCAAGGTGGCATGACCAAGATTTTGGTACTATCAGTTTGATTTTGAGATTTCAAAGTTCAAATAGTCGATATGAAGTGCTTAACATATTCTCCATATTAAAATGTGCTTGAGGTCCAAAGCTTGTATTTTTTTTTTGGGAATCTTTTTTACTATTTTTTAAAGACTTTTGAAAATCACTGTTTTTCATAATAAAAAAAAAATTTCTAGAAAATAGTGATGGGTTCCCAAAAATGCAAATAATATTTGCTTATTACTTATTAGAGATATTAGTTGACTTTGGAAAATTCGATTAAAAAATTATCTGATTTCACGATACAAATTATATATTGCAGTTTTACCAACGCTTTCTTCAGATGGCCTATAGGTACAATCTTGATGATGAAAGGGATTGTTGATTTTACCAATTCTGATTTAAATAAATGGGATTTAAACAAACTAATTTGAGACTTTTGACAATATTTTTCAAGTAAAGTCCAAAAAAAATTAAACACAATAAATTATAGATATATTGTTAGAATTAGATATTAGTTTTATATTAATTTCATAAAATTTGTTATTTTTTTATATTCCAGCAAAAACCACTTAATATATATCTCTATTAATTTTAGGTCATTGATAAATGATATTATCATTTTTAATACTTATGACATGCATAAAATATACACATATTTCAGTTGTTGGATTTCAAAATCACAAGTTATTTTTTATTGTTGTCGAAATTATCAAGTTAATCCTGATCAATGAATACTGGCACTATTTTATGTATTTTCCCTCATATAGTAGGAGCTGAGCAATGTAATTCTGAAATAAAAACAAAGGAATAAATGGCCTTTGTTTTTATTTGGTAATTAGTAACTTTCTAATAAAGCAAAACTCTATCTAAAATGCTCTTGCTGAGTAAAGAAATAAATACTTGCTATTTCTATATATACACAAAGCAAAGCTGAGGCTGAGAGCTCAACCTATTCCTTTCTCTGCTTTCTTTCAAGTCAAAGACAAGGAGAAGGAAAGGGAAAACAACTGAAAGGGAAGAAAGGGTAAAGCAAAGAGGACCAAATAATTAGATGAACAAATCTGATTATAAATGAGCTCATTTGTTGGATCTATCAGTGCTTTCTAGCACTTAATCTTACCAGCATAGTATGTGAAAAAGGTGATTACACTATACCCTCTTTGTTGGAATTATCAAGTCTGGATGATACTTTTGTTTCTTATGAAAAAGGAAGATGAAAATGCTGCTTGGGTAATCAGTTTTTAAGTGTCAGTATGTTTTTTAGCATGAAAGTATCAGTATATTATTTTCCCCTTCTTGTCCTTTGTTTTATTTTATTACTTTTCTCCCTTTATTTTCTTATGCATAGTTGTATGAACAATTGGCAGATCCTGGTTCCAATTTAGCTTGAGCTAATTATCAAAAAAATTTAAGAGCTGAAGTGAAAATCAGATTAAAAGGCAATGCCAGTTCCATTGGCCCCATATCCTGCTCCAGTTCCTCTTACCCCACCAGCAAATGGTATATTCTTTCTCTTTTTATAAATTCCTCAAATCTTATTTTCCTTGTATATGTTTTGGATAAGACTTTAGTTTATTTTTCCATAAATAATTGTCCTCTTGTTACTTGATTAGCCTGATTTCTGCAGATAAATTTCTCAAACCAACACAGAATATATATAGTATGTTTGAATATATCCTGTAATGTTTCTACAGTTCTTAAGTTTTTGCAATGAAGCAATGATTTTAAGTAAAGTTACTTTTCTACATTTAGGAGCACAAAGCCAACTAGTTTGTTCGGGTTGCCGAAACCTACTTCTATATCCAATTGGTGCAGCCTCTGTTTGTTGTGCTGTGTGTAGTGCCGTCACGTCGGTTCCCCCGCCAGGTAAACATTTCTCAAGATGAGTCAGCTTAAGTGGTTTCACAGTTTACCGTTTAAATTATGAAAATTAATGGATTATAGCCAGACCATTTAGAAGAAAAGAAAATTAGAGCATTTGTTGAGCTGTGCTGCCAATTATAATACTCCTTACAAATTTGAATCAACAAAAAATGCCATATAACTTGGGATTCTGCAAATTAAGAGGAAAAGTAACTAATGAAATGCATTTTGTGAATAAATTAATTTAAATTTTCTTTATGATTGAAGAACACAAAAAACTTACTTAGGTTTCATGTAGGAAAAGGAAAAGATATGACGGAGCTAAATACCGAAAGCAAAGGAAACAATAAAAGCACCATATATGTGCATCAAACATAACCTAAATCATAACATACTTAAAATTGCGTGTTCACAAGAAAAAAATTATCCAGAGACACATTTTCTCAAAGAAACCAACAAAACTAAAGAGCTAATGGGGATTCCTTCTCCAAGAACAACATACCTTGGATTCATATTTTCTCAGAAAGATTATGACATATTACACAGTTTGCCAATTCTATGTTTTTTTGAGAGCAGGAACAGAGATGGCACAGTTGGTATGTGGAGGCTGCCACACTCTCCTAATGTATATACGCGGAGCAACAAGTGTGCAGTGTTCATGCTGTCATACTGTTAACCTTGCCCTTGAAGGTACATCCCATTAATTCATATCTTCACAACTAATTATGTTTGATCTGAAATAATTAATCTCTCTCGTGTTATTCTGCTGGTGGATATTCAGCAAATCAGGTAGCACATGTGAACTGTGGTAATTGCCATATGCTGCTCATGTACCAGTATGGAGCCCGATCTGTCAAGTGCGCTGTTTGCAACTTTGTTACTTCTATTGGGGTTGGTCTACATTTTGCACATTTTCCCATTTAAATTTTCAAATTTTACTGGATATAATGTCAAATATATGAACCTTAAGTACCCTGCCATCTGCAAAGTGCCAACCAAGTGTAGCTGTACTGGATGCATGCTGATGTGTACTACTGCAACATAAGATGTTGGTCCTTATACCAACAACTGAACATTCAAATTTCCAGTAGATAACCAAGCAAGGGTTGTTGAATTCTGGAAGAATATGTAATCCTCACACTAATTTTTGTTGAAGTTATCTCAAAATCTGTACCACAACTAATTGATTTAATGACGATTATACAGGCATCACCAAGCTCAGAACAGAAGACTAGCAGTTAAATTTCCACTGGAAATTTTGCTAATTTTTTTTGTATCAGAGGAGACTACGGATACCTACAGAGAATTTGTATAGAGACTTTTCCTCTGGGAGAGATCAATTTCTCTTCAACTTGCCGAATAAACCAGCTTCTTTCTGTAATTTTTCTTCTTTTTCTTCTTCTTCTTCTTTTTTTTTTTTGTTAATTCAGACTGCTGAGGTGTGTTTTCTGTTTGCCTATAGAATGTAGAGTTGCTTTCTTTTTGCAGTCTTATCAAGTAATTCTCAATATATAATGTATGGAATAAATTAACACTGCCTGGCTGTATCCCTTGTATGTATCCTGTAATGAAGGTTCTCATTCCAGTTATCTAATTTTGGGTTTTAAAAGCAAGTTAATGTTTTCCTTACATTTTTATACTATTCTTTGGTAACTATTTTTCTTCTGGTTTTCCTTACATTTTACATTGGTAAAGTCCAATTAGCTGTGGATCCCTCAATCCAGCACCTAACCTGATGGAGGAATGCAGGTGATAGAGAGTTCTGATCAGCCTCCACTAGAATTGGAATTAAAATTGAGTTACCAATATACCAGATTAGGCTTGCCATTAACCAAGCCAAACAGACACCCACCCACCCACACACACATAGAGGTGCTACTTTTACCCGATTACCCGGATCCGATCCGGAACCGAACCGGAACCGATCCAGATCCGATTAATTTGGATAGGATATGGTTTAAAAAATATAACCGGTTAAATTATGGGTACGGTTACAAAATTAATAATTTAATATCCGATCGGATCCGAACCGGAACCGATACTGTAATGGATAGGATATGGATTTGATTTAATTATCCGACCCATAACCGAACCCGACCCGATATCCGTATAAATACCCGATAAAATGATAATACCATTTCTTTATAATTATTAATATAAACGCATATATTAATAACTATGAAAAGACAATCATTTGTAGTATTTTTAATTTCTTGAATGAAATTTATTGTTTTTTTTGCACATATTATTGAAATCAAATGTCATGTTTACATTTTGCCTATAAATTTTTGAAACTAATTAATTCCTTTCTTGATCTCTTTATCTATCATGTATCTACTAGTGTATTGATTATACCCGCCCGGTCCAACCCGACCCGCGCAAACCCGGGACCCGGACCCGGACCGACCCGGATCCGACCATGAACCCGACCCGAACCGTCCTAAAGGGATGGGTCGGGTTTAAAACGGGTCGGATGCGGTTTTCTGGGCGAAACCCGACCTCCCCCCCACCGTTTCAACCCGTCTACCCGAACCCGACCCGGACCGGCCTAAACCCGACCCGACCCAAAACCCGACTGAACCCCCCCCAAACCCGGCCGAACCCGGGTGAACCCGACCTAACCCGACCCTAACCCGGGTCAAACCCGACCTAACCCCCCAAAACCCGGGTCTAACCCGCCGAAAACCCGGCGGGATCCGAGCCAACCCGCCCCAACCCGGGTCAACCCGTCCGAATTTGAAATTTTTTTGAAAAAAACGGTACAATTGTTTTTCAAATTTCAAAATTTTGACTCTGCTTGCGCTGCCTACTTGCCTCTGGCTTGTGGTGCCTCTGTGACTTGCGCTGCCTTTGGCTTGGTTAGCCTCTGACAGATAGCATATTTATACAATATTACAATGTATTAAAGGCAACACAAGATTGGAGATTCTACATTTGTTATATGCTATTTGCTATTTGTACCTCTGACAGATAGCCTTTAAGTTTTACCATTGTATTAATATGCTATATGCTATTTGTTGTGTTGCCTTTCATTTAAGCCAAGGTACAAATAGGTTAGATACTTTAATTTATATTATATTTAAATTTACATTTAATGTAGGTTATATTTAATTTAGATTTACATTTAAATTAGATTTACATTTAATTTAGATTATATTTAATTTAGATTTAATTTAGATTTACATACGATTACAATATGTTATGTTATTGTTTTCTTAACGGGATTTTTAACTGCTCTACTGTTGCTTTAGTGTTAACTGAATATAAAACAAATTTAAAAATTACAAGATCGAATTTTGGAAAAAATGTGATTCATTAATTTAGCGTAAGCTAGATGAAATAATAATTGAAAAAAAAATGAAATAAGTAAGTTATAAAGATTTCCAATTAAACTTAGATAGTTAGAAAGAATGTCTATTACTTTTTATTCTATTTTTTATTAATTAAAATAATACATATTAAATTAACTACATAATTTCATTTCAAAAAAATATTTAGAAATGTAATAACAAGTTAAGAATTCTTACTTATTTTTTCTTCTTTTTCTATTCAAAAATAGAAAATAGGAGAATTTAGGAGAATTTAAGTAAAACCAAACAAAAGATATAAAAGAGGTTAGTGGCTAAATGGACAGATGTAATGATAAGTAATTAATTTAAAAATTAATATAATTATGAGAATATTATATGCATGTTGATAAAAACATATTAAATTTTATAAGCTATATTATAAAATGGTGTTGAGTTTCTCTATTATCTTAGTAAATTAATGTTTAAAAAGAACTAAGTTCTTAATTTTTTTTTATTTTGGTAAAATTGGAGATTCTACATTTTATTTGATTACACCCAACAAATAGCATATTTATACAATGTATTAAAGATTTTTCTTTTAGAATTCTAATTTGACGGGACGTTATGGTTTATAACGTTCTATGAACGTTATAAACCATTACGTTCTATGAACGTTATAAACCATTACGTTCTTCTTAGATTCCAAATTTTCATGGAACGATTTTTTTATTTTCTTATTTATAAAAATATATTGAGTTCAAATAAAAAAAAAGAAAAAAAAAACTGAAAAAAAAAACAGATGAAAAACGTCTCTGAAAAAAAAAAAAAAAAAAAAACCGGACCGGACCTACCCGGACCGGACCGACCCCCGACCGACCTAACCCGGCCCGACCTAACCCGTCGGGTTTAGACCGGGTTAGGATCGGCCGAGTCAGACCCCAACCCGACTCAACCCGTTGACCCGGGCTAACCCGTGCCCGAGTCAACCCGGGGACCGGGCGGGTTTGGACCGGACCGACCCGACCCGGCCCCTTTTCAATACACTAGTATCTACCTTTCTGTATGGATTATTGAAATTTATTACTCTCTTCGCTGATTGAAACAAATTGTTATTAATATTCTATTCCTGAATTTTGGAACCATATAATGAAATCACCATCTCCAAACAAACAAGTTATGGGTATTCTCTCAAACAAACAAGTTATGGGTATATATCTACCCGGAACCGAAAGACTAGACCCGAAATATCTACGGGTAGATAGGTATCTGGATCCGGACCCTACCTGATTTGAAACAAATAAGTATATGGATCGAAATTCGGACCCGAACACTTTTAGGGTACGGGTCCAAATATAATAGTATCCGGACCCTACCCGATCCAATAGCACCTCTACACACACTAAATATCAATGCATAAGGACAACGCGGTTCTCTATCTAGATAAATCAATGTTTTAAATAGCACCGCTATAGCGTTTTCGGACCAAAAAAGCTATGACGCTGTGGCCATATAGCGCCGCTATAGCGCACTATTTCGCGCTATAGCGGCGCTATATGGCCATAGCGCCGTTTTTTCAGCCGTTCCGCTATGACGCAATAAACGCTATTTAAACCTTTGAGATAAATGGAGACTTCAAACAAAACGACAGCATCAATTAACTTTAAGATCAACCGTATTGACATAATTACCCACTAAAAAAAAAATGCCTACTGTGTTAGAGACCATTACATTTTGATAATCTTGGTAAGCATGAAAGAAGATATTCGTCAAAATAAGTTAGAGAAGAGGAGGATTACAGTACCACTATCTTATAGATTTCATATGTTATCATCACCTTAACATTTTCAAGAGTTTTGCTAAATACTAACATTAGCATTAACTATCCAAATCATACCTTTTCATTTCAGAATGGATGATTCCAGTTGTTCAATGTGATCTAAATATCAAAATCTTATACGATACCAAGTTTCACTATTTAAAAAATTTATATACTACTTTTTTCAGAATTTTGAAAAATGGCCCTATTTGATATGCAAATATAGGTTATAAACACTAGTTTAGGTTCTCTAGGGTTCTCGGAGGTTTTTAAAACACTTTATTTTATATACTACTTTTAGATTATAAACACTTTTCACTAGTCTAAGTTCTTGGGGGCTTTTAAAACATGGTTTAATACCTTAAAGATTTGATGTGGTAGCACTAATTGTGCTAAGGTTAGAGTTAAATAGTAAATAGAGGTTTTCTAGGGTTCATGTGCTCTCATTCTTAATCGGAAAACTTTTCAAATCGCATAAGCAAGAACCCAGCAACCCAGCAAGCCCAAAAGTCGATCACAAGATCGGAAAACCTTTCAAATCGCAGAAGCAAGAACCCAGCAAGCCCTACGAGTAGTGACAGTGCCGCATGCGAGGTAGCTGTGGGACAATCTAGGCCGTATGCAGTACCGCATGCGACGTAGAGAGATTGCGAAATTTATACTTTGCATAATTAAGAAAGAAAGCACCTGAACCCTAGAGAACATCTATTTACTGTTTAACTCTAACATTAGCACAATTAACGCCACCACATCAAACCTTTAGGCTATTGAACCATGTTTTAAAACCCCCCGAGAACCTAAACTAGTGAAAAATTAATGACGTATTCGAAATGCTTGTGTCATTTTTTTAACAATTCATGGATTCACATAAAAAATTTTGAATTTTAGTTCATTAACTTTTTTTTCCTTTTCTTTTCTTTTTGTGATCCAGGGTTTTGACTTGCTTGACTACTTCCATGGATAAGGTCATTGATTAAGGGTTGGTAGCTAGGCTGCTATTGCTTGCAATTGCAATTGCATGAGATTAAGTTTTACTATTTTAGACAGCAGTGGTGGACCCATACCTATTTTCAGGTGGGAAAACACGTAACTAGCATTTTAGCCAGATAATTAGAAGTTGTCAGCTAAAGTGGTTCATGTTTGGTCAGATAAGTCACAATTCTTAGGTCCCACATTATTTTTGTGTTCATTGTTATATTTCAATGATGTATGATAACAAAGATAAGGTTCAACTGTCCTTACTTTTGTATTTTTTTTTTTTTTTTGCTATCAGTTGCTCATTACACTATTCCAGTAAATTTTCACTTAATTAGAAGCAATAATAGTTTGAAAAGGGCTCTCTATCATTTTCCCACATCAAGTGAAAGTTTATAACTTTGAAATTGTTCAAAATTTTACGTATATATAATGGTATGAATGATGAAATATGAATCAAAATTTTATTAATTTCTTTAAATTGTTCTTCAAGTTTACTTAAAAATGTTTTAAAATCATAAAGTGCTTAATAATCTGGGCCTGGATTCCTACTTAGATCTGTTATGGTGAAAGCCCAATTAAAACTAGCCTTTTAGAGCTATTAGACCATATCACCAAACAGGCCCAATTTTTCTTTTGGGGCATAAATAAGTATTTAAAACAAAATCTTAGGTTTCAAGCCAATGGCCCATTTATCTTTATATTAAAGCCCGAGAAAGGAGGATCAAATGTTTCAACAAGCGCCTTCCAAAATAGCACTTCATTGAGCCATTTTTTGTTAGTTGTTCTATACATATATACACGTGTTTCCTGCTTTTCAGGCCTTCTTGCAACTTCCAAAGAAAATTTCAAGGGTATCACATTAAGCAACCAAGATGCGGTCAAGAGGTTGATCTATTCATGGTAATTCAAACCAACTTCTGAGAAAATTCATCATAATTGATTTTTGTAGTCAAATTCTATGCTGATCACTAGCTATGACAGCGATGTCATGATAGGCTATTGTGGCTAGAGGAATTGGTATGTAAAGCATATCTGTAGATAGAACTTCTTTTAAATTAATAAATGAGTTTGCTCAAGGTTGAGATTTGAACATTTGACATTTTGCTCTATACAACTACTCTAGGTGTAGTACTGAGAAGTTGATTGTTCTCTGTTGTTAGAATAAACTTAATTTAATATTTTGTTAAATATCTAAGTTCTAGAATGTTGTAGGAAAATTTCTCAACACTATCAATGAAGCGGGTGGGCGTGTGCTGAGACCAATCAATCCTTTTGGATTTCTGAAGGAGGATAGAAGTTAAGATAATAAGCTAATTATCTGTAATTTACAGTTTCATGCTAATTAAATGGGCATTTCATGCCTTAATTATTCAAAAAAAAAAAAAGATGAGGTTTTCTCAATGTCTTCTTAATTGTAGAAAAAACACAAGTTTCAAAATATCAATAACTTTCACATTAGGATGGTCAACCTGATCAGGATTCAAACTGTGCAATCCTTTAATTTCTACTGGAATGTAGTTAATCCCCTCTTCTTTAATTAAGTGTGATTGCTGTAGGTTATATGAAGAAATGTAATCTAGCTGGAATCATCTTCAATGGGTTCATTTCTTCATCATCCCTTAACTATAAAACATTTTATCTGATTAGCTTAATGGAAATATATATAGAAGGTAAAACTAGAGGAAAAGATTCAAAGCAAAGTGTATATAAAGTGAGAAATTAAGTATATTATGGTTATACATCTCTTTAGAAAATATATAAGTTATCGAAAATGTATACTCCAGAAAATGCATGATATATAGTAAGATGAACAAGATGAATAATGAGGATCTCAAAATCTTAACAATTGACAAACTTGGATTAGAAAGGATGATATAATCCATTATCCAAGCAGGTTTAGATCTTGTGAAAATTGAAGCATTTATTCTGGCAAAGTTTGTGAAAGATTAAAAAACTTTTTGTGATCTCCAATGATGATGAAAGAAACTCCACTGGTCTTAAACTCTTAATTAATCAAATGATGCATTTACAATTCTATTGAATTCTTGTAAAGCTTCAGAGAAAATTAAAGCTTGTAGTCCCTCGTGTGTATATATATATATAGGTTAGTAGTGTTTCCATACACTGGGTTCAGCCAGCAGGTTCAAAAGCTCTGTCCATTAACTGTTGGTTTTTCAAAAAACTTAATCAGAATCATGCTATTCTACATCCGTTTTAAAATGAATGACAACCGAATGATCAGCATTTGAGTTGCGCTCTATATATATATATATATATATGCTCAATTATTGCTGCATGCAATGCTTTTGGAAAATTGACCAGAAAGGGCTGCAACGGCAATTAAAGTTGCAATGATTAATTTTCTTTAGTGAAGAGATTGATTAATTATACATGAAACCTTAGCTTTCCATCCAGCATCAAATTTTAATCCATACCTGTACCCATTTTTTTATTTGTTCCATATTTTTTTTTGTTTTGGACTTTGGATCAAATAATGAATATGCTAGCTCATGTATGCATGCCGTGATTCTTCTTAATTATATATATTCTGCAATTGCATGAAACCATGCATTTGTGTGTCTAATAAGATGAAATAGCAAAAGAGTATTAGAAATTTGGATAATGATCTAACAATTGATGGTGTACCAACAAATGAGTTTCAACACCGTACCGGTGCCAATCCAAAATGCATGCATTTCTTTTCTTGGGTTTTACATTATCTATTCTAGGTTATGCTAGAATGAATAATTTGGAACCAAAATTTCCCCATGAAGTAGGTATTTATGTAAATTTCAGAAAATTAGCCATTATGATAACTTTCTAATTGATTCGGTTAATTATATACAAATAAATTAAGAGAAGCTTGTCACTGGACAAACACATTAAATACATAATTCCGTGATTCTTTATATATTATAATAATTTTTTTAGCCATGTTGTGGAAAACGAAATAATAAAAAAAGTAAGATAGGAAATTATCGAAGAAAAATAATTTTTTTGGCTAGAATATAACTTAATTATAAGAGAAACCGAAAATAACTTGACAAAAAAAAATTTGGTAATTGAAAAATGTTTTGGATTCAGTTTCCACTGTCATGAACAAAACAATATTAATATTGAAGATGTGTTCAGCTGCTTAATTTTCTAATAGTTTCTTAGCATGAATCAAGTACATGTTGCAATTAGTATAGAATGAATTATAAATATCCTCTTTTACTGGTATTGATAAAAATAAAATGTATATTGACATCCAAATTATTTTTTTATATACACCTATTAATTAATGCATCTCTAAGAGGTTATGCAAGGATCACATGAATCAAATTAAGATATATTGAACTAGCATTAATATACTATAATTGGCAAAAAAATTGTTTTGGAGTTTAAAAAAATTCATAAGAACCTACCTAGTATATATGCCTGTCGTAATTAATTGATTAAAATTTGAATAACCATCTAAATAGTGCAATAATATTTATACACAACATAGTAGAGATAGGGAGGAAGATCAATAGATCATGGGAACTAGGAAATAGAAATATATATATATATGTAGTCAAATCAAGGAGACAATGCCATGAAAACAAGTGCAAGCTAGTGAACAGTGAAAGTGCATTGGCATATGGCCCGGGACACATGCCATAATAAGTATTGTAATATACAAAGATGTTGCTGATCATTTCCATTTATCATAGAAATCCAAGCAAAGCTCACTAAAGCAAACAAAAGGAAATTAATGGATCAAATTCAATTTTAAATAGTGAAAAGGGATTTTAAATATGCAGCCATATATGCATCATATATAATATGCGTCAAAATGACAAAATTGAAATTTATAGTATCAGATAGAATCTTGAAAATATATTTAATTATTTGTAGATAAAAAAAAATATCCAAGGCAAATAATATTTTCTTACAAGCATATATATATATATCCATTTTTGTGTTCGAGTATTATATATGGACTCCAGCACACAATTATAATAGAAGATCACTCTAAATATATATAGAAGTAAATCATTCTATAGTTCACTCTGTAACTAGTCTTAATTAATCCCCATTTTGTATATTAACAAATAGATCATCCTTAAGCGTTATCTATGAAGGAAATATAACAGTACCCATCATTCCAAATTGGTGCTCTCAATTTATCTTGTTCAATTTTTAACATGTTGTTCACCAAATACAAATATATAATCAGCCTAACATATATGCTAATAAGCGACAAAAATTTTAATAGCTTGTGCAAATAATTCTTTCACAAGTGAACTAGAAGTGCCAATAAAAAAAGGAAAAGTAAAACCTAATAAGAAAAGAAAAGAGCATATAACAGTGCATTCTTGACTGAACAATTAAAAAATAAGAAGAAAAAAAATAAAAGAACAACTGAAGAACCATAAGATTAGACATTTAGTGTTAAATTAATAATGGGGCACAAAGGTGATAATTCCCAAACCCACTAGTAACAGTACTGTCACCAACATAAAATAATACAAACACTAAAATAAGAACTTGAACTCACCAAATGATAGTTTAATTATCTTACTAATTAAACAAAAAGAAATCCCAGCAGTGCACAATTCACATCCACGGATCAAAAACAAAACGAGAGAAAAAGAGAAGACATGCATCGAGAGAGAAAACAAGAGAGAGACACTAACGACTTGTACAAGATAGAACCACTTCAAATGATAAAAATCCCTAACCTCTCTAGTTAAGCCTCATGAATAGTTGGATTGGATACAATAGATAGATCTCTCCATCGATATATATATCCATGCATGCGCAAACTAGAAGGGCCTACCCGGTGGCCATGCAGAGCCTCCATGACCGTCCGACTGCATCTGCGGCATCATCCCTAATGGCATGTTGAAGAAAGGCAAGCTCCCGGTCTGATGATCAAACGGCACATTGCTATTGCCATTTCCATTGTTTTCGTTGTCATTTTCTCCGGGAATATTCCGACCCATGCCAGGTGGAGGTTGCACCTCCTCCTCGCCCTCCTCAAGTGGCAGTCTCTCATAGGCCACGTTAGTGAACGAGGCTGCAACTATGACTACTGGGCCGGCTGCGATCAAAGGTCCTGCTATGGCCCCACCAACCACTTGACCCTGTCCTCCTGCTAGGAAGGCTGCCAGACTAGTCGCACCCGGTGGGGCCGGTGGAGGCAGGAAAGATCCTGAGAGAGACAGGATCTCAAACCTTCCCTGTAACGCTGCCACCGGAGCAGGCGAGGCAGCAGATGTCGGCTGCCTAATTGTGACATCAGTCACCGATCCAGCAGCTGATAAGACGCATACGCCTCGTTGGCGCCGTCTGGCGTATGCCGAAAGGGCTGAAAACACATCGCACCCAGAAGCTACCTCAAGGATGTGGGCCCTGAGAGCGTTGGCACTCTCGCGTGTGATGATGACTGGAGGTTTAGGTTTGTTCTTAGATCCGGGGGGCCTGCCACGGGGCCGGCGCACGATGAGTTCATTCCCGGGGCCTCCACCAGAAGAGGGGTCGGGGTCGCCGGAGGAAGTGGGGTGATTGTTGGCATCTTGAGGGAGTTGGTGGTGGAAGAAGTGAGAGGAGGGGCCAAGATCTAAGCCAGCCATTTTTCTATATGGGAAAAAATTAATATTGAACAAGAAGTAGTGGTGGTAATAAATTAAGGAAAATAATAATGATTAGCAAACAGTAAATGGAGGAAATAGAACTATAATTAAAAGATGAGGATTGAATTGGTGGCGTTTTTTTTTATTTTTTGTTATTTTAATTTTTTTTTGGTATTATTTTTTGGGATTGAATAAAGAAAGGATAGGAAGGTGGGAGCTTGTGAGTTTGGGAAAGGAAAAGGAAAAAATAAAGAAAAAGGGTTGGTTATATTAAAAGAATTTGTGGAGGAATAAATAAGGAGATGAGAGGGGAAGCAGGAAAGAGCACAAGGGAAGCGGATGTAGGGAGAAGGAAAGAAATCAAGGATGGGATTGTAGAGGAAAGGGAGAGTTTGATCTGAGAGCTTGCTTCTTCACAGCTAGAGAGAGAAAGAGATCTAGAGAGAGAGTGCTGGTGATGCCTTGAAGTTGATAGAATACATAAAATATTAGTGAAGAATAGGTGAATAGCTTGAGAGATAAGGACAATATATTAGACATTAGGGTTCACCTTTGACCCCGTATCCGAATGAAATGACATGACCCGGATCCGATAAAAGTTAGTGGTTTATGCTTCCTAGAACTCTACGAGTGAACTAACCGGTAAATATGGCAGCTTTTTTACCTTGGTACTTGTCCATCTTTTGTTTGTTCTTCATCATAGACCAAAAACTAACAAGCAAATTAAACCAAAAAGGAAAAAACTTATCGGGTCCAGTACTGAGGTAATCAGATCCGAATCCGACCAACAGCAATATAAGACCTAGTAGCAGGCGCTGAAAAGTGCAAACCCTACTTCTTAAGGCTCACATGCAGCCCACTTAACACCCTTAACCCTTGTCTTAACCCTTAACCCAACCCTTAACCCTGGTTCAAATTAATTAATTAATTAATAGCCAGTTGTTAGTTAGTTGCATTTTTATAATGGGCTGATAAGTGGCGCAAACAATCGTTCATCAAAGTATAGCTAGATATATATACACACATACAAGCCGGAATGCGTACTATATAGATAGATGCATAGTCAGAATTATAATAATTTCATGTGCACATAAATTCTTGAATGCACAGAGTCATCTAAACTACAAAACAGTTGTACATGTATATATAAACGGTACGTATACTTAATACATGGCAACAGATATTAAATATACCGAGAGATATGATCAAATAGTATATGTTATAACCTATAGAAGTTAATAAATACATTCCGTAAAGATAAAATACAATATGATATGGTTCATTATATAAAGAGAGTGGCTAATATCAAAACGTTTGTTCCTAGCTTCCGGTGCAACCAAGTTGTTTTCGGGTTTTCAAAGTTCAAACGGTCGATGCGAACCGTTAGATGTTTAATCTATATTAAAATATGCTTGGAGACCAAATTTTACATTTTTTGGAATTTTTTTGCTATTTATTAAGCCACTTTGAAATTTGATGATCCGGGTGAACAGTAAAAACAGTGCAACTAAATTCTGGACCATGTGATCAGCAATTTTCAAAGTGGCTTAATAAATAGCAAAAAAATTCCAAAAAATTTAAAATTTAGTCTCCAAGCACATTTCAATATAGAGAACATGTTGAACGGTTCGGATCGACCGTTTGGACTTTGAAAACCCGAAAACAACTTGGTTGCACCGGGGGCTAGGAACAAACGTTTTGATATTAGCCACTCTAAATAGAATTAGATAAATGTGAAATATACAACAATATGTTTTATCCTTGCTGGTACATACAAGATACAAGTGCTTATAAAAAGTGTCGGTATTCTCGTGAATACTCACGTCGGTAATAGTGATACACTCAGAAATAGCAATTTATAAAAAGTGTCGGTATTCTCACGAATACTCACGTCGGTAATAATGATACACTCAGAAATAGCAATTATGTATGTTTATCTTAATATTAGTTAACTTTGTGAATAATACATATTTTGTAGTTAATGTTAAATCTACAGTGAAACATATAGAGGTTGAACATAAAGTTATAATTCGGTCATATGTGAAAAGTAATTCTATAGTGTGTGTATATATATAGATACTCTTAATTATTAACTTTCTCATTTCTCATTACTAATGGATGGCAAGCTCATCTCACATCCAAATTAGTATGTTTTATATGGATGCCTTGCGTGTTGTAAAATAGCTCTTTTTGTGGAGCAAATACGAGAAACATATACAAAAGGGATATAAATCTGCTGTTATTCCAAAGGGCACACATGATTCTGTTATTTCTATCACAACCGTTCAAAGCTTTTCATGCGCGAATCTCAAGAAAAAAAAAATTTCGTGTCTGAATCTCAACAAAGATCAACGGCTGGAATCGGAATAACAGAGTCCTGTGATCTCTTTGGAATAACAGTAGATTTATTTCCTACAAAAGGGCCAGTTTGATAGCAGTTGCAAATTGACAATTAGTTGGTCCTATCATATCATATGATATCTATATAGACATGCATCTTGTTTAGTGCCATTAATTAGTCCAAAACATTGACCATTGTTGTAAAACTAAATTGCGTCTGTATAGTATAGACAAATAAAAGCTCACTTTTTGTGGTGCACAAGGGGGTATCCATGTGCAAATACAAAGAGGGAATGCGACATATTTTGGTCAATGCTCCCAAGAGGGCAAACTTTGATATTGTGTATGCACGTAGCTTAATTTGCAAAGTCGTTCATCTAAGAAAATCTACGCCAACAAGAACATAAAAATATCATTTATCAAATGTAACATCGATCATCTCCATTTTAGTCAAGAATGGAATGTGTTCTTAAACTAGTCATAGAATTAATTAATCCGGATTCATGATTTAATAAATTGTTTATTCAATTCATTTGATTTTGTGGAGTATAATATTTGGAGTATGCAATTTAGTCCGTTTATTATTTCATATTGATATTATATATATAATATGAGGAGGCATCCACTTACACTCTTTTTTGGTGACACAAATTACACCCTACATTTTCAAACCATTCAACATGATTGATATATTAAAATGTGCTTGCAGATCAAATTTGACATTTATTTTGAATTTTTTACTATTTTAAAGATGGGTACAAAAATTCAAAGGTACAAGAAAATTTTGCTATTTTTTTACTATCCATCATGTTAAACGGTTTAGATCGACTGTTTGGACTTTGAAAACTTTGAAAATGTAGGATGTAATTCGGTGTCATCAAAAAAGAGTGTAAGTGGATCCCTCCTCATATAATATATATACATATAAAGTCATTCAACATGTTGTGTATAATTATTAATCTTATGTTTCACTAGATTAATATTTAATGTAATCCGAAAACATTCATTTTGACATATATGTGTTTTTAACTGAAGGTATAATCGAAGAAGAAAATGACCTAAATAGGCATTTGGATCAAATATGATCCACAAATAATAAATGAGGAGGGATCAAGTTACAACAATTTTGAGTTACAACAAAGTTATCACAACTATTTTTTACATTTTGAAATTTCAAATCGTCGATCCAAACCGTTCAACATGATCTCCACAATAAAATATGCTTCCAGATCAAATTTTACATTTTTTTGAATTTTTATACTATTTATTAAGTATTTTACAAAAACTAGTCAAATTCAGACCATTGAATTTTGTACCCATCTTAATAAATAGTAAAAAAATTCAAAAAAATGTAAAATTTGATCTGGAAGCACATTTTATTGTGGAGATCATGTTGAACGGTTTGGATTGACGATTTGGAATTTCAAAATGTAGAAAATGGTTGTGGTAACTTTGTTGTAACTCAAAATTGTTGTAACTTGATCCCTCCTCATAATAAATATATTCCGGATATAATCGTGTGTGTGTGTGTGTGTGTGTGTGTGTGTGAAGACGATTTATGTGTCACATATAACTGCTATTACAGCTTAATTTGTTGTACAAGTGTACTTGATTATTAAATCTCTTCTCTTTCTTTGTATATGCTATATATATCATAAGAAGTCAGTACATGCGGCTCCATTATATTTCCTCCTTGTTTAGTGAAATGATGAATCAGCTAGTACACACCAAAAGTAATACCAAATACCATAAATTAATCATTGAGTTCTATATCAAAATTACATTTTCTTAATTAATTACCATACGAAAAGCGTGGATTCCGTGACATAAATGACTTCATATTTAAAGAACGAATCAATTCTTTGCTTGAGTTGTTTATTTTTATTTTTTTATAATTTGCAGCGCCCCCTGTCTAAGACAGAAACAAGAAGTGGCAAAAACAAACAGAATGCCACCGTGGACAGAATATATATATAACAAAGAAAAATTGTCTTTATTTTGTAATTAATTACTTGAGAAATATAAAGTCTAATATATAATTGAACTCTCGTTTTCAAATAATCTATTAAGGGGCCACAGATGATCTTATATTATAATAAAATATGTGAATAAATTCAAGAGTGATAAATAAAATTACGGTCCGTACGTTTGGGTGCCGTAAGAATAGCACTATTCTGAGAATAGCAATGCTATTCTGAATAGAGTGAATCCAAACAAGACTGGTGCTATTCGGAACAGTATTGAATAGCGCTATTCTGCTAACCTCACCAAAAGGTGGAATAGCTTCTAGCGGAGGAAAAAAAGAATTGGCTCCAAACTCTATTCCAAATATGCATTCCAAACAACTTTTTTACTATTCCGAATAGCTTTGAGTTAGCACTATTCTCTTACCATCAAGGTTAGTGCTATTCTTATTTACTATTCTCAAATAGTAGCTATTCTAGCTATTCTAGAGTGCATCCAAAGAGATTCTTTGCAAGGTTAACATGACAAGAAAATGTCAAGTTTACTTTTATCTCCAGTTGTAACAAGTGTCTTGAGGTTACAAGTTCGAAAACTGAATGAGAATCTCTTGTGAATATTAAATAGTTAGATGAAAACAACTGTTATATAGTAATTTTATCGGTGTTTCCCATGGAAATTTTCAAAACAGCGCTATTCTCTAGCAATTCAAACATACATCATATATAGGAGTAGAACTAGGGTGTTTCTAAGTTCACCAAGCCCTTTTGTGAACTCAACTCTAAAATCTATTGGATTGGCTTCAAACGACGACTCCAAACCGTTGAAATTCTTCTACCTTACGAGTGATGCGTCTACATGTGAAAATTTTAAAATTTTAAATTAGTTTTGTATAGAGTCAAATGGTCAAAAGGCATCCAAAAAATGAATGCATTAAAATTAATTTATAAACCTTCTAATTTTGACCATTTGACTTTATACTAAATTAATTCGAAAGTTTAAAATTTTCACATGTAGACACATCACCCGTAAGGTAGAAGGATTTCAACGGTTTGGATTCGTTGTTTGAAGCCAATCCGATAGATTTTAGAGTTGAGTTAACAAAGGGGCTTGGTGAACTTAGGAACACCCTAGTTCTACTCCATATATAGCGCATATTCGATATATGAATGTATATGTGGTAAGATATACGGATAGTGTATAATTAAAATGTGTATTTTGAAAAGAAGTATCAATATATACTAAATATAATTCTTTCAAAAAAATTAGTCAACAAAAGTAAGAAAAAACAATTAGATACCAAAAGAGATTGAAAACTATAAATAATATGATATTGAACATTCAGTGCATATTCTTATGCATGCATTTTTGTAATAAGTATATGATGCAGACTGCATAATTAATTAATTAAGCAGCTTATGCATGTACTACATTTAAAACATTGTTTCTACAAATAATAACCTAGTGTATCGCATCTTAATAATGTCACTGTTATTTCGAAAATAAGTTTAATGATTCCTTCTATTGATTTATATGAAAAAAAAAAATTGCATGTGAGTTTGTTCCTTTCTAAGATCAAATGGTCACATTAAATGCACCAAAAATTTCAATTTTAGTTGCCTGACCAAATTGGTAAGTTCGTTCATATTGTAGGTTCTTGGATTTTTGTGAAACAGGCTGAATTTTTTTGAATTGGCCAGATTAATTGTTTGTTTTAGATCCGAAATATTAATGTAACATATATTATGAAATATAGAGCAAGAAATCTAAAACATCAGAATCCTCCCCTTACATTATTAGTTAGTGTATATCCTCTGGGTAAAGTGTTATGTAATAGAATGTTAATCAGCCCAAATTTTTAAAAATACCCTCAATCAAAAAATAATAAATCAAGTTGTAGAAAGGCGTGACAAGTTGAAATCGCTCCGAATAACATTTAATTTATGTAACAAGAACAAATTGTTTGAATAAGTAGGTAACATTCGTTGAAAACTATCTACAATATTTATTAAATATTCCCAAATGCGAAGAGCATGCCAAGTGTTGATGATTTAAATGTAAGTGACGTACATCAAGTATGACAAATTGCAAATGGTGAAATGTAATATAATTGGAATGAAATTCTACGGGAAGGATTTCAGAGAAGGCGGAGCAGCTTCTAACGGACCCGCAGTGGTAGGAGCCGGCAATGACATGGAACATCGAGCCGCTCCAGCCGGGAGAACCGCCCGGCATTTCAGAATGTACAAATCCTCTCCATTTTAATTAATTAGGAGAGGGTACTTGATATTTTCCTTGGAGAAGTAGCTCTGAATCGTTATACAAATTCTCTCCAGTTTATTTTAAACGGAGAGGTTGTTACAATTCCACGTGCGGCATGGGAGTCAAAATGCCAGGGCACAGTGGGCAATGTCGGCCATGAGGTGGAGTCGTGGAGAGTGAGATCATCTACTGTAATGCGTCTAGAAAAACAGTAAAGCGAGTCAAATATATAATTTATATCAACCCGCTACAGGATCAAAACATGATGAAGGTAACACAAGATTTCTCCAAATGAATACAAAGGTATTGTGTTCATTGGAAATTGTGTAAGGACTCAAGAGTGCTTCCCGCAAAACCCGGGCACCCCATGCTTTGAGATTGGTGCTCACCCAATCATCTCCCGAATTTTTGCCCCCTCAGGCCTATTTGTTTTCGCTGTTACCATTTGTCGCAGATTAGGCCCTTAGGGAGAGCAAGATTTACCGACATTTTTATTAATATTCAAAGTTAATTACAAATTAATAAATATACCCATAATTCTTTGATTTTTCGAAAAATGTCCAAAATATGTAAAATTTAGTCTCCATGCACATTAATTACCTGATCCTCATTTTATTAATGATTTACTTCTATATATATTTAGAAATCAAATAAAATCAAATAAATAGAAAAGTAAATTTATAAATAAGTAATTAAACATATAGATAGTCTAACAATTTAATTGTATGTAATTTAAATATTATTTGACGATATATTGAAAATACTCATTTATTAACTATGGATATTAATAAATGAGGATCAGGTAATTAATGCTAAACAAAAAATACAATTAAATTGTCCATATCTTCATATGTGCTTCGCCTTCTTCTGCATTTTTCAAGAATTTTAGTCGTCAGGGTATTTGGATTGATTGATTAAATAATTAAGTAAGAAAAGAGTTAGAGACTTACCTCATAACCACGGCACAGGTGGGAGTACAGATGGGCTAGGACAGCTCCATCCCAGTTGTACGGCGACAAATTTTCAAGATCTTCCAGTAACGGGAGATACATCATCGGCATACAATCACCGCTGGAATCAAGAAACATGACAGAACCAAAAAAGTTCATTGCGTAGCCCCGTGTATATCTGCAATACAAAACAGATAAAAAATCTAATAAAAACAATTTATAGTAAAAGTAATAGAAACAATTTATAGTAAATATAATAGAAACAATTTATAGTAAATGTAATAGAAACAATTTATAGTTTTTACCTCTGAATCTGCTTATCGGTGGAATCTACCGTCAGACCCGCGCTGAAGTGTGGAGACAAGTCATGCTCAGCTTAATCATTGAGTTAAATTACATATGCTCGGCAGTATTAGTATCTCTGTTTAGACAATTTTTTTTTATATATTTGTCCATGCTTACAATATTATCATGATAATGCTAAACAGAAAATACTATAACAATAACAATAATAGTACAACATAAAATCTAAAAAGAAAATATTAAAAAAAATTGGCGCACCAATTGGGTGCATCGCAAAATAACTTGAGTCGGTGTGAGTGAAACAAGTACCCAGAAAAATAGTCATATATTACAATACAATGACAAAATAATATTACACTACATAATCATCACAAAGCAGATCATGTACAAGAAGAAAAAATTTTGTGTAAAAAAAATAATAATTGAGGAAACCGGCCAGATTCTAGCCGGCTTCTGGGGGAAAAGGAAACCGGCCAGAATCTGGCCGGTTTGGACATTTTTCGAAAAACCAAGAAATTCTGAGTATATTTATTAATTTGTAATTAACTTTGGATATTAATAAAAATGTCGGCAAGATTTAATACCACCAAAGCAATTATTTAAATTATTGTTACGGAGTAAATAATAGTTGAGTATCTTGCGCTCATTAAGTTATTTTTTGAGTTTAGTTTTAAAATTTATTGAATTCTTCAAATGATAAATTCAAATTGCTGAAATTGGTCTATTTTATGAGTTATGTGTTTACATGTAAAATTATAAATTTTTATATTAATTTAGTATAAAGTCAAATGATAAAAAATGATGAAAAATAATTGCATTAAATTAACTTAAAAGCCCTTTTTTTTACCATTTGATATTGTATTAATTAATTCGAAAACTATAAATTGTATATGTTAACACATCATTCATCAAATATATTGGTTTCAACAATTTAAGTTCGTCGTTTGAAATCAAATTAATATGTTTTAAAGTTAAACTCGCCACCAAGCTCTTGGTGAGTTTTTTCAAAAACATATATACTAGTTCTACTCATAATGTTTAGTGTTTTAAGTACATGATGTGTCGTGATGTAACTTTACAAATATGTTGCGATTCATGCACGTGACGTGACACATAGATATTATTTTTATGTGATATGATAAAAATATTTTTTTTGTATAGTGACGCGTTGGTCCGTAAAGTGAGAGCCATGTTCAACTTTTTTTAACAAATTTTAAATTATTCATGAAAAATAGAAAAAAAAGTCAAAAATTTATGGAAATCTGTAAAAATATTGTAAATAATAAAAAAAATTGTTGGAAAATTTTTATGTTGAAAAAATAATTTAATTTGTCGTTTGATTTTAATTTTTTTATTGAAAATTAAAAAACAAAAAACTTAGTAAAATTGTAATGTGTCAGTGATGTTACAGCCAGGGGCGGAACACATTAGTGAGCAAAGGGGCAAAGCCCTCTTATAAATTGAAATTTTATACTTTAGTCCATTAAATTTTGTAATTCTCATATGTATTTTTCAGCCCTCCAATCTTTATTTTCTAGTTTTGCCCCTAGTTACAGCTTGTCTATACATCACGAAGTGGCATTCCGGGAAGTATCATGTATCATTCATTTTCGTATTACGTGACGTATCATATGACACTTGTAAAGACCGATTCGTATGATATACTGTGATGTGTCATTTCTTGTCAGAAAGAAGAATGTCATACAACGTGCAAAATCATGCCGAGTGATGCACATGTATGTTGTAACGTAACATATCATTCTCGTACCGTATCGTTTTATGACGGAGTCCGGTACAACGTATCGTTTTGTGTTCAGACGATTAGTAAAGGGCCATTAATATTTCTGAAATTACACAATTTATTATTTTAGTCGTTTGCAGGGGTCTAATTGTAAGAGTAACTGAAGCTATATATGAAGCTAAGCTGTATTCAGGACCCGACCATTCGCAAACTCTCCCGCTTTCCAAAATCAGATCCGTCCTTTGACCAGGTTGCCACTAGGAAATTGCCACGTGGTACTCCGGCTCCACCATCAGTCCCTTCAAAACGCCGCTTCAACAGTTGAAAGTTGAAAACTTGAAACAGAAACGCCACCAATTTCATTTCAGTTCCTTGTGGTTAATTCTATGTTATCTTCTATGTAGCGAGTTACTTTACAAGTCTCTCTCTAATGATTTGAACCGTCGTTCACTACACGGAGAGTGAAAGGTCTCTTGTAAAGCGGTATGAAAAGTAAATGGGCCTGGTCATCAAGGTCAAGGGACTTGATTGAGGTTTATTTGGGCCTGGATAGTATTAATATATTTTCTTCTTTATTTGGGCCTGAATTAGGCCGGAGTTAGGTTGACTAATTAGGAACGATATCACATATCAGTCGCTGTTGCTGCCATCCAACAGCATCCGTATCCCATCCGGTTAAACAATTATAAAATTTACACTCTTCTTTTATCTCTTGCACAAATTTTAAAACACACTCTCTGTATTTATAATAGATACCGAATTCTTTTGACATGGCTGGAACTAAATCCCTACAATAGGTGTCTCGCCCGGACCGAAATTTTTATTTATAACATTTTTTGAAAATAAATTAATAAAATAACCATTGTTTCTGGTCAATTCTAAATCTAACACGGCCGCAGAATGCCAGAGCGGACCCATATGGGGGGGACCGCAGAATGCCAGAGCGGACCCTCATATGGGTCCGCAGAATGCCGGAGCGGCCCCTGGGGCCGCAGAATGCCGGAGCGGACCCTTTATTTTTTTATTTTAGAAATACGAAATTGTAATTTGTTAAGGGTTATTTATTTAGTTTCGAATGGAGTTTAAATTGATTTTTGGTCGTATCGTATTTTAGATATGTCGTTGGTTTGAAATATTTTAGATATTTTAGATATGTGGTTTCTTTGAAATTCTTTTGTGTACTCTGAGATAATGAAATCAACAAAATAAATAAATAACAACAAAATTAAACAAAACATCTACCAATACTACAAATAAGAATCTAACAAAACATCTAACAAATGAAAATCTACGGCTCTGGACTAAACACCGTCCTCGCCTTCTTCTTCCTATACCCCCGACCCCGCCTGCAGAGTGGCGTCTCGTCAGTATCTGCGGAGGATGCAGAGTCGTCTGCCTGGACATCCGTAGACTGAACCGGCTCCTGGCGAACCTCCTCAATCTCAGATGTCTGCTGGACCCCAGGACCAAAAACTGTGGTCTGTCCAGACTCAGCCTGCGTGAATAAAAACGCCTGTCTGGCAATGGGGTCATCGTGGAGGGAAGGGTGAGGTACCTGCTGTGAGGACTGGCCAGGGAACGGCGGGATGGGGTCTGTCTGAACATACCCTGGCTGATAGGCAGGAGGTGCTGTCTGAGTGGGACTGTAACCCGGGTGACGGCCATCGTAGCCCCTATGAACATACCCTGGTGACGGCCATCGTAGCCCCTATGACGCAACTCTTGACAAGATATAATGCCTGAAAATTGAAAAAATTATGAAGAAGTTGTACAATTGTAAATATTAATAGTTTTGAATTTGAAATTTCAAATCAAAAATACCGTGGCTGCGAGAGGTGCGCCGGCGGGGATAATACCGTGGATCCGTCCTCTACGATCCCTCGGCTTCGGTACCCGCTCGTGCGGGTTGTCGGCGATGTATCCCTCAATGAATATGGTGTACGCGCCGTGATCCTGATACCAATCTCTGTAAGGTCTGTACGAATTACAACAAATGTTAGATATTCCAATCAAAAAGCCATAGTTGAAGTTTTGAATTAATAAAATTTCTTACACTGGCGCGACATCCATCTGACGGTCGGGCTCGGCCAATGGGGGATCTGCCTGTCCTGCCTCGAACACGTAATCGGCACGGGTAATCCCCCAGTCCTTGCCTGCAGTGGTCTCCCTGGGATGGTGCAGAGCTCGCCAGACATCCTCACTGATCGGTGCCGGGGGCGGAGCAAGCTGGCGCATCCCGAACTGTCTCATGACCCGTCCGGGGTAATGGTGCTCGATGATCTATATATTTTAATACGTTAGACTGTTTTTATTAAATTAAGTTGCTTGTGTAAATAACTAGCATAAAGAAATTACGGTACCTGAAAACATATGAGCGGCACCTGTGCACGCCAGAAACGCTCCTGCTGACGACATCGCTCCGGCAATATCTCAAGAAATGACCGATGTGCGCCATCCACCTCGACCTGGAAGTATAGATTTAATATCATATATCAATTCGAACTGAAAAAAATTTAAATTAAAATAAAAATAAAAGTAAACTTACATAATCTCTGTAGGGCTCCCAAGTGACAAACTCGGCATCATCTCTGAGATGCTCGATCTCCTGTCTCCAGAAAGTGATGCCGAGAGACGCGCCATGCCCTGCACCCACCCAAATCTTGGGATAGCAGTACTTGGCGGCAAATGCAGGGCAGTTGTCCGGCTCGGGCTTGCCCCACTGCGGCACATCTGTCTTGCTGGCCAGGACTGGACGGCCAACGATCAGATGTGCGTAGGACCAGTGCTGTAGTAACATGCACGGTCCTATGAAGGTCTTGTTCTTCTTCAGGCAGGCTGTGTTAAGACCCCTTTACAAGAAAACAAAGTCATTGTTACTACACTACGATGTATACTATTTGAAAATATTTATAAGAAGGGGTTTCTTACCTATATAGGCATGCCATCGTGGCACCTCCCCAGTTGAACCTGCCCGCAGTGGACAGGTCGCGCAGAAGCTCGAGGTAACACAGCCGCACCTGATCTCCATGCGAATCCGGAAACAACCGACAGGTGATCATCTCCAAAATATAGGCGCGTAGATATCGGTCAATAACCACCTGTTATAGATTTAAATTAGAACATTACTTACAAGAAAATAAATATAATACTATTTAAATTAAATCTTGTACAAGCAAATACCTGATCTGGTCTCTCCGGAAAGACCTGGAATCTCGCCCGCAGCTTTGCCAAGCTGATGCAGCTGGGCGAGACCACAGTCTTCTCACCTCTCTTCTTCTCTTTCTGGAGATCCTCGTGCGGGATACCCAATAGCTCCAAGCACAATGCACGAAAATCTCCGTACTCGACGCCCGTGACCGGCTCCCCAATAATGGTCATACCCCACAGGCAACTGACGTCCTGTAGGGTGACTGTCATCTCAGCATGGGGGAGATGAAAGCTGTGCGTCTCGGGACGCCATCGCTCAACGAGGCCAGAAGATAAACCCTCATCAGCATTCTCCTCGGCCATCTGGGATATCTGGTACAGTCCCATCGAGCGTAAAATCCCCCCGTACGCCGGCTGGTACCGTAGATGCTAAATCTAAACCCTAAACCCTAAATCCTAATCCTAAACCCTAAACCTACACCTAATTACTACTCTACACTAAAAATTAAAACTAGAGAAGAAGAAGAAAACTTACCCGAGGTCGAAGGGATTGAAACTTCAAATGAGATGTAATGAAATCGGAACCCAGCGGCCCCTTATATAGGCTGGGGACCGCTCCGGCATTCTGCGGCCCCAGGGGCCGCTTCGGCATTCTGCGGACCCATATGAGGGTCCGCTCCGGCATTCTGCGGTACCCCCCATATGGGTCCGCTCCGGCATTCTGCGGCCGTGTTAGATTTAGAATTGACCAAAAACGATGGTTATTTTATTAATTTATTTTTTAAAAATGTTATATATAAAAATTTCGGTCGCCCGGATGAGATACCCAATTATCTATCCACACTATTTATCTTTTGACATGGCTGGAACTAAATCCCTACAATAGGTGTCTCGCCCGGATGAGATACCCAATTATTTATCCACACTATTTATCTTTTGACATGGCTGGAACTAAATCCCTACAATAGGTGTCTCGCCCGGATGAGATACCCAATTATTTATCCACACTATTTATCTTTTGACATGGCTGGAACTAAATCCCTACAATAGGTGTCTCGTCCGGATGAGATACCCAATTATTTATCCACACTATTTATCTTTTGACATGGCTGGAACTAAATCCCTACAATAGGTGTCTCTATTATTTTGACATCTGCTGCTATTCTTTTGACATGGCTGTTGCTTTTCTTTTGACAATAGCTGAGATTATTTCAAAAAAAACAAGTACTTGTAAATTTTTCTAAGATAGAAAAGTATTGGAATTTTTTTCTGAAACATAATAAAATACCTTGGATCTGAAAAAGAAACTGATTCCAATGTTTGAATCCTAAAAATTTCGGATCTATCTATAATATCTAAAATCTCAGATGCTTTTTTTTCCCTTTATTATTTAATAATAATTAATTAAATAAAAATTTCCCTGATAAGCTTTTTCATGTGCTGTGTTTTTCTCTCTCTCTCTCTATATATATATATAGAAAGAGAGAGAGAGAATGGCTAATATACAAACGTTTGTTCCTGGACTCAGGAACAAACAGTTCGGTTCTCCGATTTTCAAAGTCCAAATAGTTTATCCAAACCATTAGATATTCAATCTATATTAAAATGTGCTTGGAGACCAAATTTTATATTTTTTAGAATTTTTTTTACTATTTATTAAGCTGGTTTAAAAACCGCTGATTTTATTAAACTTATGCACCATTGAAAAAAAACGGTTTTCAAACCAGCTTAATATATAGTAAAAAAATTCTAAAAAATGTAAAATTTGGTCTCCAAGCACATTTTAATATAAGATTGAATATCTAACGGTTTAGATCGACTGTTTGGACTTTGAAAATCAGAGAACCGAACCGTTTGTTCCTGAGTCCAGGAACAAACGTTTGTATATTAGCCATTCTCTCTCTCTCTCTCTCTCTCTCTATATATATATATATAGAGCAGGGTTCAAATGCACCTAAATTTCTATGTTCCCAATGCACCCAATTTTTTATCTTCTTTATCTCTATTTTTAAAGTCTGAACAGTCGATCCAAACCGCTCAACATGATCTTCATAATAAATTATGCTTGGAGACCAAATTTTATATTTTTTAGAATTTTTTTACTATTTTTTAAGATAGGTACAAAATCATTGTTTTAAGGAGATTCTGGACCATCCGATAAAGTGATTTTGTATCTATCTTAAAAAATAGTAAAAAAATTCTAAAAAATATAAAATTTGGTCTCCAAGCATATTTTATTATGAAGGTCATGTTGATCGGTTCGGATCGACTGTTCGGACTTTAATAATAGAGAAAATAAGAATTGGATGCATTGGGAGCATAGAAATTTGGGTGCATTTGAACCCTGCTCATATATATATATATATATATATATATATAGAGGAGGGTTCCAATGCACCCTCTTTTGGTGCACCTAACGTGCACCCAAAACTCATATTTTCATTTTCAAAGTTCAAATAGTCGATTCGAACCTTCCAACGTGTTCTTCATATTAAAATGTGCTTGGAGACCAAATTTTACAATTTTTGGAAATTTTTTACTATTTTTTCAGAATTTTTGAAAATCATCACTTTGCTGAATTTCAAATTATTGTTTAGTTTAATCAAAAATTCTGAAAAAATAGTAAAAAAATTCCAAAAAATGTAAAATTTGGTCTCCAAGCACATTTTAATATGAAGAACACGTTGGAAGGTTCGAATCAACTATTTGAACTTTGAAAATGAAGATATGAGTTTTGGGTGCACGTTAGGTGCACCAAAAGAGAGTGCATTGGAACCCTATGGAACCCTATGCACCGCAAAGGCAGTTAGCGTATTTTGAAATTTGGCTCGGACATAACCGCTAGGGAATCCGGCGTGTCTAATAGACATGAGACCAAGTTATTTGATTTAAATCAAGATTCATGCAGAAAACAATTAGATGGTGCGGATCAATTGTGCACGAATCTAATAACATTGACGGGACACTATTAAATGTAAGGAACACTCCTAATTCTCAATCATAGACATCTAGAATTTTTTAATGCAAGGAGCACTATTAAATGTAAAGTTAATATAATTTTTTTTTCTGTTTATTCTACCCCTATATAAGTATAGATAAAAAAATCATTACTTTATGAGGTAAGGATGTGTGGAATAAAAAAATGTAGCTAACTTATGGAGTTAGGATATAATTAAGACTTTTCTCATATATCTTACCTTATAGAATAATTGATAAATACAAATTTTATAAGTTAACTTTTATTATATATTTAATTATATAAAATATTATTATAAAAACAAGATTCATTTATATAATATATTTATATTTTTTATTTAATAGTAATTTATAGATACTCATTATAGTTTTTATATTTTATGATACTTTATGCATAATGTGCTTGACGTAATATTATTATATGTTATACGTTTTTAGTTAAATTATAAGCTATTAGTTTATTCGGTAATTAGTTATAAAATAAGCTTAATTCTGGTTACTGAATATATAAACTTAATCTTACACCCATTCATCAAGGGGTGGTGGCGCAGTTGGCTAGCGCGTAGGTCTCATAGCTACTGAGTAATCCTGAGGTCGAGAGTTCGAGCCTCTCTCACCCCATATTTTTATTCTTCCATTTTCTTTGCAGCTTTTCCACCAATTTTTTGTTTCAACGCCTTCTAAATCGGGCCCGTTTTGTTTCAAGCCCAAATATACGTAAGAGTTCGCACCCTCAGCAAAATTCCCATTTTCTTCACTTTGGAATTTATTACAAGAGAATTTTTTTTTTGTCGAATCTTTGTGTAAGAGTTCAGTCAATTAAGTTTATCAATCAAATTTTGCCTTTGGGTTGTACAGTAGCAACACTTTCCAAACTATATATTTATAACTAAATTTAAAATTTTTATGGTCTCTCAAGTTGCTGAATCTTTATTTTTCTTCTTTTTTTAATCCACGTTAGAATGGCTATCATATTTTTAACTATGATTATTTTGACACTTTTGACTATATTTTTTTTTTATTGAAAAATCAAATAAAATTGAAAAGAAATGTTAAATTTATTAAGAGTAGGGTTAAAATGCTTTAATATTTTTGTGCCCCAATCATGTCTCACATCCTTATCTCATTATTCAAAGTCCAAACAGTCGATCTGAACTGTTCAATATGGTATCCATATAAAAATGTGTTTGGAGACCAAATTTTATATTTTTTATAACTTCTTATTAATTTTTATATAGGTACAAGATTAATGTTTTAGATGGTTCAAAATCTTCTGGAAAACAATATTTTTGTACCTATTTGAGAAAACTAGTAAAATTTTCTAAAAAAAAATATAAAATGTGGTCTCCAGGCACATTTTAATATAAAAATTAGAGTGAGGCTACGGTACTATGCATAGCACGGATTGGGTCCGTGCTACGGCTCAATATTTGAGTTTTCAAAATACTAACGGTCGATCCAAACCGTTGAATATGATTATAATGAATATGTACTTGCAAATCAAATTTTACATTTTTTCAATTTTTTTTACTATTTTTTTAGATAGGTAGAAAATCACTGTTTTTGGATGGTCCAGAATTTTCAGATCAAGTGATTTTCTACCTATCTAAAAAAATAGTAAAAAAATTCGAAAAAATATAAAATTTGGTTTTCAAGTACATATTCATTTTATAATCATGTTGAACGGTTCGGATCGACCGTTAGGATTTTGAAAACTCAAATATTGAGCCGTAGCACAGACCCAACCATGCTATGCATAGATAAAAATGTGAGTGGTTTGGATCGACTGTTTGAACTTTGAAAACAAAGATAAAAATGTGAAGTATTATTGTGGCATGAAAATAACAGAACATTTTAACCATACTCATTTATTAATATGCCATTGAACAAATGGATAATCTACCAATCAAATTTTGAGATGTAACAGCAACATTTGAAGATAGCTAACTTTTTAAAAAAATGTTCCAAACAAATTGAAAGCAAGTCAAGTATAGACATATCGTTTTTCTTAAAGATTGGTTGTGTATTAATTTTTATACAAATTAATATTGTTTGATGCTCTATCAATATCGTTAAATATTGATGGTTACAAATTTTATGGTATTTGATAAAGGATAAAACTTGCATAAAATTTTAGCTTTTTACATATATATAATATGAATAAGTATAGTTCACACTCCGATCCGGAGGTGTAACAATTCTACCGCGTCTATTTACTATTCAATTTACGTAACGTAAGGCATTGACCTTTTGTATGCATTGGCAATAACATCCATTATTTTTGTCACATCCCAATTTATTTACAATAATTATCTGACATTTTATAGTAGATGATGCTAGAGATATACTCTATGCACCCTATCAGATATAATAAACTCAAATCTCATACCTTTAGATGACCCTGCTGTCAATTATTATCCCAGAAGAGTTTCTCGGTTTTCGTCTAACAAACATGTAAATCCCACAAGAGGAAACGGCTGAGAAATAATAAATTATATCTCAGTGCTGATTGCAACTCAGATTATTGGATTCGAAGAAAATTCATATTCAGAATGAAATCTCCGCACGAGAAACTAACAGTTCATTCTATAATGACGAATGCAAATGCTCAATAACAGTATCCAATTGAACAACAAAAATTTCATAAATAAATCAGAACTCTAAGGATCTTATCAGAATAAATGGTTTTGGTCTAAATCTTTTAAACCATAAAAGTCTGGTAACGTTTGGTTTCCTAACTTTACAATTTCTAGTATGGTAACACGAACAGATACCATCCGACTTGCCGTTGCAGACGCCATCCAACAACCCAGTCTGCCTTTTCACATAACATATATTTGTCGTGTCAGGCTTATAATATTCTAACTATCCTGACAATTTGTTAACGGAAACAATACGAAAACAATATTAATTACAATATTGTCATTATCGGAAAGAAAACCAATGATAAGACAGTTACCACAGTTCATTAGTCTTACTGTCACAATTCACATTTATTCAATATCCCCTACCCAACCGGTATTGGGTTCAGTTGGGGTCATTCACCATATGCGCATAAGGGTCCTGGAGTAAAGTCTAGTAGCTAGCTAGACTTTACGATATATTAATTTTTTTTCTCCACTATATGGAGGTTCAAGGATTACAATATTCAATCTTCAATCAATTCAATCACTGTGGTCTCAATTAATTATTTGCAATAAGAATCAACTAATTGATAAACAATATCAACATGACAGTCAACAGACTTACCTGTAATTCAGTTTCAATTGTATTGGGCTATGCATATGATGCAACAGTTTAATCAATGCAGTCAATCAAATATTCAAAATGCACAACGAGTTACGATTTAATTCTTAGTCATGAATCTCAGACTAATCCATTAACCCCGCATTTGATATCGTAGGGCCATAAGCAATGTCACCAACAGTCCATTCTTCTTGAACATTCTGTTTCACCAGTCTCTTTGATAATTACGCCTATATTAAATACAGTACATCCCGACATTTTTATTAATATCCAAAGTTTAATACAAATTATTAATTATACCCAGAACTCAACTCAATATCGAAATATACCCAAGCCGGCCATTTTCTGGCCGGCTATGTTCCCTCCCTAAGTCGGCAAAAAAATGGCCGGCTATGTACCTTTTTTTTTTTTCCCCCGCATTTCACCCTTTATATACCCCTTTTTCTCTCTCTCCTCTCACAATTCTCCCATCTTCAACCGAATTCTCTCTTCTTTAAGGTAAATTTTTTTTTTATCTAATTTAATTTTTAATTTATTTATTTTAGGGTTTAGGATTTAGGTTTTAGGTGTTATAATTTAGATTATGTTGTTGTAATTTAGTGTAATTAGCTAAGTTAACCAATATTTAGTGTAATTAGCATAATTGACCAATATTTAGGGTATTTTGGCCTTTTTTACCATAATTATGCTGATTAAGCGGAATTTTACCGAAATTAGCACGTTTGACCAATATTTAGGGTATTTTGGTCTTTTTTACCATAATTAGGCTAATTAAGCGCAATTTAGTGTAATTAGCACAGATGACCAATATTTAGGGTATTTTGGCCTTTTTTACCATAGTTATGCTTATTAAGCGTAATTTCACCGAAATTAGCACGTTTGATCAATATTTAGGGTATTTTGGTCTTTTTTACCATAGTTATGCTGATTAAGCGTAATTTTACCGAAATTAGCACGTTTGACCAATATTTAGGGTATTTTGGTCTTTTTTACCATAATTAGGCTAATTAAGCGCAATTTAGTGTAATTAGCACAGATGACCAATATTTAGGGTATTTTGGCCTTTTTTACCATAGTTATGCTTATTAAGCGTAATTTCACCGAAATTAGCACGTTTGACCAATATTTAGGGTATTTTGGTCTTTTTTACCATAGTTATGCTGATTAAGCGTAATTTTACCGAAATTAGCACGTTTGACCAATTTTTAGGGTATTTTGGCCTTTTTTACCATAGTTATGCTGATTAAGCGTAATTTTACCGAAATTAGCACGTTTGACCAATTTTTAGGGTATTTTGGTCTTTTTTACCATAGTTATGCTGATTAAGCGTAATTTTACCGAAATTAGCACGTTTGACCAATTTTTAGGGTATTTTGGCCTTTTTTACCATAGTTATGCTGATTAAGCGTAATTTTACCGAAATTAGCACGTTTGACCAATTTTTAGGGTATTTTGGTCTTTTTTACCATAGTTATGCTGATTAAGCGTAATTTTACCGAAATTAGCACGTTTGACCAATTTTTAGGGTATTTTGGTCTTTTTTACCATAATTAGGCTGATTAAGCATAATTTAGTGTAATTAGCACAGATGACCAATATTTAGGGTATTTCACCGAATTTAGGTTATTTTAGATATCAGGATGCCTAGAGCACGGCCTACCCAGCGTCCAGTAGTGGACGAGCCGATCAGTACTAGCAGCACGGAGCACATCAGTCCTCTCCTGTGGATTCCCCACAGCGAGCACCGAGTCTCACTGGCTTCTCGTGAGGTACGTTCCTTTTCTTATATTTTTATTAAATTTTGTTGGATTTAAATTTTATTATGTTGTCACCATGCGGATTACATTTTTCAACGCAGGACACGGATCTTCTAGATGTGAAGTTGAGGTGCGTTCACATGAGGTACTACGAGGTGATGGAGCCGTAACTCGTCAACCTGGGTCTCTACCAGGTTGTGGACATCGTGCGGACAGAGAAGAGCATCATCAATGCATCTCTCATCGCTGGACTGGTGGAGCGATGGCGTCCCGAGACGCACACGTTTCACATGCCATTCGGAGAGATGACAGTGACTCTCCAGGATGTGAGTGCTCTCTGGGGTTTGTCTATCCGTGGCACACCCGTCGGCGGCGTCTCTGATATGTCCATATTTCATCTATTATTTCGACCTATTTTCAGACCAGACCTTATGTTTTCGACCACTAAATTGCATAGTTTACATTGAAAATCAATAGAATATGGTACTGCTGCAGTTTTGTGGTTGATTTGCAGGAAATAGGCGAAAACAAGCAAAGCAGGCAGAGTTCTGACTTCCCCCACGCGACCTGCGTCAGATCCAGAAATTTCAGCACCGAACTTAAAACAGTCATAACTTTTGACTCGTAACTCCGTTTTGAGCGTATGACCACTTTTTGGAAAGCTAGCGAGAAGATCTACAGTCTCACCACGCCTGGTACGGCCAGGCCGTACCACTTTGGTACGGGCCGTACATAAAGGCGGCCTGACAGATTCAAATTTTGGCAGAGGCTATTTAAAGCGGGGAACTCTCCAATTTCGAGATCGATTCCATTCCAGATCTATTTGAGAGCACAGTAAGAGAGAGAAAGAGAGCTAAGGAGCTAGGAGCAAGAAGGAAGGAAGAGGAAGAGGCGAAACTCGACGGATCTAGCTTCCTCCTCTCGATCCCTTCGATCCATGGCTATCTCTATCCCTTTTATTGTATTTTTAGATCAGATCATGTGCTGTGAGTAGTTATTTTAGTTTCTAGGGTTTAGAGATGGATTCTTGATTTGTTTTGACTTTCTTTGACTTGTATCTTGTATGAACTCTTTTGATTGATTGATTGTGATTTCTTTGTTATCTCTTGCTTTGTTTGCTGTGATTGTGTATGATGAACCTCTAGGTTTAGATCGAACCTATCAAGGTCATGTGATCATCTCAATCTCTCATCCAAATCAAGTGCTTAGGGTAGAATAGTTCGAATTGAAGCCGAGAGGTTGAATTCTCCTCTAATCGACAGATTAGAGGGTGCCTTAGGTCTCCAATCAACCAGCTAGGGTAGATCTGTACCAACACACGAGAGTTGAGGTGTAGAAATCCATAAAAGGCAATCAATTGCATTCCAACCTAGATCTTGATCCAACAAACGACGGTTGAGGCTTAGGAACCTTAGGTATGGTCAATTGAACCTTTCTAAAGAGTTTAGCACAAGGTACCAGCAAGGAAATGCATCAACTCGAACTGGTAAGCTCTGTTCTGGGAAGCCAGTACGGGTCTTACCAGAGTGGTACGGCCTTGCCTTACCAAGTGGAGTACGGCCTAGCCGTACCAACTTGGTACGGGCCGTACCACTAGAGGCAGATCAGAGATGAAATCTGAAACCCTGGAAACGCCTTTTATCCATAATCAAAACACAATTTACATTTCTTCTAGCATTTTATTACATTGTTTGAATTGCTTGAATTGATCTTTTTAGGAACTTAAACACCAAACCAAAACCTTCTCACTTCTAGTTTTTAATCGAGTTTGGTAGATTCTAACCTAGTAATTGCCCGTCCCTGTGGATCGATACCCGATTATACTACTCGATAGGGGTTGTGCACTTGCAACCCTTACTCGTGGAGTGTAAACGCGGTTTTAAAAGGTACGCCCTCAAGCGTACCGAAACTTGCGTTGCGCTAACTAGCGAACAGTCTCTGACAGCACCACATTCGCAGGTTATGTCGAGGAGTTATTGGGAGCTGATCCTTCCTATATCATTGGGGAACATGGGAGGTCGAAGTTCCATTTGCGGATGACGAGGTTACGGCAGCACTTCATCGCGGGTCTCTCGGCAGCTTCCACCGAGCTGGAGATTCAGAGGTAAATTTTTATTAATATCTACTAATTAATTTATAATACGATGATTCTATTAGAATTTTTATATGTTTTGTATTGCAGATATACACGGGGCTACGTGATGGACCTTTTTGGTTCTGTCATGTTTCCTGATTCCAGCGGTGATCAGATGCCGATGATGTATCTTCCGTTGCTGATGAACATTGAGCGGCCGTCGTCGTACAACTGGGGTGGAGCTGTCCTGTAGTATCTGTACTACCACATGTGTCGTAGTAGTGAGGTAAGTCACCAACTCTTATTTTAGTGTAAATTATTTAATCAATCAATCCATCAAAATACACTGACGTGTAATGTTGTTGAAAATGAAGCCGACGGCGAAGCAGATGTACGGGCCGGTACTCCTGCTTCAGCACTGGTCGTGGTCACGGCTACCGGTGGGCCGTCCTATCCCCAATGAGGCGCCGGATTGGGGAGAGCCAGATGTGTTTCACTGCCCGGCATACGCCAAGAAGTGGCACGGTTTCCACCACTACCAGGATCGGACCCACGGTGCTACCGTTGGGATCAGGCCAGTCCGGTCAGAGCTTCAGAGTTTGCCTGAGCCTCTTGTTGAGTGGACGCCGTACGATCAGTTGTACGAGGAGTTCCTCTTGCCGGGCAGTGTGACTGACGAGCAGGAGCGGGAGATGTGGTTCTATCGAGGTCCACTCATACATTTCTGGACAGTGGAGCACCACTACCCAGATCGGGTGCTCCGCCAGTTTGGTCGAGTGGCGTTGATTCCCATAGACCCATCTTTGCCGAGTTCCACGCACAGAGACCTGCACAGGTAAGTCGTAGTCTATTGTATTTATTGTTAAATACATCATATTACTTGATAGCTTTTTATTGCAACTAACGTCTTCCTTACAGCGTTACCCACCGAGGGCGACTGGATAAGGATGTGCTTCTGCAGACCCAGGGGGATCCCCAGTTGAGGTACGATGTATGGTACACGCGCATGGCGAGTGTCTATCTGCAGGGTGATTACGGTGCCCATCTCCGCGACAGGATCAAAACGGATGACGGTTACCATCCCAACGGTCGTGCATGGGCTCGCCAGGTAAAGCACCTAAAACCACATAGTTTTGGTCTAACTTAGTAGTACATCAAGGTTTGATCTGACATGTCAAATATTTTTCAGCTTTTGGCCGCGATCAAGGAGTGCGGGCATGGGATCCGCATGCTAGGAAGGAAGAACTGGAGACGGCTTGGGTACCGCACACTCAAGAAGAATGCGAATGTGGTTGAGGATGCCGGGCACGGTGGAAAGATCATCGGTATGCTGCGAGACGCCAGAGAGAACATCAACTGGCGTGAGATAGATCCGCAGGAGCCCGATCCGACCCCGGTTCTGCTTGATGATATGCCATCTTCCCCCGATTCACATCCAGAGTGGGACTACCATCGTTGGGTATTGTCCGACATTGGGTGGACGGCATGGTACGACGAGCATGGACGTTCGGTGCAGCCTCATGTATGTCATACTTCAGTATCTGTCAGGTTTTAATAAATTTCTTCATTCAGATCAAATTTAATAATTTATGTGTATGATTCCAGGGTCCAGCAGAGATGCCACCACCTGCGGAGACCGATACTTCTGAGTACGAGTCCCTCTTGTGCAGTCTTCAGGACTTCGGGGTATTCGATGACAGTTTCATGCCGGCACCGGCATGGCCCCGATATGGCACAGAGATGCCGCATGATGGAGAGGCTAGTGGTAGCGGGTCTCATACTCAGCCTGACGTTGGGACTGGGTTTGACGCATCTATCTTCGCTACACCTCCGCCAGTACCGACAGTCTCCTTGGGCGATGCCATATGGGATACTGCTGACGAGATACTTAGGTCTGCCGATGCTAGTGGGGAGGCCGAGAGAGAGAGCCTGGTCGCGCTGGCGCCGGGCGAACGCCGGAGTACCGCCTCAGCGATATTCCCCCTCTCCGTTTTAGTTGTATTTTTACTAGTTTTGTACTATTTTATTTCATATACTATTTATGTTTGGTATATTTGGATTATCCTATATTTCGGTTCTTGTGTATGTGTGCTTTTATGGTACTATTTTTATATTTTACAGATCAAAATAAATTATCATGATAATGCTAAACAGAAAATATTACAACATTAAAATAGTAGCACAACATAAAAAATAATATAGCGTATTTCAATTAATATAGCGTATTTTAACGTAATTTAATGTAATTTAACGTAATTTAACATAATTTAGTATTATTCAACATAATTTCAATTAATCTATCGTATTTTAGTATAAATATGCTAATTATACATCAAAGAAGTAATATAACAAATAATTTAAACAAAAATTTCAAATTTTCAGAGTTAGATTTCAATATTTTGATCTTCATAGTGTCTCTCTAAAAAAAAAAAAAAAAAAAAAAAAAGGGTACATAGCCGGCCATTTTCTGGCCGGCTTAGGGAGGGAACATAGCCGGCCAGAAAATGGCCGGCTTGGGTATATTTCGATATTGAGTTGAGTTCTGGGTATAATTAATAATTTGTATTAAACTTTGGATATTAATAAAAATGTCGGCAGTACATCTATTCCAATCACTACTTATCACATTTTTGTATAACAGAACAGTTGTTTCAATATTTGAATCCTCAATGTGTGTTTATTCAATCATTTAGTTTCGTCTGTCTGTTTATATCTTCTATTAATTTGAAGTCATACTATGCTATGTGACATCAATTAAACTCACCTCTATATAAGAGCATCCCTCAAACTATTAGAGTTTCTAATATGACGTGGTAATTGCTAAATCAGTTTCAGGAATGTAGATAGATTTCTTATTTAACAACTTTGCTCAATAATTTCTTAAAAGCAGTTAATAGTTATTTAGAAACTCTCAGAGTTTCAGAGATGTAGATGCTCTAATGAAGCACATTTATAACCATCCCCTTGCTGATACCGACCGGTACCAGTGCTCAGTACCAACACAACAGGGCATCACAACCAGCAAAACAAATAAACATAACACTGGTACAGTACTTATTTGAAGCCAATATCAGTTTCGGGTTCAAACCCAATAAAAGAAACTAAATGAGAAAGAGAGGAGAGGTATCGAGAAATCCTCTAATATCATTCATTAACATCTTTACAAAATTTAATTAGCTTATAGATTAAAATCCGTTAAATCAATCTTTCTCAAAATCGTAAATTGATTCATAGAGAACCAAAATAGAAAAATAACGAGCAAGGGAAATACCCAATGTTCTACTCGAGTGAGTATTTTCAGTAGTACTCTATCACTATACGCAATCTCAACAGTGCGGTTATTTTTTCAGATCAATTATAGATACACGGGCTCCTTAAGATTTGTGCAAGTATCTTTAAGATTTGTGTAAGTTAAAATGGACGGTGCAGATTCTTCACTCTACACGGACTGTAACACGATAGGGTAGAGTGGAAAAAATGGCACAGCGGAGCCGGCTCCGTCATGGAACGGAACGGCACGGCACGCTTGTCAGTTACGTGCCGTGACTCGCGTGTCCCGTGCCGTAACCATCTTTTGACATTTTGGCACGGCACGGCACGGCACGACATGTAGTCACGCGAGTCACGTGTAAATGACCATTAGATATTGATTTAATGGTGAATCTTGAATAAACTAATCTAAATTATGATTAAATGGTCACGCGAGTTACGCGAGTCACGTATGGTCACGACACGTTTAGTCACGGCGTAACTCACGTGACGTGACCATTTGTGTGTCGTGATCACCCCTTGACATTTTGGTCACGGCACGGCACGGCACGTGAAAAATGAACTTGGTCACCGCATGAGACCAAAGTCACGACGTGTTAGTCACGGCACGGCACGTTTTTTCCACTCTACGATAGGGTACTCTACTCTACTGGATCTGAATTGTATTCTACATTTCTACCCAACCTAAACCCGATCCATCAGATTTCGCCCTCAAACGTGATAAATTGTCAATCAAGTGAAGTCAAAATTTTCTCTCCCGTGCGCTCTTTCTTTCTTTCTTTTCTCCTTTCCAACAAGCTCCCTTTCTTCTCTTCCTCAAATCTCTTTTGTTTCGCCGCCTATTCCATCACGGCCCAGGTACACACGCCAAAACCCCCCCTTATCCCCCATGCTCCGATTTCCATCTCTCTTTTGAAATCCATGCCTTTATAGCTGAAGGAAACCCTAGCTAAGCTAACGGATTTACTTCCGATCCAATTTAAGACCCGATAGCACCCATATTCTGTTACTGCAGCTGAAGTTCCTCATTCATTAATTATCTTACTCTCTAAGAATCTTGTTGCCAAGCAAAGTCAATTTATTGAATCCCTTCTCTGTCTCTCAGCATGGACTATAGCAGCAGTGCAATAACAATAGTCCCTGATGCGGGTCCGATGTGGGCCACAGAGGACGACTACCGCTCATGGTCCGGCGACACAAACCCTAACCCTAGCCAGTCCCGAGGAAGCAGCGAGCAACCCCCGAACAAAAAATCCCGATCCGACACAAACAATTCCAATTCCAACACCAATCCAGTCCCCAGCTCCACTTCCAAGTCCCGCGCCATTGGGAAAATGTTCTTCAAAACCAAGCTCTGCTGTAAATTCCGCGCTGGCACCTGCCCGTACATCACTAATTGCAATTTCGCACATGGAATGGAGGAATTGCGGAAGCCGCCGCCAAATTGGCAAGAAATCCTAGCTGCGGCACAATTGGAGCAAAATCAGAGGCAGGATGAGGGTTCCTTTGAAGCACCCAGAGAAGAGCACAGTATTCCTATTTTAACCTCGTCCAATGCAGGAGGTGAAGGTCAGAGGAATTACAAAGGGAGGCATTGTAAGAAATTTTACACTGAGGAGGGGTGCCCTTATGGAGATTCTTGCACCTTCTTGCATGATGAACAGTCGAAGGCGAGAGAAAGTGTAGCAATCAGCTTATCACCGAGTGTGGGTGGAGGAGCTGCTGCTGGGTTTGCGGCGGGTCAGAGTCCGACCGGAGCGGGTCAGAAACCGTCCAATTGGAAGACCAGGATCTGCAACAAGTGGGAGATGACGGGGTATTGCCCTTTTGGGAGTAAGTGTCATTTTGCGCATGGAAGTGCAGGTGAGGGGGTAGCTTATGGTGTAGGTTTGATTACTGTTTGTTTGTGACAAACCAATGTTTAGCTAAAAGAGATCAATTCGTGGCTGCTTCTTCTGTGACCATATAGTACCAACAAGGCTCCCAATTTCCATTACAGGAAAAAGGAACTAGACTAAGAACTACCACTGATCAGTTTCCATAAGAAGTTTTATTTACTACATGAGAAAAAAAATGCAATCCAAGTATTTTTACTAGTATGTAAGGAGTGGTGTTCATTCCAAGGGAAAATTACTCTGGGGATTTTTACTGGTAATTAATTCTTGCAAGCATGAGGTTCATTATTTGTTGTTTAGTAGTAGACCTGCAGTTGTACATTCCTTTTAGGCAGCAATCGGCTCACAGATCAGGAGATTTTAATTGGGTATCATAATGAAGAGAAATAAATTCATTCTAAGTTGGAACAATTATCTAGCAATTGGTAAATTTCTATCATGAACACTAATCATTTTGACTAAAGTAGCTTGTTCAGTGACAGTTCATGTTTCAATTAAGGGGATAGTACTCTTTTGATCACTAATTAGAAATGCTAGTATTAAACAAGGTACCAAATTGATTACAAATGGCCTGTTTTCCTTTATCTACTGTAAGAAGTTTTTAGTCGAGTTCAGTTCACCTTATTGATTAAGATGCTCTCTCTCTCTGTGTCTGTCAGTTTCCCTCTCTCTCTCTCTCTCTCTCTCTCTTTTTCTTGTGAAAGAATGTCTCTCTCTCTCTCCTACACACACATACACAGAGCATGCATGCTCTCAGGCACAAGCACACATATATTTATTGCATGGACTTTTTTGTTCTTGAGCAAGGAAAACAAGACCTCAAACATTTAATTGGAAGAATTATTTGCTTAGTATGTGGGTGTTAGGATGTGGATTAAGTATGACATTTGATTTTGATTTTATTTTTTGTTCTAATGTTAGGCAAGGAAAAAATTATGTACCATTGTAAAGTACCGGCTGGTACCAGTAGCAACTGGCCATGATATATGCCAGGTGCATGATGTAACCAGACAGTACAGGACCCCAAGTGTTAGGTTTAGTTAGAGGCCATAAGAGGACAGCCATGATATTTAATGGAAATCTATGATCTTTTGTGATATTTCAGAATGTCACAAAGGCCTATTGAATACACTTTTTGATAATCTTGGGGAAACAATTTGTTAGACAAATTTTCCAATAACAGAAGTTTTATATGATAAATGCAGAATTACACAAATATGGAGGTGGCTTGGTGGATATAGATTGCAAGGAGGCTACCACGCCAGACTCTAAGCAGGCCGGGGTTGTTTCTGCAAAGTCGCTGAATGAAACCCCAGTGGCATCTTCCACCTCACCACATGTTGATGTTTATCATGTTGGGGTCCCTTCTCAGAGGCTCCAGCCTATTGTCAGCCAGAGGCCAATGGCCCAGGCACAGAGACCCATTCAGAAATGGCGGGGCCCTGATAAGATTAGTCGTATCTATGGTGACTGGATAGATGAGAGTGACTGAAATGATGGTTTTTATTTTATTTAAATTCTGGAATTTTAAGTTCCTATTGTAGCGGTTTATTTATGATAGACCATAGAATGGGTTGCCAGATGGGGCAAATTATAGTTTTGTATTTGTGCGCAGTTTGTAGCATGCTAGTAGCTATGTCTAGTAAGTTATGTGCAGTACCTGTGTTAACTATGTTATGCGCAGGGGCCTTGTAATCTTAGGTGAGCTGGCTTTATTTTTACCTTCGGTGTTATTTTAATTTAGTGGTTTTGGTTTGTTCTCAAGGCTGCTCTTGTAATGTGAAGGTTTAGTGGTACTGGTTGTTTTTGGAAAAGAGAATAGAAGTTTTGCTGTTATCCAAACACTTTACCATTTAAAATTAAATATTAACACTTGATCAGTAAGATGTTCATATCTAAACTTTCTAATGTATAATCTTGTAGAGACAATTGCTTATAATTAAATTGTCTGATGTTCAAACTTGCATTGTGCAGTGTTTGTACCTTGAATTGTCTAATGTTTAAACTTCAGCTATCTGATGTTTAAAGTTGCCTAGTCTTGTGTTTATACTTGACAATTGCACTGTTTGATGTTTATCAAATTAGCACTATATATGCATACTCTTGCAAAGGTGTTTATAGATAGTGTTGTTATGTTTATAATTATTCATTAACTGCCTTTGTGTTAAACATATAATGATTACAATTTTCAACATCAGTTAATAAGAAGTGGGGGCGTTCCGATGCCCATCGGACCAAGTTTGGTTCGATGGGCATATCTACCGTCCGCTAGTGTTTGGAGATTCGTGCCACCAGACCTTAACTTGCCATTCGATCCTGAAATAAGTAACATAAAAGCTCAGGATGGCAACTTTCAGACTCAATATCTTTTTGTAGGTTTACTTGATCAATATGAAATAAGTTGGAAAAGGTCTGCAAATTGTTCTTAAAAGCATAAGAACTTTTAGATTTTGAATCGGAAACATTAAAGAGAAATTTTAATTGAATGATACCAAGATGACCACAATTTTCTGATTTTCAGAAAATCAGACTTTTCATTTATTTTATAAAATTCTTTAAACATTTTATTCTAAAATACATGTAATGAAGACCAAGATGTATATTAGGTCATATGAGGTAATTTCTAGTTTAGATTTGTCTTTTATTAGGTTATATGAAAAAGTGCCTATTACATTAAATTAAAGCTATTACATATTACACAGAACAATTCCTAAAATACCCTCAGCAAACATAATATCAATCACATCAATGCTTTGTACCGGCTATACTCAGTACCAGTACCAAGAAATAAAAAAACGCTTGGTCTGAGTGACCATCGTAACAAACATTATTACAACATACGCCAACAATACAATCAACAAAATTAGAAAGCCTCTCATAGCTCGAGTGTATAAAAGTTCGACACCGCTCTGTGCTTTGTTTCAGACTGCATTCCAATAAGAGAGGGATTGTTTCGATCAACACCATGAAGCTGTTACAATACCATACAAGTGATATTATTATTGTGACCAAAAGAAAATAATGCAAATATATATTGATGTAATAAGACTAATAATGTTAGTTCATTGTCCTTTTAGTTCTAGTGAAATCACAGCCATGCAGTTACCACTTACCAGTTGAGTCCCTGCCTGGACAGGATGAAGGCCATGGGCTCCATTGAAGTTTCTTTTTAGTTCAACGAATCTGTAAGCAAAATAAGAAATAACATTAAAACAAGCTTTGGCATTGTATGAGAACGGTGTTTAGCAGAAAGCAGGAGTCAGTTAATTCATTTGCACAAACACTATTGAGCATTTCATAATATTTGAAATTGAATAAATGTAGAGGACTACCTTGCCTTTAAATCTATTATACTCCAGAGACTTATTAAATATTAATTTACACTCCAAAATCAAACCTAGAAGTATAACTCTATTCAATCTTGTAACTCATTTTTTTTTTTACTTTTCGAGCCCTTCTCAATTACTGTTGTTTCACATATTGTCAGGTTGCTATGAGACCATGTCACTTGGCTTGTGGATATACTGTCAATTCAAAAAAAAACCACAATTGATGCCACTATCCTAGTGCATAGATGAAAAAAAATAAAAATGAAAAGCAAAAAATACCATTTGGTCAGTTTGCAAATCAAATACCTAAGCAAATTCTTCAGCAACACATAATCCTTGTGGAGTCTCAATAGTATCGAGCAGGTGAAGCGACTGAGATCACGAGGGACAGTTTTAGAGAGGAAGAGGCGAATGGGATCGGGGGTAAATATGGTAAATCCTTGTGGAAATCCATCTGATGGCACGAATTTGGACTCTACGATCGGACGGTAAATATGGCCATCGAACCATACTTGGTCCGATGGGCCTGCTTCTCAGTTAATCTTAAGCAAAAAATATTCTTAAAAATAACAAATGATAGGGGTGCAAACGGATCGGATACGGATCAGATAGTGGTAAAATCATATATGTATCCGTTTTTATTTTTCAGATACGGATATGGATTGAATATTTGACGGATATGTACGGATATGAATCGGATATCGGATATCCGTAGATATATACATAAATATTTTCATAATATAAATTAAATTATATGGTATATATCTACCTATTCGGATACGGATAATTAAAATTCAAAACCATATCCGTATCTGTATCCATACAGATATTCGGATATCGGATATTCATATTTAATTTTCAGATACGGATCCGGATACAGTCGGATATTATCCGATCCGTTTGCACCCCTAACAAATGATGAATGTGGAGAGAGGTTATACAAAAAAGGGAAGAACAAAAGGATAAAAACAAAATGTTTGCTAATTAAAAAGAAAATGGATAGAAGGATGAAAAGACCAAATAAAAATAGGCAATGAATAAAATCTTGGAGACATATTTAGAAGCAGAGGATCGAAAAATAAAAAAGACAGGATATATTTTTGGCAATCACCTCTTTTTAGTCCGCCAATCAATTGATGGAAAGGGTAAAATCCGATTTTTTTTTTTTAAAATAGAGTTATGTGGTTTGTTTTATTATTTGGAGATGGTAAAAATAAAAAGTTGGGCTATTTGTCCCAATATATCTTTATTTTTCTGGGCAGACAAGCCCGTTGTCATGATATATATCTTTATTTGGGCCTAAAATAGTGGGCCTAAAATAGTGTAAATATCATCGACTTAAATTGTTTTCTTCTCAGTTGCGCCGGGCTGTCCTCCTCCCTCTCTCCAGTCCGCAACCGCCATCTTTCTCCTTTCGCTAGGGTTTCTTCCCCCTCTTTCCCGAAATTTCCAAATTATAGCTTCCACATTATCTCCACCTGAGATTCGAGCCCGAGTTAGGGTCTCCGAACTCTGATATCCATCTTCGCTTTTGCATATACTCTCGGCCATGGCGACGGAGGATGGTAGAGATCGATCCAGACGCGACCGAGAGAAAGATAGAGACAGAGAAAGAGAAAGAGATAAAGAATACCGTGAGAAGGAGAAGAAGGAGAAAGAGAAACATAGATCGGATAAGGATCGCCACAAGGAGAAATCAAGAGATAAGGATCGAGAGAGAGACAGAGATAAGGCGAAGGGACGAGAAAAAGAAAGAGTTAGAGACGATTATGTCAAAGATAGGGATAGGGATCGGAGAGAGAGAGAAAGAGATGAGTCCGATAAAGAGGAGAAGAAGGCTGGAGACATGGTGGAGAGAGAAAGGGACGATTACCATAAAGAGAAGGAGAGGAAGACTAGACATAAGGAAGAGAGAGATAGGGACAACTATGATAAAGAAAAGGATAGAAAGGGTCGAGATCGGGAAGAGAGAGATAAGGATGATTATGATAGAGAGAAGGAGAGGAAGGCCAGAGAACGGGATGACTATGATTTGAAGGAGAGAAAGGCTAGAGACAGGGAAGAGAGAGAAAGGGATGACTATGATAAAGAGGAGAGAAAAGCTGGGGACAGGGAAGAGAAAGAAAGTGAAAGTGAAAGAGAAGAGTATGAGAAGGAGAAGGATAAAGAGAAGGAGAAGGGTCGACTGAAGGAAAAGGGAAAGAAGGTAAGAGAGAAAGAAGAGAGAGATGAACATTATGAAAGGGAGAGCGAGAGGTATGGGGAGAAAGAAAAGGAAAGAAAGCACCGAGAGAGGGAGGATAGGGAGAGGGAGAAGGAGAAGGAGCGGGCCCGGAGGAAAGAAGAGAAAGAGAGACAAAGAGATGATAGAGAAAGAGAGAAGAGGAAGCGGGAGGCCGACCGGGATGAAGAAAGGAGGCGAAGGGATGCTGACAGAGGTCAAGATAGAGAAGCAGAACGTGAACATAAACGCCGAAAAAAGGACTCTGAGGAGGGCTCAAGCAAATCAACTTCCCGCGAAGATGAGTTGCAAGAAGAACAGAAGAAGCTAGAGGATGAAATGGAGAAGAGGCGAAAGCGTGTGCAGGAGTGGCAAGAGCTTAGGCGAATAGAGAAGCAAGAGAGAGAGCCGGCAGTTGTCGGTAAAAAATGGACCTTAGAAGGCGAATCTGATGAAGAGGAGGATAGAGAGAAAACTGAAATGGAGATCGATACAGTAAATGGAGAGAATGTTCCAAATGGAGAATTGGAGAGCAAGAAAGAGGAAGAAGAAGAAGAGATTGACCCGCTAGATGCGTTCATGACCTCAGTGGTTTTACCAGAAGTAGAGAAGTTGCAAAAGGAACCTCCAGAAGAGACAAAAAGGGATGGATCTGGGTCTGGGTCTGAACCAAATAAAAAGGGCACCTTAAAAGGTGTTAATCTGGCTAATGGAATCAGTAAGAAGGGTAAAAATATGGGTAGGATCATACCAGGCGAGGAATCTGACACGGACTTTGAGGTGGAAGATGATGAAGCTGGTTTAGAGGATGAAGATGATGATGAGTTCATGAAACGGGTCAAGAAAACAAAAGTTGATAAATTGGCACTTGTGGACCATTCAAAAATTAACTACCCACCATTTCGCAAGTCATTCTACAAAGAGGTGAAGGAAATTACAAAAATGACCCCAGATGAGGTCACAGCCTACAGAAAGGAGCTCGAGCTCAAAGTGCATGGTAAGGATGTGCCAAAACCCATTAAAACTTGGGTCCAGTCAGGTCTGACTAGTAAGATTTTAGACACAATTAAGAAACTAAATTTTGAGAAACCAATGTCAATACAAACACAAGCTCTTCCTATAATAATGAGTGGCCGAGATTGTATTGGGGTTGCAAAGACAGGGTCAGGCAAAACTATTGCCTTTGTTTTGCCGATGCTTCGGCACATAAAAGACCAACTACCTGTCATGCCAGGAGAAGGGCCTATTGCACTTGTGATGGCCCCCACTAGAGAACTGGTACAACAAATACACAGCGACATTAAGAAATTCTCAAAGGCTATAGGTGTCAATTGTGTAGCGGTTTATGGCGGATCTGGTGTAGCTCAACAGATCAGTGACCTGAAACGTGGGACTGAGATTGTTGTTTGCACGCCAGGTCGCATGATTGACATTTTGTGCACAAGTTCGGGTAAGATTACTAATTTGAGAAGAGTTACTTATTTGGTTATGGATGAAGCTGATAGGATGTTTGATATGGGTTTCGAACCCCAAATCAGCAGGATAGTGCAAAACACCCAACCCGAAAGGCAAACAGTCTTGTTCTCGGCCACTTTCCCCCGGCAAGTAGAGATACTCGCTAGACGGGTTCTGACAAAACCTGTTGAGATACAGGTTGGTGGTAGGAGTGTGGTTAACAAGGACATTACTCAGCTAGTAGAGGTTAGGCCTGAATCTGACCGGTTTTTGCGGCTCTTGGAGCTGCTTGGAGAGTGGTATGAGAAGGGTAAAATGCTCGTTTTTGTTCACTCGCAGGATAAATGTGATTCTTTATTCAGAGAGTTATTGAAGCACGGTTATCCATGCCTTTCTCTACACGGGGCAAAAGATCAAACAGATCGTGAATCAACCATCTCTGACTTTAAAAGTAATGTGTGCAACCTTTTGATAGCCACTAGTGTGGCCGCAAGAGGATTGGATGTGAAGGAGCTGGAACTTGTGGTTAATTTTGATGTACCTAATCACTATGAGGATTACGTGCACCGAGTGGGCCGTACTGGCCGGGCTGGACGCAAGGGTCTTGCAGTGACATTCATATCTGAAGAAGAGGAGCGGTATGCACCAGATTTGGTTAAGGCTCTGGAACTGTCTGAGCAAGCGGTACCGGCTGATTTGAAAATGTTGGCCGTCAAATTCATGGCGAAGGTGAAACAAGGTACTGAGACAGTGCATGGAACCGGGTATGGTGGAAGTGGGTTCAAGTTCAATGAAGAAGAGGATGATGCTCGAAAAGCAGTCAAAAAGGCCCAATTGAAAGAATACGGGTATGAAGAGGACAAATCAGATTCAGATTCTGAAGACGAAGCAGTTAGAAAAACAGGTGGGGTTGCAACTTTACCTGCACCGGTTGCATTACCTCAACCAGCTACTCAGCCCAGTTCTTCCACACCTGTTACCCTACCTGGCATGTCTGTACCACTTACCTTGCCAGGTGGTGTTTCTCTGCCCCTTACTCTAACGGGTGCAGGTGGCGTTCCCGTTCCAGTTACCTTACCAGGTGGTGTTTCTCTACCCCCTACATTCCCAGCTGCTGTTGCTGGATCTCCTGCTGCAAGTGAGGCGGCTGCCCGAGCTGTAGCTCTTGCTGCAGCAATCAATTTGCAGCATAATTTGGCCAAAATTCAAGCAGATGCATTGCCGGAGCACTATGAAGCAGAATTAGAAATAAATGATTTCCCGCAAAATGCAAGGTGGAGAATTACCCACAAGGATACCTTGGGTCCCATATCAGACTGGACGGGTGCTGCTATTACTACTCGGGGTCAGTACTATCCACCTGGTAAGATAGTGGGTCCTGGTGAGAGGAAGCTGTATTTGTTTATTGAGGGGCCCACCGAGTCCTCAGTGAAGAAGGCAAAGGCAGAGTTGAAAAAGGTGTTGGAGGACTGTACCAGTATGGCCTTGAACCTGCCCGGTTCAGCACAAGTGGGAAAGTATTCTGTTGTTTAAAAGCCTCTTAGTAATAGATATTATGTAGAGAAAGGACGAGGATTTGTCTTGAAATTTTTTTATTCGGGCACTTGGATAGACAAAAAGAGTTTGTATAAAAACCCTCCTTTAAGTTTTGTTTCTTTTCTTTTTTTCGTTTTTAAATTTTAACTAATTGGATACAGTTTTTTATCATGTACTGATTACACTTTTAGTTACATTTGTAAGCGTATTTTCATTTGCTTTGTCAGATCCTAGACATCCTGATGTTTTATGAGGGTTTAGGGTTTAGCGTTATTTTTTTTCGTGATCCTGTTGTGCATGAACTGAACAATCTTTAATACATTATCAATTACACGACGTGTAGTTTGCTAAGCACCGCCCATAACAAGCCCAACAGATCGCACGTCACCTCACTTGTACATGGCTAGTATTCTTTCTAATAGAATTGGAAAACAAAAAAAAAAGCAGTCATGGGTTATACCCACCACCACTGCCGTCGCCACTTCCACCGTTGCTGCCACTAAAACTCCCATAACCCCTCCAAGCCCCATAACCACCATCATAATTCCCACTTTCGCTACTTCCACCTCCACCACGCCAGCGACTCCACGAAGTCCCTGTTGGGGGGCTACCATTGTTGCTACCAGCACTGCTCTCACATGTGCAACTGGATTGCCCCTCCGCACCATAGGCAGCACTAGAACCACCATTGTGACCTTCCGTGCCATAGTGGCCAACATTGCCGGTACTACTAGCTCTAGGAGGTCCAGAAGTAGTGGCACCAAGGACAGCAGTGACGCCCAATCCATGTGCAACTACGGAGTTGCCGCCGGTAGCTCCGTGGCAGACAGCCATAATAAAGAACAAGATAAATGCTAATTTTATGTAAAATGTCATTGCTGAGAGGCTAGAAGAGGTATTGGATGGTGGAAATGTGAAGGGATGCGACCGAGTTTATGTTGATGGATATCTTAATGCTAAGAGTCTATATAGATGGATTTTTAGTGCAAAGGACACGCTCGGTTAGCATAGTAGCAAAGTGGTCTGGCATGGCCAGCAGGTCACATGGACTTGTATAATGGCTCCAACACTTGTGGTCGGACACCTATCTGATTGTGCGATGGGTAAACAAATTACTTTTTGCTCCAATAACAGAACAGAACCAACCACTGAGCTCTGCTTGGCAGACAGAGATAAATTTCTTTCAAAAATAGCACATATATCAGTTCTTTAAATCCAAAATGAAAATGGACTAGTATTCATCAATAAAACAACCTCCAATCCACTGGATTCAGTTTGTAACAGTCAAATGAGAGCAATGTCTATAAAAATGATCAACCAAATTATCAGATCCTTAATTACCGGGTCGATGAAAAGTAAGAACCTAAAAGCTCAAAATGAGTTTAAATTATGGTGATGCACCTGTGCAGCAGTTGACTGCCCACCCCTGCCACTGGACAATACACAGAGTATACCATACAGTCATCTCAAGTTCTCAACAGTATATAAAGTTATTTTTTTCCCTCTTTTTTTCCTCTGTTTTTCCTCTCAAGATATCTCTTCATCTGGTTTCCGTATGTTGCCCACTGAATCACCACTTTGTACAGGTAGCACAGATATATCAGAGAGATCAAATTGGTCGGTTGCACCAAAGAATGTGGCTAATCTCCTTATAGCAGAATGACAGATTTGGGCTCCTGGGTTAATGGATTCGGGCAAAGATGGAATGCATGTGGGGCTGAAGTCATCATTTTGGCTATTTGGTTTAAACAGTGCGAGGACTGCTCTGCAAAATATGAATCTGCACAAAAATAAAATAGCAAGAATGCTGGTGTGAATGGAATTTTACAAAAAAGCACCAGTTGCAATTTACATGCGATTCATAGACAATCATTTTAAGATAAGTAACGGAATTGTATTACCTAAGGAGAAACCGCCTGAGAAAAGGATCACCCAAAGCTTCAACCCAAACTGCATGAAGTCCAGCTGATGTAATTACAGTTGCTTCCAACTCACTCAAAGAGAGAGAAAGTAGCTTCTCAGCCTCCATATACTTGTCCTGTCAATTAAATTCACTAAGTTTACAACCCTTTCAAACCACGTAATTACGCACTAAATGTGCATAGCTTGGACACTAGATGATTACCGTATCAATATCATAGCTAGCTTTTCCAATCAAAAAGCAAAAGGCCTGAAGAGGTGCGGTAAGAAACATGGTAAATTGATTGCCATTATTCTGCTGACGTGTGCGTTCCACACCACCACCTGTTGTAGGTGTAACTGGAGATCGTAAGGTCGGTGAGAGCAGCATTGCCGCCGTTTCCCCTTTCTCTTCGCCATTTATTGACTGCAAACATACGTTACTTGGTCATCATGTTGTCAAATTAGTGCAGAGAGTGCGGTAAGAGCAATAATTCAATGGAGTAGGCATGGCCATCTCAGCCTCCACATCTAACTATTCACAATAACATATTCTTCGTGGGTCAGCCATTTAATTACAACTGCAAACTGATGTATGCTACAACCTCATAAGCACTACTTATGACTCGTGACATGATCCAGTTTATGCACACAGTTCACATTTCTTACCTAATAATTGTTGCATAGGTTTTAGTTACATGTACCACTCAGAAAGAGATGAATGACATTTGAACCTTTCAGAGGGTTATTCCACATAGACAGGCCTAAATTATTGAAACATACCTAATATACAATTCATAATACTGAGAATCACATATTTCATATTAACCACTATTCAATTTCAAAACCAGTAACAAATTTTGATTTAACTCAAATTATTTTCAGAACCAACAATGTGTCAGAAAGTCAATGCCCACTATTCATCTGCATGTACATTTTCTCCCTTCTTGAAATTCAGTTACATCAGCAGAATATAATAATAAAGTAGGGTTCAAATGCCTCATGTTTTTCATGCCTCAATCGTGCCTCACGTCCTCATCTCCGTTTTCAAAGTCCAGACAGGGATCCAAACCGCTCAACATGATCTCCATATTAAAATGTGCTTGGAGACCAAATTTTATATTTTGGAAAAAATTTACTATTTTTTAGATAGGTACAAAATCACTGTTTTTCAAAAGATTCTGGACCATCCAAAATTAGTGATTTTGTACCTATTTTAAAAAATAGTTAAATATTTTTTTTTGAAAATATAAAATTTGGTCTTCAGGCACATTTCATTTCAATATGGAGATCATGTTAAGTGGTTCGGATCGATTGTTTGGACTTTGAAAACGGAGATAAGGATGTGAGGCATGAAAGACATGATTCATTTGAACCCTGCTCATAGTAATATATTGTAGGTTGGAAAGAAATTATCGACCAACTAATTATCCTTTATAAACTTATGGACAAAGCAAAATAATATATGATGCAACAATAGTGGGCCATAATATTATTGCTATATACTGGTCAAACCAATATTTCCAAAGAATTTCCTCCTTTTCTTTGCAGTTGCACAACAGTAAACACAGTAGTGTCAAGATTTCATTAATAAAAAAGAGTTATCAAACCTGCCTTGAAAGCATGAGCATCGCAACTATCAATGATCAGGAAAAGAGGTCTTCTTGTAAATGGAATCAAATCGCTGGGGTAAACATAGCTTGAACCTGAAATACTTACAGCAATAAATGGTTTTAATTTCAGTAACCATTCTACCAGATGAGAAAGGAAAATAAAGGAAACCTGTAGGAACAGAAAGCAGAAATACAGAACCATGATCGGTGTCCCTTGTATTTATACACTACACATATGGTAACAAAGCAGTGTACCTTCATTTGCACGGTAACCTAGCCACAGTCGAGGCTCTTTCTTACTGCGAGATTCATCTGAAGATGAGCTAATGTCCAAGTTTCTAAAACTACCAGCTATCTTTTCATAATTCTCAGATGTGCCTCCAGCATCCCCTATAATATAATACTTTTGTCTGTGAGAATTACACTTTTAATGAAAAAAAAAATAGAGAGTTACGCCAGCAGTTCACTAAACCTTTAAAAAAATGGGTCAAGATTTGCTTAACCTGCAGCTGATAAATATATCAAGAGGATCCCATCTGCAGGAAGCTCTTCACATTTTGTAGCAAGGACCTGGAAAGAAGCATTACACAATTTGCATGCGTTTTCTGTCAGAAAATTTTAATATTGGCTCGGGTTGTTTCTAAAATTTATATTTACTATACTAGCTATGCTAGGGTAAACAAGTACCAGTACAAACTAAGTAAAGAGAGGTGAAAGTACAAAAAGAGGTGTTGAAGAATTATCTTACAGTGAGAAAATGAGCAGCAGAGGGGCGATACAGTATTGTCTTATGAGGGTTAGGTGGTAACGAAGGGTCCTTGAGATCTTGTAACAGATTTGTTTTGTGAGACCCAGTTTCAGCCTGATTAGAGTGAGAACCAATCTGTTGTGCAAAGGAACCGCATGGGTCCCACTCCAAACACTGAAGCATTCTAAAAGTATCTAGTGTGAGCTCCGTGAACTTGATCTGCTCATAACATTTAATATAATTCAAATGACAATTATGCATATTTTATTGTCAAAACCATGAAAACAAGAAATATCATTGACACTACATATAACCCTTTATCATCGAACTATCCTTGTTGCTTACTCTCATTCTCCTGAAATGCATGAGGCATTTCAAAAATCTTGGGGAAATAAATGCTTCAAGAAACATTTAAATACAGATTGTCACACTGCAACAAATTAAGGAATTATTTGACATTTTTCAGGGATACAAAAACACCATCACAACCCTCCCTCAGAAAAGTAATAATATATAAAGTAAGATGAGGATGAAAACCTCATGAAGGTAATGGCTAGTTAAGAGGGCATCACGAAGGAGACGGTTTCTCTTAGTGACCGTAGTGGCAGCAGGCTGCACAGGCGGGAGGGAATCAGGGGGTATATCAAATGCAAAGTTATACCTCAAGGGCCTTTTGTTCATGAAAGGAGTATCTGCCTTGAGAAATTTGGTGATCTCTTGCATTGCATGTTTCCACTCCTTGTACTCTGCTTCCTGCATCGAATAAGACCTTGAGTCAATTAATTAACAATAGAAGGCATAAATTTTTAGTTAAAGTAATGATGAAAGGAACAGACCTGGAAGGTCTTGCGGCAGTCATCAAGGAGGGTTTTGAGCTGGGAGGTAAGACGTGTGACCATCTCTCTGCGGCCAATAACAAGACATACAGTCAGGAAACGTGCTAGAAACCTCAACTGCTTATTTGCCAGCACCATGTCTTGCCCTCCTCCACCTAGAGTAGCACAGCATGGTGTCATGTATGAATTATTTCATTTCATGGCCTTTTATAATGGTACACTTAATTAAATAAGCAATCACCTATTTTACATCAATTTTTGATGTAGACGTAGATGTTATTTGATTTATTAGATACTCTCTTCTTTGTTGTATTCCAAATCTGTACTAAATGAGACAATGCTTAAATTACAATAAAATTTGGATGGAATTGATGTCTCCATTCTGACCTGACAAAGGGACCTAACTGTACCTAGGACACAACCCAATAATACCCAAAGAACTCCATTCAGGTCAGGTCAGGTTGGAACGAAACCGGACCCAATTCATTGATCACTATCGTAGCTGCCATTGTTTTACTTTTTTTTAAGGTAAACCAGAGATGGGAATCTTACTGCTATTAGAGGAGGTCTCACGGAAGTAGTCACGGTCAAGAATAGCCTCATAGAAAACATAAGCCTCCGCAAGACAAGCACTATCCGAAGTGCGCTGATATTGGCCATAGTAGAGCTGCGCAATTCTCGAGGCAATCTCACCGATTTCCCACCTCCGCATCCCAGCCTCAACCAGCCTTTGCCGGTTCTCCTGCTGCATCTTCCATAGCTGTGTATATATCTTGAATGCCTTGTGGAACTCCAGATCATTCCTGTTTATATAAAAGCAATGGTTTAA